>JAYWVB010000021.1:0-566490 GCA_039881045.1 Chaetomium olivaceum
GAAGTACCTAAATAAGTCAACAATTGGATGGACCGGAATACTCGAAAGTACTCAAAGAGAGACAGCCTGTTTTGCACGTGCTACGAGGGATGCAAAAGGGTCCGTGCATGGTAAGTCGCTTATCGCGATAACATCGCTGGAAATTTGAGCCGATCACGACTCCAACACCGATGAATTTCAAAACGCCATGAGATGATCATAAATCGACATTGAAAATACCACCGCACTTTCTGTTGTGAAAAGTGGCGAAGCCTATCGATCTCCCTTCCCGACCGAAAAGCCTCTCTAGAGGTCGGCGCAAGCCTAATGTGCTTGTAGTGCCGTTAAATCTCCCTCAGAGGAAGCTCAGAAACAAACTTAGAGCCACCATGGCCGATCCTACACCTACACCACCCCCGCCGCCGGCTGCCAATGCTGTATGAACCCCCGGGAACTGGGCTCTGTCTTGTATTCCCTTTTCTAACAACACCTCTATGTAGGCGCCGAAAGCACCCCCTCGGAACCAAGCCCTACGCATGCTGGGTCTACCTGCCCTCCCACGCAAATTACCGTCTCGGAACTGGATGATATTCTGGACCATCTCGGGCGCAATAACAGCAGGTATAATCTACGACAAACGCGAGAAGAAGAGAGCCATCGCAAAATGGTCACACGCAGTCGAGCATTTGGCTAGAGAACCGTTACCCGACAACAGCCTCGGCCTAGCGCAACCGCGCAAGTGACTATCTACCTCTCAAGTCCGCCTGGCGATGGCCTGCGCGTTGCTCAGGACCACTACACCGAGTATGTGAAGCCAATTCTGGCTGCCAGTGGGTTGGACTGGGAGTTTGTGCAGGGCCGCCGGGAGGGTGATGTACGCGCCTACGTAGCTGAGCGTGTGCGTCGGCTCCGCAACAGCTGGGAAAACAATGGCGAGCTAGACCCTTCAAAGGAGCCCACCAAGGAGGAGATTGTCGAGGCATTCCGCAAGTCGCGCGGCATTAAGGACTACGACGGCGTACGGGGCGATGTTGTCATTGGCAGGCATACATGGAAGGAGTACCTCAGAGGCTTACACGAGGGTTGGTTGGGCTCTCTTGCGCCGCCTCCAGAACCGCTCCCAGCAGCTCCCACTGTGGAGTCGACGACGGAGGATAAGCCCGCTGAGGACCAGGCGGCCGAAGGCAAACCCGCCGAAGAGAAGCCTGCCGAAAAGAAGCCAGCAGAAGAGGCAAAGAAGCCCAAGAGGCCGCCCCAACCAAAACCTCATAACACCACAGCCGACTACCCTGATAGCATTCCTCCCTCCTCGCGCCCCTAACGAGTTCGATCCCTCTGCGCCCATCCGGCGAGCCCCACCTCCTTGGCTTTCTCAACACCCCGACCCGCCTCTACCGCTTTTTCAACCGGCGCAAGCTGGCCGACGAGATCGGCCGGGAAGTCGCCGCCGTCTGCTTGTGCACATACCGCGAGTACCAGCAGCTCGCAGCCGACTCGGACGCCGCCAGCCCATCGGGCTCAGCGACCAGCCGCAATACGAGCAACAAAAGGAGGTTGGGGTGGGAAGAAAAGACTGGGTTAAGACAGTCTGGAAGGAGGTTGACCCGAAGGACGCCGAGGCCGCTGAGGTTGTCGAAAAGATCCACGCGAAGCCATCGTCATGGACTCGCGCATCGCTGAGCGCATGCGCCGCTTCCAGTTACAGCCGAGGATGAGGAGCGGGTACGCAAGATCGTGGTGCCGAAGAGGAGATCGAGGGCTGGACCAAGGGGAAGTTGCGCAGTTGTACGGTGGGGTGCGGAAGAAGGCGTTCGAGAAGAAGAAGGCCTCGCCTTGGACGGCGAGGATCTGGACTGAAGAGGGGAGTCAGGTGTTGTTGCATAAATGGTGTACTTGTATGATGTTCGGTGTAAATGTTGGGGTATCACGGTGCATAGCTGTGGTCACGGCGGCCATATTGTAGGACTAAATGATAGATCTCAGCGGGTGGGGACAACGGGCGTCCCGACCTGTATCGGCATAATGAAACCCCTCTTGTTATTAGTTGCGGTTGTGCTAGGTCAGTGAGCCTGATAACAGGACGCGAAGCAGGACGCCTCTGCAAGCTCTCGCATTGCCACGGAAGCTACAGGCCATGTCTCAGTCATCCTCGTCGTCTTCGTCCGATCCATAGTCCACCAACAGCCCCCCAGGTTTTGCCGTACTTTTAGCTGTCACCTGTGCTGGCGGTACGGGCGCTGTAGCCGTCGTTGGCTGTGCCACTGTTTTCGGCACCACTTTCGATGCCTCCCCGTTACCACTAGCACTTGATTCCTTCCCTTTCTCTCCGTTGCCCTCCTCAGCAACCACCTCCCCTTTCGCATCACCTTTCCCCTCCCATCCTTCCCTTCCTTCCCGACCGCCTTCCCACACCACACCACCACCACCACCACCACCAGACTCCTTCTCACCCAAACCCCAACACCTTTCAACCTCTTCTTCCCTTCCCCTCCTTCCCCCCTCCTCCTCTTCCTCCCCACCACCCCAAACCCAAACCCCTCCTCCACCCCATCCAACCCATCCACCCCCTCCCCTTCCCCCTCCCCCACTTCACCACTCCCTTCCGCTGCGCATCCCGAAAAGCCTTCACCCCCCTCTCCACCTCCCTCCGCGCCCCTTCCTCCTCCTCCCTCTTCCGCCTCCTCACCTCCTCCAAAAAGTCCACCTCGTCATCGTCCAGCGCACGGAACTGGTTGCGCAGACGGTGCGCTTCCTCAAAGGCAGCTTGCTTGGCGGCCTTGTTGGCTTGCAGCACGTCGTAGAGCGACTGCTGCTGGGCGGAGTTGGCCTGCTGGCGGGCTTCCTCGCGGCGGCGCCGGTCGGCTTCGAGTTGGGCGGTGGCGGCGGCCCAGGCGGCTTGTTTGGGGGTGGGGTTTTGTTGGGGGGGTTGGGGGTGGTGGTGGTGGTGGTGGTGGTTGTGGTGGTTGTTGTTGCTAGTGGTGGTGGTGGTGGTGGTAGTGGTGATGATGTGCTTGATGGGTTGGGGTTGGGGTTGGAAGGGGGTGCGGCGGGTTCACCTGTTGCGGCATTGATGGCGCCGGCGGAGACGAAACGGGAGGACATGGTGTTGTTTCCTTTGTTGTTGTTGTCCTTAACCTTGTGACTTCCTCCGCGGGGTATGGTTTGGTAGGGAATATCGCGTTCTCTCGCGTACCAAGTTGTTTTGTATTTGTTCAAGTCGGTCAAAGCAAATCCCGATGTATGCAGTTAGATAACCCTAACCCCCTCACCTCTATGACGGATCTTCCTTGCTTCACGAAAGCGTTTGATTCGATTTACCACAATAAATAATTGCAACTCGGTTAGCACGAACGATGGTATGTCAACTAACCCTACTGGTCGATGGTTCGTGTTAGTAAGTTTTGCACTTGGTTCGGTAAATGGCAATGCAAATGCTCAGAAACTGGAATATTCGAGCAACCCAGGGTTAGGGTTTATGAGAAGAGACCGCTGGAGGTATTTTGGCTGGCTCAAGGAAGTCAAATAAACAAGTCAAATCCAAACGCTTATTCGATTGGCTGGGAGGGCTGACTTGGCTTGGCTTGTTTGTATTTAACTTAACTTGCAGAATATATCTGATTTGCGGCGAGCCTTGCTCGCCCTAGCGATTCCATAGTTGCCGTGACTCACCACCCCAATAAATACAGCTGATGACAAGATCCGCGACCTGTTGGTGATCAACTCGATCTCATAGCACCAGCGTGTCGTCAGATTCAACAGCAGTTTAACACGGCTACTACCATGGCAGACGCCATTAGCGAACAAACTGCCAAGCTGCAGCTTGACGAAGAGACGGGGGAGATGGTCTCGAAGAATGAACTCAAGAAGCGTATGCAGAAGCGGGCCCAGAAGGCTGCCGCCGCGTCTCGTCACTTCGACTTAAAAGCGCCACCAAAACAGACTCTTCGAAATCAGGAGCCGGTCAAGGCGTTGACCAGCAAGCCGACCACGGCCGAGGAGCCTATCGACCAGAATGCCATGTTTGAGCGGGGCTTCCTTGCTGAGGTCTACAAGCTGCGGCCTTCGAAAGATGTCATCACGCGATTCCCTCCGGGACCTAACGGGTACCTTCATGTAATACCCCCCCCATTTAGCCATTAGTTCGGAAACAGACTAACATGAAGGGGAGGGCAGGTTGGGCACTCCAAGGCAATTGCCGTCAATTTTGGGTTTGCAAGGTATCATGGTGGCAAAACGGTGAGGCTACCTCTCGGCCGTTATATATCCCTTGAGTAGGAGCTGAGACCTTGTAGATCCTGAGATTCGACGACACGAACCCCGATGCTGAGAAAGAAGAGTACTTTGCGGCCATCGAGGAGACAATCCGATGGCTTGGATTTTCCCCCTCCAGCATCACCTATGCGTCCGATTACTTCCAGCGCATGTATGACCTCGCCGAGGAACTCATCAAGAAGGAGAAGGCGTACGTATGTCACTGCAACGAGACCGAGACAAAGCTGCAGCGCGGCGGCGAGGATGGTTCAACGCCACGATATCGATGCCAGCACGCAGAGCAAGACGTTGAAACCAACCTGATCAAGTTTCGCGGCATGCGTGACGGTGAGTACCTGCCCCAGACCGCCTGGCTCCGAATGAAGCAGGACATCGAGACCCCCAACCCCCAGATGTGGGATATTGCCGCCTACCGCATCCCCAAGAACCAGGAGCCGCATTTCCGGACGGGCACCAAATGGCGGATCTATCCGACCTACGACTTCGCGCACTGCCTGTGCGACAGCTTCGAAGGCATCACTCACAGCCTGTGTACGACTGAGTTCACCATGTCACGAGAGAGCTATGAGTGGCTAAATCAGTATGGATTCATCCCTCCTCCTCCCTATATTAACCACTTATTAACAGAAGGAGGCTCTTGGTTGAGTTTCAGCCCATGCAACGCGAGTTCGGCCGCTTGAACCTTAAAGGGACCATTATGAGCAAGAGACACCTCAGGAGGCTGATAGAAAGCAAGATCGTCCGCGGCTGGGATGATCCGCGCCTTTACACCCTCAAGGGTATCCGGCGGCGCGGCGTACCCCCGGGCGCCCTCCTCGCTTTCATCGCCGAGCTCGGTGTGACCACTGCCAAGACGTCCATCGAGATCAAGCGCTTCGAGCAGTCTGTTCGACGCTATCTCGAGAGGACCGTTCCCCGCCTGATGCTCGTTCTCGACCCCGTCCCTATGGTGATCGAAGACGCCGAGGAGCAGGACCTTGACGCACCCTTTTCGCCAAAAGACCCCAGCATGGGCTCCCACAAGATCAAACTCACGAGAACGGTTTATATCGAACGTTCCGACTTCCGCGAGGTGGACAGCAAGGATTACTTTCGCCTCGCCCCAGGCAAAACCGTCGGTCTTCTGCAGATGCCGCACCCCATCAAAGCCGTGTCTTTCACGAAAGACGATGTCACAGGAGCGGTTACCGAGGTCAGGGCCGTTTTTGAGAAGGAAGGGAAGAAGCCCAAGACGTATATCCAATGGGTGCCCCACGGGTCACCGGCAGCCGAGGTCCGCGTCCATACGGCATTGTTCAAGTCGGACCAGCCGGGTGCCCGCGGCGGGTTTATGAACGACATTTGCCCAGATAGCGAGACGATCTGGCCGGACGCGATGGTCGAGGCTGGCTTCTACGAGGTCCGCCGCCGCGCGCCCTGGCCCGCGGCTGAGGGGGAGAAAGAGGGTGAGGTTGGGCCTGAGAGCGTTAGGTTCCAGGCGATGCGGGTGGGATACTTTGTGAGTGGTTACCTCGCGTGCTACATTTGCGTCGTCAATACTAATTCCGTTTATTCATGACAGGCTCTTGATTCTGACAGCACCGACGAGAAAATTGTACTGAACCGTATTGTCCCGTTAAAAGAGGATTCTGGGAAGAGCGGCTAGTATGCTAGTATTGGCTTGACGGAGGGTGAACCGCCCACTTTCTCTTGGAAAGGAAAGAAGGGTGTTTGTCTTTTCCTGGTATTGTTAGAAGAGCACTGCAGATGCCCAAATCCCCGAACCATACACCGCCAGCGCCGTCCCGGGAGGTACAGCTTATACAGCATACACGCTATCAGTATGCCCCCTCCGTACATGCCGTCCAAACGGGCCGCACGCTTAGCAGTTCTCCCCAGGGGTTACCTCCCTGTACCCTTCCCAGTCACGCTCCTCTCGAGTGCCCCTGATTGGCCTCACGAAAAATTCAGCTGGCTCGCCCTGGCTTGCGCAACCAACTGCTTCAAAGTCCCTTCAGTCGGGGGCAGTGAAGGTGAAGGGAAAACTAAAACAAGGGTGAGGTTGCTGACAACTGCCAGACGAACTGGCCCCACCAGCCATCTTGTCTCAGTTTTCAAGGTTAAGTGAAGCTCTGGCCTCATTTTATTTCTCTCGTCGTCCTTTTCCCACGTGGTGCTTTTGGCTTGCTAAACAGGGTCTGCAATTATCATAACATGCCACGCGAGCTCTTCCACCCAACTGAAGTCACAAGACACAGTCACTTTTCGCACCATCGTAGCACTGAATGAGATGAGTGTCAGTTTTTTATTGTTTTTGTGTTGAGGTTGGTTCCATGACCAAAACCACACGCAGTGGTAAACTGCCTCGGCAAAAAAACACGCCCAAGATACCCGACTCCCGAATCTAAGTCCAGGCCTGCAGCATATCCGCCGAAAGGGAAGCCATAGCTAACCCAACCTCTTCCATTCCGTCCACTCTTCCCAAACCCCAGGCTTCATACACTCCTACCCTAACATCCCAATCTCAAGTCATCCATCTTCTTGTTCCTCGGCCCCAAGCTCGTCAAGTCGTAATGCTAGGTAATGTAAAAAGACAAAGGAAGCCCCTCATGCCTCTCGGCGATGGCTCCAAAAACTCCGAAAACAGGGACATGAAAAAAGGGCTGTCCGCTGTTTCCGTTCCCTCGTCATCCCCGAATCCACCACCCGTACCATGAAAAGAGCCGCGAACCCATAAGAAGCCCTTCTAGCCACACCTCCGAATGAAGTAGGGGGGACCATCAGCTGTGTCAGCTTGAAGGTAACCTTGCAGTCTGTCTTGACCACATGCTGTAATCACCAGCTCCCCCATGAAAGTGAGATCGTTGAACGAACCTCAGCCGGTATAGAAATCAGAAGGGGAATTAGACAGACAAACAAAGAAAACAACGAAAACATGATGCCCCCCAAACCACACACAGAGGGGGAAAACAAAACTGTGCAGACAGGGATAGGGGATCGCAAGTCCAACTTTTCAACCTCGTGACCGAATCCCACAAAAAGCAATTAGTACCCGTGGAAATAGCACCCTTATATGTACTTGCGAATCCAGCAAACTTTTGATCAAAAGAAAAACACCGCGGCAAAACTGATCGCTTTTTTGAATCGCACCCAGCTGCACGACCATCTCAGTAACTCGCATGGTGTGAGCAAAAGGTACCGCCGTCTTTTGCCGACATGTGGCCGCCATAAAGCATCGTCTTGTCTGAAAAGAGCCGGGTGGGGAGGGGAGCAGCCATTGACCGAACAAGAGCCTTTGGGTTCGGAAACCCCAAAACCCTTGCCTATCAACAGCCGTCGCCCTCGTTGTCAAAAGAGGCCCACTCGGCTCAAGCCCCAAAATGGTGGAGCCGACTGAAAAAAAATCTGAAAGTGCCGGGGAAAAGAACCGTTTCGCCAAATCTATGATGAAAACCCGAAAGAAAAGCACAATGGTATTTAAACCCAAAAACGCCGATGTAATGGAAGGGACCGGTATACCGAAAAGGGAATCTCATTAGTCGAGAATGACGAAGTCCGGACCCAGTGATCGAAATGAGGACGCAACTGTCCATAGAACCGAACCTGCCACCTTGTGACAGACCTTTGGCGGCATCCCATCACACAAACAGGGATAAGGTGGGCCAACAGGCTCGGATGTTGAGGCCGGGGACCATGGCGCTCGACATGGATGAGTGGTCTCTCCTGTCCGGACAGTCGCTCGGGGTATCTGAATGCAAATGTATCGAATCTCCGATGTGCCCTGAATGAAACCTGGGTCCAGGTAGCGATGCGAGGGAAGGGCAGAACCGTGCCCCGTAAAAAGCCCCAATCAAAAGATGGCAGCAAGAACGCCGAAACGCGCCGATAGATTCATCAACCCAGAGACGTGGCCGCCGGGTTTTCCCATTAACCAACAACGGCTTGTCCATAGCCGTGGCCGCCAAAGTAGCCGGGGGCCTTGTTGTGTAGGCCACCGCAGCTGCCGCAGTTGCAGTCGGCAACGCCCGGGTGCTCCCAGATGTTGTGGCCGTAACCGTAATAGTTACCATAACTGCCGGGGTTGCGGGAGGTATGGGTGCTGTGGCGGAAGCCGGCGTAAGGCGGGGATTGGTAGTGTCTCGAACCCGTGTTGTTGCCAACCAATGCGCCATCGAACCATTCCGCGTAGTTCGAGTTGGCGAGCGCGGTCGAGTTAGCGTACTCCGGAGTACCGTATCCCGAATCGGGGGGCGTAAGTGGAGCGGCCTGCGACCACGAGGCCAGAGAATACGCCCACGGCGAAGGGTCGTGCCGGAACGAGGTTGTCGACGGCGCCTGGTTGCGCTTCGAGCTGGACAAGCGCTCGTACTCAGCAACTTGCTGCTGGTGCCAGGCCGAGTACAGCTGCTGAGCACGCGACCGAGACATCTCGGGTTCGACGGGCGACGCGATGCCGGCCAGGCGGTCGCGGTTGGCTTGCTGCTGCCTCTTCTTCGTCTCCTGCCACTCCTTCCAGTTCGACAGCCAGGCCTGGTAGTCCTTGCTCCCGTCCAGGTTGACATAGAGGCACCACTGGATAGCGCCGAGCCACTCGTATTCCAGAGTGTTGAGCTCTTGGACCGGGATGCCACTCACTTCCGACCAAGACTTGTTCTGGAACGTGTTGTCGTCCAGAAACTTGCTCCCAAGAAGCAATGAAATGGTGAGCATGCGCCAGATCTGGCCCTCGGTGTGGTTTGCCTGCCCAGCGGCATGCATCATGTTGATGCGCTTGGCGAGGTAGTTCATGCCAAGAAGAATGGTGGTGCTCGGAAGGCGCGTCGAGGTCAAGATCTGCGATACGAACTTTCGGAAAGCTGGGTTGACTTGACGCTGGGGCATCACGATCCTGGTTGCCATCTCCGAGACGTAGTCGGCCATGGGCTCGACCTCGTAGTCGAGCACGGCACAAACGCCACCCGGCATTTTGATTGCTGATGGATCGGTTCGGGGGATCGGGTAGACGGTGAGGTACGAACTGCTTCGAGCAGGAGTGCAAGTGGGGCGGGGGGTTTCCACGCTGTGCCGGTGCTTCCAGAGCCGAAGAGTCGGGAGATCTCGAATGGCGAGGGGAGTCGAGATCTAGTATGACAGCTGAGCCATAGAGTGTAGGGTTTTGTCGTCTACACTGGGGAAAGGTTGCGACAGGGTGGAGCAACTCCAAGGATCTGTTTTGAAATATCAAACCCACACAAAGAGAGAATCGTTGGCTCTTTGTAGGTGGCTGTGAACAAGAGCCTGTTGGTCCAGACAATGCCGGTCGGTTGAACGTATGTCGAGAATCGACGGAAAGAAGTCGTGCGGGATTAGGAGATACGAAAAGGAACGTCTAAAGCACTGTTGTGTTATGGTTGTTAGCACATGCTCATCGGTTGGTGATGGAACGCATGACACCCTGCCCGTCAGGACCGAGCGATTCAAACTAGGGCCATTCCGCTAGGTGGAAAGTGTGTCGGCAAGTCAAGGTGAGACCGGCTAGAATGTTTCGAGATTGGCATGGTCGACGCGTAGGTGTAAAGTGTTGTCGGGAAAGTCACGACTCAGCGCCGAGAGGTTGGAATCGCGTCAAAGGTTGAGTGTTGTCGGAGTCAAAACATGGCGAACCGTTCCCATCGCGCGCCCCAGTTTGAAATCGTGCGAATCCCGGCCAGGTCGAATGCAAAATAAAGAAAGTGAAGGAGTGAGTACGAACCTCGCAGAAATCAACCGGAGACCATGCAATTCCTTGGTATGGATTGGTGGGCGTCCTCCAGGTTGTGTCGATGGTGAAAACCAAAGGCACAACAGCACCCAGATCGGAAATACCGCTCGCGTACAGGCGCTGTTTTTCTGTCTCCGTTCGAGTCAACGAAGGGCGACAGGTATCCGAATCCTTTTAAGAACGACACAAAAATGAATTTGGCCGCTCGTCGGTCGCTCGATGCTCGGCGGATTCAGCGATGGTCGAGGGGAGGAGGAGAGAGCACGTCGTGGAGGACGGGAGGTGGAAAGGGAAGAAGGGAAAAAGAACGGAATGCCTTTGCGGAGCAGTGAATCAAAGTGGCCTGGCTCCTCGCGAAAGGTGGGTAACGGTAACGTGAGTGGATCAGTGCTGGATGGGGCGAGGAACCCAGGCGATTTCCGCTAGTGACATGACCCAAGGGCCCACACATGGGTGGCCCGGCACAGGCGGGCACGGTCGCCGAACAAGTCAACCCAGGTCTCTGTGAATACACAGTACTTGTAAAGGATGGATAGTGAGACTAGGCCTTGGACTGTAAGAAATCAAGATGAAATCTGGAAATGGAACAATCACTACCACACAAAGACTTCAAGCTCTGCACATTGATACGGTACAAAGTATGCAGCACGCGGGTCAGGAGACGCGTATGGTTACGGTGAGGTAAACGCTGGGCTTCTGCATGGCAATTTCAGAAACGGTGGCATCCTGTGTCAATGGAATTTGGGGGTGAACAAGGTGACAGGGTAACGGGACAAGATGACGGAAATGACGGGGGTCATCAGCGCTGTCGAGCCTTCCAAAAATCTTGAGGGTGGCCAGTTTCCGCCAAGCGGTCAAAACGAGGGTGCCAAGGGGTTCCACATGATGAACGGGTAACCAAAACAGGGAGCAGGGAATGGAAGCGGGTCCAAACGGGCGTGGGTGAATGCCAGCCAAGTGGGTGACAAAAAAAGCCAGACTGCAAAACGTTCCCACCACCAAGAACCACCACCAAAGACGTCGTTTTGTGCCAGTTTTTGAGAGCAGTTCTACAAAAAGAAGGCTATTCAATTCCCAGCATCTTTCTGTATAGACTTAACGTATTTTGCAAGTAAATAGTGGTAATTGAATTGTGGTGGTTTGGTGATGTATGGTGGTTGGGACGTTTTGCAGTCTGGCTTTTTTTGTCACCCACTTGCCAGCCTTCTTCGCACCCCCACCGCCCCGGTCCGGTTCCTGTGTTTTCGTATTTTGAGGAACAACCAGATCGGAGACACGAGACTAGACCAGCAGCGGAAAAACACAGTATTTGCTCGTTTGCTGAACATTGAAAAGACTGCCTCGGCGAGCTGAAGACACAGTTTTTCGTGCGCTGACTCGGCGTTGCTTCGAGCAAACTCTGCAATTCGACTCCATTCCATGTTTCCAAGACCAGCTTGTTTTGAAAAACAGGCCAAACCCTGCACTGCACCGCACTCATCTTTTTCCATCCCAAAAGGGTTGGGGTTCAAGCGGAGGAATCTCGGGAGAAATTTGTTGACCATTACCCTGCGTGTGATTGACGTTTCGATCAAAGTATCTCATTCAATAAAAAGTGGACAGTATCGATGCTCTGCAATTCATCAGCCCCGGTTGACCGCGACGGCAACCAAAAAGGTGACGAGGAGAGCCAGCCCCTTCAGTCCTCAAGAGCCCGCAGAGGGCGGTGATGTTTCTCATTGGCCTCGGCCGCCAGCCCTCAAGCCACAGTCATCTTGGACAACACAGCCAAATCCGACTGACGATCCTTTGGTTCTCCGATGGACGTCACTCCGCAAGAGCGAGAGGAGAAAAGAGAAGAGGGAAAAGTTTAAACAAAATCGGATCCACCATCATCGTGACCTCGGGCTTGTTGTGTTGGTACACAAGCTTGAGAAGGAGATGGCTCGCTGTCCAGAGTTCCGCGCTAACAAACCACACCAGGGTTACATTGTAACGTTCTGAGATGGGATTGTTTCCACATCGGAAGCGCAAATCAGCGGGCAGATCTGGTCGCAGCCCACAAACCACGAAGCGCATCACAACGCACGGTGTGAAGATTGAAACAGTCTGACCCAACCATGCGATTGCCGGCCTTCCATGGTTCTTCGACTCAAGGCTTGAGTCAAGAGTGCAAAACCCAGGCCCCAGCTGCTGCCAGGTCAGCCGCTGGCTGAAGGAAGGAGTGGTCAGGTCAGGTCATCTTCTGCTGATGTTGGGTCAGCCTATCGGAGAGGCAGGGCCGCTCTCGCTGCACATGACCAACCAGACGGGAGGCACTCCGGGGTGACCTTAGCCACCTGGAGGAAGCGGTCAAGGCCAACTGGAACCATGGTGCCGGGAGATGCCCCAAGAACAAGAAGCACCCGCGCCGCCCCCCTCCCAACCGCAACCGCAAACGCAACCGCTGCACGGCGGCCACCCGTGGACTCGGATCGCCTTGCGAGACAAGCAGGCAGATGCGAGTGCTTATTAGTGAGTCGCTCCAACACGCCCGAAGGCGCGGGCTGATCACTCGAGAACTGGCTGAGCTGGCCTTCGGCTCGGACGTCGCGCAGACTGCATTCGGGCATGAACCGCGCTTGAGACTCTCCTCGGGGTTCGGTTGATGGCCGGCAATAACAACCCCACATCATTCATCTGAGGTGCAGTGCAGGTGCAGGTGCTGCGGATTTCCAGTTCCTCCTGGATTCTTCCCCATCGGCTCGGAGCAGAGGACCAAAAAGGCTTGGCAGTGGGCAACCTGAGGCACAGCCAAACGCGGTTTTTGAGCAAAGCAGCCAGCAGGCGCCCAGATGTTTTTTGTCAACGGTGTTGCGTAACGTTCATTCGCTTCCGCTTCACCCACTTTGTTGACAGTGGGATCCCCCGCCAGTTTCCCGTCGCCGCTTCAATCGGCAAGTCAGCGCACACAAAGCCCGCATCCAATTTGAGCCCACAATTCTGCCTCTCACATCCTCCACTCGGCGCAGCCTCCACGGCACGTCTCCGCTCTCATGGCCCCAGTCTGCCTGCGAGCCATTGATTGATGAGCCTGCCAGTCTTTTTTCTTGGAGCCGGCCAGCTCAGCCTTTTCGAGGCTCCGCTCGAGACTTGGTTGGCCCATCGGCCCTCGAGGAGTCAGCCTCGGCGGCCAACCAGAGTCGGCGCGTTGGCCTGAGGAAGAGGGGTGGAAAGGTGGCACTACCCGGTCGCCAGTTGTTGTTCCAGACCGCCTTCCCTCGAAGCGGCCGGCCTCTTCGCCACGCGCGCGACGACTTCTTCGCCGGCTTCCGGCGCTGATTAATCGGGAGCCTCCAGAGTGCATGGAAGAGCGAGTGTGTGTGTGTGTGTGTGTGTCCCGTTCCGAAAACAGGCAACCCGCCCCTCGGCTGCGAAGCTGGCGGTGTGGTCGACAACCAGTGACAACCATGCAAAAGGAGAGAGGAACACAATTCTCGACTGGCCCCGGTTGGAAGGCGACCGCAGATGACTCCTCTCTCCGGCATGCTGCACTCCGGATCAGGGAACACTCTCTGAGGTGGCGTCCAGCATCACTCTGCTGCAGCTTGTGAAGAAGGCCAGCCTCGGGTTTTCTATTCGCCCCCAAACCCATCCAGTCTCATGAAGAATGGAGAGGATCCTGCCCCCGCGGCCTTCCACCTGCAAGCCCCTCATGCAGTCATCCTCTCTGGAGCGAGCGAAGGTAGGTACGCCAAGCAGCACAGCAGCCAATTTTGGAGTCTGTACATACGGCTCCGACTTCCGGCGACCACGAGCACCGCCTAGAAACTTGGAGACTCACAATATGTTACTGATGATGCCTGCCCCTTGCACACGTCTTTCCTCACCACTCGGCTAGAGGCAACTACTTGCCTCCCGATTTCGTTACCAGCATGGAAGATACCAGTAACCCCGGAGCATGAACGAACGTGTCATGCTTCGCCAGCCGTCTCGCAGGAGTTCCCTTCATCCAAGTCGATGGGCTCCCACGCGCGCCCCGCTGAGAAGGGGAGTGGTTACCCTACGATATCCACCAGCACTGAACGGCTGGGCCATCTTGAACCAATGAGGACTCGCCCCCTCCTCTCTGCCCTCCGCGCGTCGAGATTTCTCGGCGGCTGGACGGTGCTCTGAAGATCTGGCTAGAATCGGAGTTGGGCAGGGACACAGGCCATCCCCGCGCGGCCATCTGCAACCCGCGTTGCCATGGCGGGGTTCTCCATGTCCAAACCCTTCAATTTCAGGACTCGTTCAAACGTGGGAAGCGAAAATATACCGCAGTCGCATTCATCAACCGCCCGATCACCCCTGCTCCTCCAACGGCGATTGACCAGACACGGTTAAGAGGGCCAAGGAGGAGTCTTGGCCGCATGTGCTGAATGATTTTTCTTTCGCCCGCTTGGTCCGTCGAGGGAGGGGCGCATCATCCCCTCCAGGAGGACTTCCTTTCCAGTCTTCCTCTGGTCTGGCGATCGTCCGAAAGCGCTCAACTCCGCAGCAGCAGTGCAGGAGCTTCCCGATCGAAACCGGGATGGGAGTCAAGAGGCAGAGGCACAGAAGAAGATGGGGGTTCAACAACTTCGTTTGGGTCAGGTCGCATTGCATTGTTTTGACACAGGCAAGCCCGGATCGGAGAAGAACTGGGCGGAGACTCTCGAGCCATTTCCCTCTTCCTCCCCCCCTGAGGCGCATCGAGGATCTCTCCTGCACTAGCACTGAAGATTGAACCCCATATTCGGGTCGTATCGGCGCTTCGGTCGTTAACGATGCTAAATTTTCAGGGTCCTGTTGCAGAAGCCGCCTGGAAAAATGGGCTCCTTTCCTTTAGCTTGGCGCTCGGGGTTGATGTTGCCGGCATTCGCTGGACGGTCCGTGGTGGCCACCGTTTCAGCGGCCGTTTTGCAATCATCTCGCATTCCACACGGTTGGGCGAGATCCAAAGAGAAAACCACCTCACGATGGCAACTTACCCCCACCAAATCTTTCAGTGCAAAGTGGAGCATCGTCACTTCGAGACCAGACGTCGATCGAGCGGTGTTCGCCGCCCCGTCACCATCGCTTTCGTATGTTCTTGTTCAAGGTGACAAGGCAGAGCAAGGGTTGAACCGGTTCTCGGTGAAACCCCTGTGCCATGCACGGGCATCAATCATCTCGTCAACACCCATGGCCCATCAAGCAAGTGGCTCGGTGGCGCCTACGATTGCAATGTTGGAAACAAACCCTGGTGATCAGTGATCACAGCCCTAACCAAGCAGTAGCCGTTCGTGACGCAGTGCGCAAGCTTCCCGGTCCGCCACAGATGACACAGCCGGGGCCTGTGACGGCTTTTTGCCATCCAGTCAGTCCAAGCTGTGTCATTGATGCAGGCGAGGCAGGCTACAATCGGCTTGCATGGGTCACAAACCTGCCCATTGGCTGTCTGGCGTTGTCCTGCTGCCTCGGCTTCTGCGCGCATGCGTCGTCCGATCTCAGTTACCTCCGAGCCCGCCGTGGTGGTGTGAATGTACGTACGCTCGAGCCACGCTCATGCCCTCCGGCGTGCTGGGACGATGGCATGCCACGGCGCCGCCGGATGTGATGTGCCTGGAAATGGCCTGCGTCATTCGAGATGCTGGATGCCTACCGACCTCACCGGTGATGGGAAAGTTTTGGTTTTGACTCTTGCAAGTGCCGGTTTGGTGATGCTAAAGAGATGCCTATTACGCATCATGTTACGAGTTCCGTTCCGTCGAGGGACCTGAGGTGTGAGAGAGACAGTGCCACTTTGGGATTCACGCAGTTGCCTGCCCGCTGTCTCTCATTGTGTGTCACTTTGCCCGTGATATCCGACCCAGCACATTTGGATGTCTTGACACGTGCATCAAGACGCTTCTCGGAGAGGGCGTTCAGGAACCCTATCGACAGGCTGTCTCGGGATACCTCTTTTTGACAGACACCACATTAACCAACGATGAATAAAATAAAATAAAAACACTATGCATCTCATCAAACCCAACGTAACGACTGAAAAATACGCTCAAACTCTCGGCTCGCAACCCCCGAACTCCTATTCCGAGCGGCAAGCCGTAAGTAACTCTGGGATACCCAGAAGGGGCGTTACATCTGCAACACGATCTGAGAAAGAGAGGGCAGACGGAAACACCGAACCCCCACCAACCCAATCTCCATCACCCCCTTACACGTAGAACCACCCAACTCCAACGAGATATCGATGTCGTACAAAAAAAAAAAAAAACGGGGAAAGATACCTGCGCGCGCCCCTTTTTTGGCAGCACGCAGCGCGCAGCACGCTTGACGCGGCGCGTTTGGAAGCTTTTTGCGAGTTTTTACCAGCGAGATACGGGGAGGAGGGGCTGCTTTGGGTACGAACGCATCTGGGTGTTGGTGAGTGGTGACCAATGGCACCCACACCATGCCATGAACCTCCTTTGTGGACATCCCCAGACGTATCATCTAGGGCCTCTGTCTGCCAAGCGAGGGGCGGCCAGCGAGGGGGCAGCGCAGCGGGCGGGATTCACTAAATGGACGCCGCCGCCATGGTAATATGGGTGGGCGAGAGATATGCTGCAGTCCCGCCGTTGGCGGCGGCGGCGGGGAGGAGGGGGTTCGTCGGGTCGCAGTGGGTGAATGAGGGCTGAAGTGACTTGACTTGACTTGACTTGACTTGACTTGACTGTCTAACTGGAGGGCGGTTTGTTTGACGAGTGCATGATGTACGGGTCTGTTTCTGGCGGGGTAAAAACGCGGCTTTCCTTGTTGAGTTGACGGCTGATATCGAACGCTCCGCTTGCTTTGAGGTACGTCGTCCTGTTGTTCCATCCTCGGCTGGGAGATGTTGATGCAACACCATGCGGGAACGGATACCAGCGGCCAATGTAAGGCAGTCACGGTTTGAGACGACAGTAACACCACCGATATCGCACACGTATCCCTCCTTGTATGCTGCTCTTATAGAACACTGTCAACTCTAAGAAGACCCCCTTCGACCAGGGGAATCGAAGCCCCTGGAAAGAGGTTGTGAATCAACGGGATACTGTATACACACACCTGAGAGTGGTTCTAAGTAAATTCTTGTAGTAACCAACGTGTGGTGTAGCCTGTATCTTCACGCTGAAACAATATCGTTGGGGTACATTCCGTTCCACGAGCCTGTTTACTCGACTCAAAGTTGTGATGGGCAAAGTAAAGAGGTAGTAGCTCAGTGACAGTTTTACAAACCTCGTCTACGATGGTACCGATGCTAAAATACCAAACGATCAAGAAGTGACAACACAGAAACATGCAAATACCGTCTTTTACTCGTTCGTTCTGGGCATAACACAAGTAGTGATGGTAGATCATGATCACAATGACTACTTCAGTTGGAAAGGGAAGCAGCAGGGGCGGGTATGGCTTTCTAAAAAAAGAGAAGAACAAAAAGCCGTATTTGTTCCGTAGTTAAAATTGGTCTCGTTATATCGAGTCTTTTTCGTTGCTGATTATAATTAAACGTTTAGTTAATAAAAGTTATATGTCACTAAATCGAAATTCAGGGACCGAACCGCCAGCCAGACAGGTATCATCTCTGATCGATCCAGATGAACATGCCAATATTACTGATACACCATCACAACATGTGTTTTCCTTGCTAAGAAGCTGGTTTGAACCTTCGTGCCTCCAGGCAAAGTGCCACTTTAAAGGCCTACACTCCCTTAAGGTGAACTCGGTAAGAACAATACCCACCATCTGAGCCATCTATTACTGAAAAAATCACCTGTCACATTGTGAATCATCCAAAAAGACGGCCATCCCAACTATATACCACTCAGGACTACTCCCGCCCCATGTACCCAATGCCACGATCCCCATAGCCCCCAACACCATCCCACACCGCACACGCACACCACCGCCAGGACCAACTCATCGCTGCAAAACCCCAGGCTAGATTGACCTAACATTAACTAACACGCCACCAAGGTCTCCTCCCATAAAACGCCACCAGCCCAAGTTTCCTAGAACCAAGACCTCCTTCCCTTACCCCCCCCAAACTCAACCTCAGCCAGGAAAACGCCATGGGCCAGCAAAACCCGCCCGCTTTTCTTCTCTGCCATCGTCGGTGGGATATTGTGATACATACAAAGGCATACAAAAAAAAAAGGTTCCGCTTCACTCCCTAACACAACCCCTCCCGTTTTCTCCCCGTCCTCCCATCTCTATCGAGTCCCTTGCCAGTCGTACTGATGATACGGGTTGGGTGTGTCGTGTGCTCTCTGCTCACTCGAGCCCCGACAGCTGTGCCACGGCCGATACCTGCCTTTGGGGGCCTCGGCCTTCTTGCTCATCATCACAAGTCGCTGGTGATCCTCATAGACCGGACAGACGCAACGGCAAGCGTAGGCGAAGACGGCGGGCACGCTCTTCCCGCTCTTCCAGCTCTTCTTCTGCTGCTGTTGCGAACAGAAACAGGGGTAGATTTCGTGCCGCCCCTGGCACTACGGGTCTTGTCTTGTTGGGTGTGAACCACCGCGCTTGTATCTTCTTCCTTGTGCTCTTCCGGGGGAGGTGGATACCCCGGGCCAACGCCAGTATAATAAGTGTGAAACTCAAAAGCAGGACCTATGAAACCCAAAGGAAATAGGGAAGCAAAGAGTCAGCAAAAAAAGACCATCACACCCTCCCCCTAGCAAAATAGTAATGTTTCAGGCAATCATCATCGAATAAGGCACAATGGCCTTATCCACGACTGGCTCACGTCTCGAAGTCACCTCGGCCTCGTTGCCCCATCTGTCGAACCAGCCGTTCTCCTTTTCCTTGGCGCTGTCGAAAGCCTGGCGGCACTCCTCCGGGAGCAGGTCGCGGATGTCGTCTGATACGGACCGCAGATCCTTGAAGGGCGCCAGAAAATCAGCTGCCGCTGATGACTCGTAGTCGGCCCGCGAGGTGCGGAAGGGCACGTCGTAGGCCGCCACCGAGACGCCCGCGGGTGGTGTCTCGAGGTGCATGTCCATGACGAGGAAGTTCCGCGAGATAGATGGCTTGATGGCAGGGAAAATGGTGGAGGAACCGGCAGGTGGTTGCTCGGGTTCGTCACCGTCCACGATCTGTTCAATCCGCGCGTGCGTGGGTTGCATGATAGCTGGGTAGTGCATCTGGTTGGTCTGTATGTCGTAAACGCCGTTGCGGTTGGCGCGGCGTACGGCGGAGAGCATGCTGTTGAATTGGCTACGTGATGCGGTCAGCAAGGACTTGACAGGAGAAAATGGGACCCAAACTCACCTGGCCTCCCTGGCGTGTTCCAACTGCCAGTTGACATCGTTGACGGCGACACGCCGCTTTTTGGTGTCGACCTTAATATTCTGCTGCGGTACTGAGGGTCCTCCTGAATGGTACACCGCGCTCGCGCCGTGCCACGCAACGTACTGATTCTTGTTGTACGGTTTATCGGCGTCGTAGACGTCCGTCGGGTCAGCCAGCTCGCCCTCGACCGCGCCCTCCTCGCGTGCCTTGGCGACCTCGTAGTCATCGATGATGCGGCGCCCGCCGACAATGATGAGGGCTCCGAACTCACGGAAGACGGAGCGGGCCGTGACGATGCCTATTGAGCGACCTTTGTAGCTGTGAGGAATGATATCGCGCTCGATCATGTCACGCTTCTCCTCGTCGTTGACGATGATCTTGTAGAGCTTTTTGTGCTTGGTGAAGAAGAGGTATGAGTCGCGGAAGCCGACGCAGCGGGCGGGCTCGGTGGAAAGCATGTAAAGCCGGTCGCCGCGGTTAGCCAGTGTGAAGGTCCGGCATCGGTACTCGCGCCCGTCTTCAAGATTGCCCAGCTTGTCCACCTTCTTCTCGCCCTCGGGATCCTGGGGCAGGTCGACCTCGTCATTAACGATGTCCAATACCGTGCCATCCTTGTCGATCGATTGCTGTGTGGGTTGGTAGTGTTGTCCCTTGCGCCCACCACGCCCGCGCCAGCCTCCGCGGCCGCGGCGCCGCGGCGTGGCATCGGGGTTGGGAGGCTCAATCGGCAATGTGTCCCAATCCGGGGGCCGATTCTTTGGCGGCCTTCCCAATCGTCGGCGACGGATGACAGGCTCGGGCGGGGGTGTCGGAGACTTGGCTTCCTCCTCCTCTTCCTCCTCCTCTGGGGCTTCTTCCTCAGCGGCAGAGCCGTCGTCCTTGTCGGCCTCCTCGTCTACTTCCTGTTCGGGGTCGGCATCCTCGGGCTCAGCCGCATCGGGCATGCGCTCATCCTCATCGTCGATACCGTCGAAAGTCTTGGGCGTGCTCTCTGCAGATGAAACCGCACGGTTAATCAATTTGATCCGGGGGAGACGATGTGAAGAGCGGGGTGCCATGGTTGTTATGGGATCATGCCGCTTTTTGGAAAGGGATGAAGTCCGTTCGCAGGGAACGGGGTTGACCCCACTTGAAGCAGTGTTGAACCACAGTGGAGAGATCTAGGTGATCAAGCGCAGTCGCATGGTGCGAGATGCACAACCGGCTGTGCGCAGTCTGTTGCAACTACCCGGTCTGCTGACTGCTCTTTGTTCTTGCGACTGCTGCAGTTGTGGTGATGTTTGTGGAACTGGTGGTGTCTTAAGGGGGGGGCCCTGCCGCAGACACTTGGTTGCAACAACACGAATGGGGATAGTTGGTTGCAGGAGGGAGAAATTGTTTTGTTTGCAGGGTGCAGCCGGCGGACAATGGATGATGATGTGATGGATCGAGGGGCAGCAGAGCAACTTGAAGATGGACTTACCGAGTGCTTGTTGCGCGCGCCTTGCAGCTGCACGGCTGGTTCGTCGAGCGGGCATCGTAGGCTGTTGCTTGTGATGGTGCGACAGCGCTTTCCTCGACTGGTCCGGGCGGTGTGTGAGTTGGCGCAAAAACTCGATGATCGATATCGCTGCGGCAAGTGGGTAGGCTCGGTGTCGGGAGACGCGATTGCCAGAGGACGTGGATTTTGGCGGTTTGGCATGAGACGCTTGGACCAATCGCACTGCACCTGGACAGTGCGAAGGGAATGCTTCAGTTTCAATTTCACACTGTATCTTTGCCTGTGTCAACCTTTTACTTGGGACTGTCAAAGGGCGTTTAAGGAACGGAAACTACGAGAAAACAAATAATTCATCATTCATCTATTGCGCTACGTGTCTTCCCTAATTACACCAACGGTAGCGCTTCCATGGTGATAGGAAGTGGTGTGGGCAGCAAACCAAATTTCCCAGCCCGCTAAAATCCGTTGTCCTGAGACCCCCGAATGAGGCCACATCCGACCAACTTCCTTTCTACTCAGCCTCCGAAACCGACCCAAAGGGAATCAGATTGACCAAAATGAGCAAGGAACGGGGCCGCTGCCAATCTTTTGAGCCCTGCCGCCGTCGTTACGTTTTCCAGTAAAGACGCGCTGCCAGTCCTGCCATAGATATCCATCAGCTGTCACGCTGGATCATCTATATGCCATACGAAACCAAGTGGGAACGTGCAACTTCGTAGCCTGAGGTTGTCTCGTCCACATCCATACTCTGCCGATACCTGCCTGCTGGTGCGCTAGCGAGGCGGGCGCGTTTATCGGCGCCTGGGGAGTTTTGGTGGTGAAATGGCGTATTTTCGGCGTAATACGCGAGTGTCCATTCAATGCTTAGTTGACCGGCACCTTCTCGAGGTTGGCCAAAACTTCGCCAAACATCTCCTCGGAGAAAACCTCCTTGGTCAGGATGGTGTCCTTTGCGGCATACAAGTATCGGTATGCGGTCTTGACAGTCCCATCGCTGACGCTAGAAACGACTGAAATCTGCTTGGTGCTCCGTGGTTCCCCCACCAGGTGAGACGCCATGTAGATGCAGGCGGCGGCGACCGACAGGGGAGAGCGACCAGCAAGGTCCGAAACCTCGGACGATTTCTCCGCCAGGCGGCGAGCCACGCTCTCAACACGAACGGCGTTGCGGAATCCGAGGTTGCTACAGTAGCGGATGCACAGCTCGTCGGCCGTCGTGGAACCCTTGGCGGTATACTGCTGGCTGTAACCGGTGGCCTTGGCCACTTTGTCCTCGCCGCCCATCTTCTGCAGGAAGGACTCGAGCTGTTTGAAGACGCGCCCGATCTCCTTCTTGGACACCTTTGTCAGGCCATAGACCTCACGGAAGGTCCGGGGCACGTTGGTCTGCCGACAAGCAATGAAGATGCAGCCAGCAACAATGGCCTCTTGTGATTTGCCTTTGAGCGCCTTGTTGTCGTCGACCATTTTGAAGATGTGCTTCGCCGTGTTGGCAACCTGGGTGCCCGCGTTGATACTGTCGGTCAGCGCCTGGATGTCTCTGTAGGCCTGAAGGAGAACCTTAGTTCCTTTGTCCTGGTTGATCTTATTCTGGAGGTGGGCTAGGTTCTTGGCACCCTTGCCGTCGAACGCGATAGCCGTCTGCAGCTGGTCTCCGTCGATCATGAGGTTGGGCGCATCACCGACACGGGAGGGGTCGTCATTCCCGTTATCATCGCCGGAGAAAGTGCGCCATTCGGACCTGGTATCGATGATACGATCCAGCACGAGGCCGCACGTCTCGCAGACCATATCACCCGAGGAATACTCCTCGACAAGACGAGGCGGGTCCTCCTTGCATTCGGGACAGATCAGAATGCGGTTTAGGTCTTCCCGAAACTCGGCCTGCTTGCCAGCATCCTCAAATGGAGAGAAAGCACTCGCCATCTTGGCCAGTACGATGGAGCGACAGTGACACGGACACCGATGGAAACGTGGGAAAAGTCGGTTGGGTTTCGGTAGGACTTGGGGTTGGTTTGCGTGTTGCTCGGTCGAAGGTAAAACAAGCAGCTGCTGCCAGCGGAGACTGCTATAAATGCTGGGACTCGGAAAGGCGGAAAAAAGACGTAGTCACGCGTTTGAGGATTGACGTTTGACTATGCGATCAGGAGGTGCAACAAGGAAATTGTGTATGCCCAGCGTGGGCGCCTCGAGCGACTGTTCTGGAGACCAGCGAAGGCGTCCGAGAGGGCTTCTCTCAGAACAAAGAACAGCACCGTCGGATAGGAATGGTCGTCGCGGGCAGCCTTTGAAAGGGAAGGCTTCGATTACGGCAGGTTTTCGGATCGATCGTACAACACCTGAAAATGAATTTCTAGATATTGTCGGCGGTTCCGAGGAAACGTAGCGAGCGGCGGCTGGAACGAAGGGACGAAGTCAGCCAGGAGGAGAGGAGGAGAGAGGAGACGAGGTTAAAGGAAAGCGACAGAGAGGGAAAGAGGCGTTGCTATGTCAGCCAGACGCTGCCTTTCCTCGACCAGGCTTTGTGGGGCTGTTTCGTGCTGGCCTGGAACGGATGACTCAGCAGAGGAGGCCTGGGCGGCCGGCGGGCTCAGCATTAATTTGTGGAGGAGACTGCCAGTTTCAGATGTTTTCCGAGACTCAGCCCAGTGTTCTACAGAATATATTCCCGCCTACACTATTCGTAGATGGAATGCGTTCACCAAGATGACGAACAATCTACCTAATCATTGATGGCATATTACAGCGCACTTCGCTAGACTGCTTTTTGGACATCGCACAGTACTCCCCATCAAAATCGTACATACAGTAACAGCACCGATTTCACACCTCACCAGGCCAATAGGTACAGGCAGGCGGGCTATCGGGCTTCAACTCTCCATCTGGCCAACCATGAGTCCCCCAAACTCGAACATGGCGTTTCTCCCGCGCTACTTCCGCGTGGCGTCGAGACAGACGAATCCCCATCGACCTTCCATTACCGAAGTCTTCCGATTCATAGTCCATCATGACTGAAACACCGCAGGCACTCAAAAAATGCCCGCTGAGCGAGCACGCCTCGTGATTTCTCGGAGTCCGAGTTGCATTCTGTCGTCTCTCGTCCGTCGTTCTCTGCATGATCCCTTCAACGCCTGCCAGTTGCTGGCAGGCGGATAAATCCTATCGCATGGCTTTCGGGATGATCGGGTCATTCCTTCTCGGCTTGGTGTGTTGGGTGGTGGTTCGAGTTGAGTCTCCCGAGACGCAGTCTCTCTTTTTTGAACATCCTCCTTGACTGGCCTGTTCAGGTCGGAGGGCGCTGGTCAGGGCGATCGGCTGGTGGCGGCGGGCTCGCGGGCGGCGTCCAGCTGAGTGGGCGATGCTTCGCTGGCATGGGGAGGGTGAGAACGGGCGGCTCGCTGGTTGCACTGGTTGCACTGGTTGCAGGGTGTCCGCGGCCTGACTCGGACCGTTCCTTTCGCACTTTGGCTTCCCACTTCTTCCAGTCATCCTTCAGCTTCATCGTCTCTTGCCGTTCCATCTCGGCCAGTTCTCGGTCGATCTGGTTCGCCATTGCCGAGAACCCGCTCCCCGCAGAGTACGAGGACCGCGTCGCCAGCGACTTGTTGATCATGTGCTTTCTGTACGACTCCAGTCCAAGGAACGGGTCGCTGTCCTCCATCTTCCGCCTCTTGATGATCTCTTCTCGTGTCAAGTACGGGTGGAGTTCCTGGTCTCTCCTGATTTCACGGCGTTTGGCGTATTTGATGAGGATGAAGGCGCCTATGCCCCCGACGAAGATGAGCCCGCCCACGACGGAGGCCACGATCCATACCACTGTGTAGGTTGATGTGCTGGTTGGCACGCTATCCTTACTCGCATCATGCTCTGCTGGGGCGGGGCCTCGAATACCGAGGCTGGACGCGATAGCGGGCATTCTGGTGAGCGCTGGTTGCAACTCAGCAAAAGAGGCGGTTGTTTGCACGCTGTGAAGGGGAAGCGTTCAAAGCAAATGGGGATGAATTCCGTCCAGGGGTAAGAGGCTCTGGGTTTGAGGCGTCCGGGGAACCGCCAGCCTTATACCGCGGCCACACCCTCTCCAGCTCGGAAACCAAAAGCCACGCAGGGCAACAGCACCGCCGCGAATCACTATGGAACAACGGTAAGGGTGCGGCGCAGAGAGCGTTCTATAATTGGATGGCTGGCGCGCTTCTGCCGGAAGATCAGCGCGCCGACTACACTGCACCACGCGGAGCGCCGGAGTGGGGGAGGCGGGTGAGCAGCCCATCCCGTTGTGTCCCTTGCGCGGGTTGCGTTTGGCTGTCTCGTCCTACCTCAAGATGGGCCTTTTCAGGTGAGGGTGAGGCGCAGCGCGGGACTGCAACATCGGCAAATCACCACCGCTACGCAGCGAGCCATCGGAATACTTGACCCGTTTTATCCACCGTGTCTCAAAAATATGGCGTTATCCGGCTCGTGATTGAGTAAGGCGGATTGGGAACCGACCGGTCCATGCCCGCTTACTGTGTTGTGTACGTACGTACGTATAAAATATATCTGTACATCCTTTCTTTTCCGGTTGATCCATAGGTATCCGTAACTTGTGTAAGTCATAGTTATCGGATCGGGAGTTTCCCCGTGCTCGTGTTGCCGGACACTGGACACTAGCCTTCACGAAAATAGGTAAGACAAACACATCACCTGCTGGCGCCGCCAATCTGCTTGGCCTGAATAGGAATGTAGATGTCAACTGCAAACCGCCATTTGACCATTTATGTCATGATTGTCCAACACAACAGGTTTGCATCAACTTTGACTAGCCCGCCAAGATGCAGCTTGAGGATTACGAGGATTACGTGCGGTTGATCCGACAGCTTGCAGCTAAGAACCATCGTGGCATCGAGCTGCAAGGGGAGGGTGACAGCACCACTCAACATGTAAGACGGGCCCAAGTTGAAGCACCTGAACCCGTCCAAGAAGCAGTTTTCACTAGCGATGACGGCTCGGTGAGCTGAAGCGTTTTACAGTGGCTGAGATGCATTGTGGTACATACTGTACATCAATATCATTACCATCTACACCGATTTACCATGTCTACCAAGATAAAGTAAGGTACATTACTACTACGAATAAAAGCCGTCTAGGGTATCCAAACGCAACCACTAAACCACAACCGCAAGCGCCACCCCGAATAACGCCGATGCCATGCAACGCCATACCGCAAAAGCCACCCATCACCATGCACCACCCAACACATCCACCATACACCGCTCATCACCATCACCACTCAATACCCAATATCATCATCAACCCCCTCCCACACACACAAACTCACAAACTCACCCAACAGCACGCCCCACCCCCTCCTCCGCCTTCTCATCCCCCCACCTCGCCCCTCCTCCCTCCTCCAGCTTCCCCCCCAAACTACTCGGCACGCGCAACGAACTCCCCGCCCCGCCCGGCGACGGCCCGCGCCAGTCCAACCCGGCCTCGTCCTCGCCGGGCCGTTCGCGCAGCGTGCCGCCGTCGACCGACGGCTCGCCCCCCATCATAGCCCCCATAGCCCCTACTGCCCCGTGCACAAAAAAGCCGGCGGCGGCGGCCGGTTCTAGATCGTCGCGGTTACTGCTGCACTGGGTGCTGCTGCGCGTGTGCAGCCACCGGCGCCAGGTCAGGCTGATGGAGGAGTGCTCGGTGTCGGCGGTGGAGAAGCGCGGGTTGAAGCTCGTGCGGTGGTTGCTGTTGGTTAGGGTGTGCGAGGGGCTTGAGGGGCGTCGTCGGGGTTTGGTTGCTGCTGCTGCTGTTGTTGTTGCTGCTGCTGCTGCTGCTGATGAAGATGAGGGGGTTGTGGTGCGTCGTCGTACTCCGAGGAGGACAAGGAGGGCGCTGCCGAGTTGGTAGCGGGTGATGGGAATGTGGAGGAGGTTCCAGAGTCTGGGATGTGGGTTAGTCTTGTTTGTTGTGCGTGAAGCGGGCCTGGAGGGTGGGGATGGGTTTGGACTCACCCTTCTACGCAGAGGAGGATGTAGACCACCAGCGCCGCGAAGCGGGTGGGTAGACCCCAGTAAGTGTAGTCCTGGGGGAATGGGTCGCCCAGCCCGATGTAGACCAGGAATAGGGCGATGTAGGCAATGCCGCAGGTGAACCGTAGCCCCAGTCCCCAGGTTGCCCACGGTTTCTTAGCCCGGAAGATGGTAACGGCGTCAAGGACAACGTCCACGAAGAGGAAGCAGATGAGAATAATCGCTTCAATACTGAGTAACGCAGAATCTGGTTAGTACCGGCATGGGACAGACCACCCCGATCCAAGACCCCGGACACCACTCACGTCATGTAACTCCCAATATTGTCCTTCAACACGCGCATAGTATATGCAAATATCCCCAGTAACACCAGGCATGGGATGGCGTGTAGAACCCCGTTGGCCAACCGCAACCACATCCCCCAATCCCGACCTTCGGGTTCCCTCGGAGGAATCTCCACATCTGGAGCCGGGAAGGGGTTGGTATTGTTGGTGATAGCATTGCTGTTGACGTCCTCTGCCGAGCGCCCATACCAGTAGTAATCCATAGACCGCTCGGAGATGGAGGCCGCTGGTGTTCGCTCCGACATATCCTCGGTGAACCGCGACTGTCGTCGTTGACCGAGGCGTGATCCCCCGGTGGGAGTGAGCGGAGACGAGGTGAAGGGAGTGGAAGGCGTCGGTAACGAGGTTGGCCGCGGCGTCATGGCTCTGATGGGTGTTTGGGCCATGTCGGGCGCTCTGTGTTGAGCCCGTAGGCGAATGGAAGCGGTTGCGTTGTTGTTTACCGGGGTCAATAACGAGTGAAGATACGATAGCCGACGAGGTATTTGGATGCACAACGCATCTAACACCGCTGGAGAGCGCGACCGAGCCAGGAGCTGAAGGTTTCGAGGCCGAAGATCGGGCGGAGGAGAGCGGGAGAGAGTCCCTCAAAACATGGGACGCTCCGCCCTGCTGGAACTCAGCAAGCCCAGGCCGAATGTAGGTTTAAAGATCCCCTGCGCAACAGAACTAAGCTGGGATCCGTTCTCTTTTCCTCTTTCCAGGGGGCATCAGACTCCAGCGTGGTGTTGGAAGGCTATGTGCGGCGCAAACAGGGGCGCGGAGCTCGCCCGATACCATCCAACAGCGGCGCTGCAGAGAGGAGCCAACACACAACGCTTGGCCGAATAGGCAACCCCACGAGCTCAATTCGGGATTCAAGGGCCTGCCATCTTCCCAATCTGGTGGGAGGAAGACAAAAACGAGGGGCAGGTCCAAATCTGGGCCTCGAACGGGGGCCAATCGGAAGATAACGAAAGCCTTGCAGAAAAAAATCGATCACTACGAGGCAAAGGAATAATTAAAACGCTTGATAAGAATCACATTGTTGCATTCGTTGGCTGGCGAAGCGGACTGGGCCAGAACCGAGGCGTTCTTGCTCGCCTGGGTAAAGGGAAACCGGGCGCGAGCCGGGCAACGGCTATCCTACATAGTTAACGGTTGCAGGGGAGGCTGGTCCATCCAGGGTCTTCAGGGGTCCCAGGTGGCTCTGCCGGGCCGCTGAAGGAACGGCCAGGGGGAGCAATCTGGGGAAACAAGGGCTGACCCATGACGAAACCCACATTTGCCCGACACTATTCGCAACATCATTTCGATATTTGGTCTTGTGACTCTTGAGCTGACACTTGTCAGTCGGAAGATGGATTCGCGATAAAAGAGCAACTGGCTGACCAGAAGCCTTCAAGGCTCGCAAGAGGCGCGCTCCGGGGATAACTCCCCAGCTAGTGGATCTGAGACGAGGACAACGGCACGGATGGAACTTGCGGCGCGGTCAGGGGAAGGATCGAAAGGCTCGCTGGTGGGGAGCTAGTGCCACCAAAAAAAGATGTTAAACGCGATGTGCCGCTCCCGCATTCAGCGAGGCTTGACTCTAAACAGCCGCCACCGCCAGGTCCCGACACTGGCTCAGATTTGCCTTTTAACTTCATGGTCAAAAAGAACGACGCAGATTGACAGCTAGCGCGCAAGGGCTTCCGAGGAAACCACAGTGCGACCTAGTCGCCCGGTCTACTATCGCGACCGCGACTCAGAAGTATCTGTAATGTATCATCACCGCCAGTGTCAAGTTGGGATCCCTGGTACCCTCATGATATCAGCGTGGTGCCTTTGACTTTGCCACTTTCCATCTTGGCTGTCCTGGCGCCGAACTGGATCTGCGGGGATGTTAGCGTGAGCGGCCATGGGGAGACAGACAAGAACAACTCACAGCGCGCTTCTTTTCCTTGGCCGTGTTTACCATGGCTAGCTCCAACGCCAACAGGCGGAGTATTCGCTTGCCGGCTTCAACACCGCTAGCATCTTCGCCATTCTCAAAATCGCACTTCTCCCAAGCTGGAGTCTCGATGGCCCACCTCACCAAACGCTCGTCTAAAAACGGAAATCTCACCTCCTTACCCCAATGGGCCAATACTCGATCATCTCGGCCTAGGTTGCGCTTGCCGAGCCGGCCGACGTCAAGCAGCAGCTCATCAATCAATCCGGGGTAGCCCCGCTGTTGGAACGCAGAGGGATGACGAGAGTACCCGCCGAAGAGCTCGTCAGCGCCTAGGCCGGACAGGAGGACTCGGGCAGGGGACCGATATGGAATCGGAGGGGAGCCGGGGGATTCAGTGAAGAAGCCTTGGGCACGAGAAGCAAAGTAGAGTGCATATGCGATAGAAAGATCCATCTCAGTATTGTGAGGGTGAATCAGGGAAATGACTTGCTGGCGGTGTGCCTGTGTTTCGGTGTAGGGAACATTTACCTTGGTGGTTTTAGCAACGCGGCTCAGGGGGGGCCAAAAGTAAAACTTACAGCCACAAAGTGGAAGACTCGCCCAGGACAGAACTTTTGCAACTCTGCAAACGATCGCCTTCCGGTAATCCTGTCCGGGCAAGCCTCGTAAAAGTCGGAGAGATCGCTATTCTCCTTTTGGAGCTGGGCAACTACCCGAGGGTTCTCAAAGGCGACATTGAGTAGGTCAATGGCTTGATCCGCGTCGAGTAGATCGTGGCACAGCCTGGCCAACACGGTGCAGTCAAGACCGCCGGAGAACAAAACGGCGACCCGAGTCCTACCATTAGCGCTCGACGCCGGCGGTAGCGGTATGTTGAGGATCCTCAGCCTCAACGACTCGAGCAGTTGCTCCTTGAGAGCCAGCACCGAAGGTGAGCTGGGCGTCAACTGACAACGGGCCGTGGGCAGTGCCCGGTTGAACTTGCCAATGCCGGAAACCTGGAGAGAGTAAAGTAAGTCTGACGGGACGGCCGACCATGATCGAACGCATAACCCGCAGCCGACCAAGCAAGCGTACTCACGAAATCAGCGGCATCCTCGCCAACAACCCAGTCGTATCGTTCCGGGCTTGCGCCTTCACCCACCGCCACCACATAAATCCCATCAGCCTCGACCTCTTTCCACCCTTCCCCAGCATCACCAGCGACACTGCACAGCGCCAGCTCGCCGTGGCCCGTCGGGCTCATCAAAAGCGACCGCCTCCCCAGCCGGTCCCGACCAAAAAACACCCTGCCGGCGGCCGCATCGTAATAAACAAACGCAAACGGCCCTTCAATTCCGCGTAGGACATCCAGCACCGCATCCACCCTATCAGCAGCAGCGAGCCTCGCAAAGACCACCTCCCCATCATTCCCCACCACCCGCTCCCCACCATCACCACCCACCCTCCACGCCTCCCCATTCCAGCACACCCACAGCACCGACCCTCACCTCTCCCGTCCGTCAGCGGCTGCAACGCGACATGGTCGCCGCGCAGGGCCAGCACGGTGGACGTGAAGCGCAGCGACCAGTCGGCCCCCCACCGCCGTCGCTCAGGACACCGCTGACGATACACCGCACGCGGCGGTCGGCCTGGCCAAAATGGTCCGGCCCTCGCGCGTGTAGGCAGCGGCGCAGGTTTGTGGGGAGGTTGGGCGGTGGAGGGCTGCGGGAGAGGTGAAGTGGATGCCGCACATTCTTTTGGGGGTTGTATTTGTTGTTGTTGGATGCGGGTGGGTTGGGTGTGTTGGGTTGGCGATGGATGTACGCGGTAGGGAATGAAATGTTTGTTGAGTAAGGGTTGGGTGGACTGGGAAAGTGATGGGAAAAAGAGAATTAAGATGGAAGTGAAGACTTTAAAATGTGAAGAACAAAACCCGCGACGCGCGACATGCAGATCTGGAAATGCTTGGCGATCGTTTCACACGCACCTTGCGGACAAAAAAAGCGAAAGTCTAAGTCTGGCCACGTCATATATTGACCAAACCCGACCGTAAAAACGAAACAAAAAAAAATGAATTGTACTCGAAGTATTATATATCATTTCGCCACCTCAATCTACTTTCCTCTATTTCCTTTTCTCGCTTTTCTATCCTCGATCTTGTTTTCCTTGCTACCCTTTTTGGCCAGAGGCGAGCAGGCAGGTGCGGGTGCTGACTCAGCAAGTCACCATGAAGATGCAAGACCAAGAAGGAAGTCGCTCCCGGTCGCTCCTCCCTCAACAGCAACGTCAAGAAAACCTGTCAGGGGTATGCCCCTATTGCCCCTGAATCAAAAAGAAGACGCGTCAACACCACAGGAACAAAAGATGATGCTTCACATTAGCTTCTGCTCGTTTCGATCGAGCGACCTCCGGGTTATGAGCCCGGCGCGCTTCCGCTGCGCCAAGAAGCTTTTTTCTCGTGAATTGTTGAGAACTAGGATGAGAACTTGAATATGAGTAGGAAGGTTTGCGGACAGAGCGTAATGGCAAAGCACATCCAACACCAGAAACTCACCAGAAATTCACCATGATAAAAGAAGAGCAGCCTTGATTTGTTAGCATCATGGGTTTTATTCCTAATCTACCGTTCAAGTGCGTGAATGGGTATCTGCTTGCGCGTCTGTTTCTCCCACAGTCGAGTGGCGATGACCAGTCTTTATATTCTTTTGGATCATCACACAAAGGCACACCAGGAATACCAAATCTATGCAGAGAGGTCGTAGCAATCTTGAGCCCTCCCCAGAGCGAGCATTGCAAATTACTGACACTACCCGTGCAATGCAGATACACCAAAACATGCAGCCAGAAAATCCACCCATTCCGTCCGATGCCGCTTACAAAAAAGAAAAAAAAAAGAAGAAGAAAAACCGAAGGAGGCAGAGGAGACGAGCAAGATAGAGAATTACGGTCATTAGAGCCCCAAAACAAATCCCCAGCCAGTCCAGTCTTCCATTTATTTCCCTGCGGCGCTGAATGAACCCTTCCAACCTCCCCCCGCATTAGACTACAACCAGCTCACGTTGACAACGCGAGGCAAGCATCAACCGCCAATCCGACCCTGTGATTGTCAGCAAACCTTCTCCTACCCATACTCCAAGACGGACGAATGAACACATACCTCCCCTCCTTCTGATACACCACATCACTAATAATATCGCGATCCAAATCCGGAAACATGCCCGCCAGCGTCTCCACAACGTTCGCATGCTCAGCACGATGCAGACGCTGCGCCTCCGCCGTCTCGGCACTAGCCTGTCGCGCGGCGGCTTCCTCGGCCGACAAGCGTTGGCGCGCTCGCAAATCACCCTCGCCGCGCTCCGGCTGTGGGGTGCGCGCCGGGCTGGCGATGTTCACGTTGCCGCCCGCCGCAGACGACGACGTCGAGGGCTCGTCCGAGAAGATGCGGCCGATGGTGCTGAGCGGTTTTTGGATCGAGCGTAGTAGTCCTGTGATGGCGGCCTTCTCGTCGCTGCCGCTGTACTCGCCGCTGTCGCGGGGCTCGTTGGACGAGGTGGAGCGGCGGGGGCTTGCTGGGCGGTCGACGTCGAGGGAGGGCCTGGTTGAAGAGGGGCCGGACTCCCCTAGGTGCGGCGGTCTTAGGGAAGTGGACTTCTCGGAATGGGAGGGTGGTGGCGGTGGGGATTCGGCGCGGTGTTTTTCTGCGATTGCCGAGACGGCAGCCTCGACGTTGTTCTCGAACTCTTCATCTGTGATTGTCAACGTTGTGCGGTCCATGTTCTCGATGAATTGGATGGCGCCCATCTGTGATGGTTAGCATGGCCTGGGAGCAGGGAGTGGCCAACGTACCAGTGACGAAAGATAGTAGCCAGCTTCCCCACCCAGCTTCTCCTGGTTCCGGAACCTCAGGATGTACTGGACGTTCGAGACGAGATGTTCTGGATTCGCTTGCAGCACGACGTAAATCAACATCGGCATGAACGAGTCGGCAGACGAGTCCGACTTGGTGTGCTTGAGCAGGCCTAGAAATGTTAACCCTGGTGTCCCTCCAACACCCGGATACCCTGGAATTCTCGAGCACTAACCGAAGATAACTTTGCAGCAATTTAAGACGCAAATAATCTTGTCTCGTGGTGCACGGTAAGACTTGATCTTGAGTAATTCTGGACAGCATTAGCGTGGATCTGGCCCAGAGTCAAGCCACTTACCCTGCTGAGCGAGCTTCAGGAACCGCTTCCCGCTCTCACTAACCGGCGGGATATCCAGATGCTCCTCCCTCACCCAGCTGTAAATATTGATCTTCTGCGCTAGAATCTCGTCCCGCTCTACGTCCTCCTGGTGCTGCCCCCGTCGCCCTGGGCCCATCACTCGGTCTGCCCCTCGCTTCTTCTTCGCCCCGGGCACTGGCTGGGGTGCTGGAATGGCGGGAGAGAATGTCTGGGAATATAGGCGGTTCATGACGAGCTTCTCCATGCCCTCCCGGGCGTTGTCAAACTCCGTGTCCGGCACGTCCCTCCATACCTCGCACTGAGCCATCTTGTTCCCAATAAAGGCGAGGAAGTCACTGATTATCTTGACCTGCTCGTGCACCATCCACTGCCGCTTTCCAAACTCGGAGAGAAACGACTTCAGATATCGTGCCACCGGATCGGCCTTCTTATTGCGCAGCTGTTCTAGGAACCGGTGGAAGTCAAACGGCAGCGTCGGCTCAGGTTCAGGTTCCGGCGGGGGTGGGCGGTGTAGCGAGGCGATAGGAGACATGGGTGAATCAACGCTCTCCTCCCTGAACCGTCCCGAGTAGCCAGATTCGTCCTTGGGAGGGACAGGGGGGCCAAAGTCATCGCCCTCCGGTTTCGATATTGTACTAGCCAACGATGAGGTCGATACCTGAAGGCTAGGCAAATCTTGGAACTGATGTCCGGCGGGAGGAGCCAGGGGCTCTAAGCTTGACTTTCGAGGAGGGTGTTGGATCGGACCGCCCAATAGTGGCGAGGCTATCTCTAGCCTGGGACTCATGACCTCCTCGGCATCAGGGCCGCCGCCGAGCTCACTAAACTGCTCCATAATGCTCTGGATTTCAGACCTCGACCCATGCTCCTGCTCGTCCTCGCTAGTGTATCTCTTGTCGTCGTACGCGCCATCGGATCTCGTGGGGGATGGGTCTTCGGATCTCGGCCGGGGGGCAGACGAAGGCGCTCGCGAAGGGGGTCGAGAAAACGTCGGAGTGGGTGGGGTGGGATCAACGTAGGTTTGTGATTCAGCCGTCAGGTATTGCGTGGCTGCGGTAGTCGTGGGGAACGTGGTTGGCTTCAGGGTCGCGATAGAAGAGGACATTAGGTCGTTATCTTCGGGTTGTTTGTCTTGTCGTGTATATCCACCGTGGGCCTGCGTTTCAGCACCGGCTTTCTCGTCCGCCTGATTTCCTTTCCCATTTCGAAGGTCTAGCAAGTCATCCTCCCCGGCAGTCCCTTCCTGTGCCGCACCGGCCATCGCATCCGGAGGGGTGTCTCGTGGCGCCTGTTCCGAAAGGGGAGACATCTCGCCATTTTTGGGGCCTGTTACATCTTTGCCAGTATCGGATGTGCTCGAGGTAATAGCCTCCTGGTGGTGGGGAGACATGCAGGGGAACTGCGAAGTACTGCCGCAGGGTGGGTTCGTTGGGGAGAACTTCGGGTCCAGCGCCTTGGGACGAGCTCGGTGTTGGTGCGGACGGGAGTCGTGCTCGGTTGCTGATGAGAAGTGTGCACATATGTGGTGTATAATCCTAGTTTTTTCGCAAGCACGCCCCAAGAATTAAGACGACGGCGTGGGTGTATTTCCGTTGTGTTGGTTGGCAAGGCTATATTGTTGTGTTGAGCTGCGAGACTGCCAAGAAGCACTTCTGGGTTTAGGCCGTTGACAATGTCTCATGCCCACCCCGCAATGTTAGCACAGCCCACCCAGGGTTGGCGATGGTGGGGTCATGGCGCCTCGAGATCCACACAGGACCTCAAACCCCAGGTCATGAACCCCAACGAACCAGGACACCAACTGCAAGATTCTGTTTTCACATCACTAAGGTATGTAGGTATGCCATCTTCATCAAACCAGATCAAGTTAGCCTTGCGGCCGTGACGATGAGTCGAGAGTTCAATACTCCGTAGAAGGAAACTTCAAATCCAGCAATCGATAGGCTAAAGTTCGTTTACAGCGCCCTCGGAATGACCGAGCTTGGGGTGAACGGTTCTTGCCCCGGCGTCAAGCGATGAGCTGGTTACATTAACCACTACTTCGTACCAAGAATCCGCGCACCGGGACGGCCACCTAATTTTGGATGGGCACTCGAGAAGCTGCTTCGTGATTACCCGTGGGGGAGACGTTTTAGGTTCAGGGTTTGTTGATGCTCGAGTCCATGGGGTTGTCTTCGTTCCGGCACCATCGCGCTGACAATCGTAAATCGGTGCGCTAAAATCGGGCCCGGGATTTGGTCGCCGGCGGAGTGGGTCCGGGCCCGGGGCGTTTCGGGACCGGCTCCGGGAAAGCACACGGCGTTGGGGGGCTTACATAACAGCAATTATGCTTGCGACCTCGAACTTATATTTCTGTGAGCCCAACACGAATGGGGCTGCCACGGAGCTCTTTTCGCGTGGGCGGGGAGCGGCATGAAAGCCCAGTCGGAATCAGCCACAAGGCTGCCATGCAAGGCCCCGTTTCGGGCCTGGTACTTTCCATTCCCGTGTCGTGCATTTACCGGCGTATTGAAAGAATAATGTCCTCGATTTGAAATGGCAAGGCTGCAGCTCGAGAGCATATGTATGTGATTGACGCCCCTGAGCCTGGTTTTCCCCGCTTTCTGGTTATTTTTGTTATCCTACCCTCTCGCCCTCGAAGCTCAGGTTGAGCCGTTGCTTGTCTCCCTTTTATCATTTCCCGTTCTACCCTCTCTGAACGCTTCGAGCCAGCAAAAAGCTCCCCAAGACGATCATGAGCGAAAACGACGGCAGCACAGGCAACACGGAGATCGGCAGTTTAGCAGTTGCCATTGTGGCCTTGGTGGTCGCTCTCGTGGCTCTACTAGGCACCACGGCCCAGGTGTTCCAACAGTACCTAGCTACTGCTGTGGGCTACTCAAATTGCGGTAAGAGAGTCATGGGCCCTTGGGCCCGCCACACGAAGCTGGTCTTTCATCCCTGGGAACTGCGTTTCGAGGTGGTCTTCCAAAGTCCTGACATAACCGTCGGGCTTTTACGCCCCGGTGAGGTTAAGAACGTCATCAACGCCATGGAGAGGTGGGATGTCGAGGAGCCCACACCATACCGACAACAGCAACTAGACGAAAAGAATCTCATCGCCGACTACTCAGCAACCTGGCTCGTTCTCCTGTTCACCGCACGGAGCATGCTGCTTGAAGGCCGGTCTCCCACTGGCTCCCACGGTGACATGGTCTCGGTGAAAGTGCAGGTCAGGCTTCAGACACTGGACCTCATGCCGGAGGGAGTGAAGAAGCCATACGCAACGACCACGTTGAGCAGCATCGTGGTTCTCGCCGGGATGCTGGGTCTCCACTGGAAGCAATTCGACCGTGTCAACGACCGCTACGTCGCTGATGGCAACGGCCTGCTGTTTACCGGATCTTCGATCCCCCATCTCGGAATCATGTTCACTTTTACCCGCCACGACACCCCCAGGTTCCCACCGATTACCCGTGTCATACCCACGGCCGGGCTTTTCGAATACTGTTTTGGTCTGGTCCCTACCATTTTTCGGGCGAGTGATGCCTCGCGGCCCACATACCTGATGGATGTCCCTCCAGATCTCGGTACACTGCGACTGGGCAGTCCGGCAGAGATTGAGAGCACGCTAGCGTCGCTCCAGTGTGACAGAGGGATGATCCAGGTTCTCGGTTCGACTGAACATATATTCCCAGGCAGGCACCCCTTCTCAACCCCACCCAACCCAGTCCCCAAAGGTTCGTCTAACCGCCTTGCTCATAGTGCTCTTCTAGATCGTGGGAATGCTCGGGCGGCCCATGCATGTGCGAGGCGTCGCCGGCCGCACGCTGCCAAACCCGCTGCCGTGCCGGTGGGACGACAAGACATTCTCCTCGGGGAGACTTCTTGCCGCCTGCGCTGCCGAAATCCAGGATCTCGCGGGGACCTTGTTGGCAGAAGACTCTGACTTGATAAACATGGCTTCTTCGCTGCAAGCCCCTTCTTTTCGCCTCTCGCCAACATGCGACGTTGACGTCTTGAACAAATTGCACGATATTGTAGATTGGTGCGATGGGCGTTTGGGCCTATGGGACCCTGAGTCTCGGGAGGAGATCCTCTCAATCATACGCATACATATCAACATGTTTTGGGGGTCGCTGTTGAGGGGCAAGCACACAGAGCTAGACATCTCCGGCAGTTCTGGCAACTTATTAGACGATCGTTTCCATAACCTCAACTACGCTGGCCAGGAAGATCGAGAAAGAACGCTCGTCGACATATACTTTAGCACTGTTACCAGAAGGAGCTTGGGTAACGGTAACGAATTATTTCTACCGGCTGAGGATAGATTCTTTTGGAAGGAGCCAAAAAGAGGACGCATATGGCTGGTACTGATGCTGCGCATGGTATGTTGGTTAAACCTGCACACCTTCCATGCCGCAGACGTTCAGCTCCCCAAGAGCGATCTCATGGGAACGCGGCTGCCGGTATACATCAGCTAGCGACCCCAAGTAGGGTCACCAAGTCAAGATACCTAGACAGGCAGTCAAATGCGAGAAGCAGCGTCATAAAAATCATGATTTATCTCTCTCGAGCATGGCTACCTAAAACAGGCCGCCAAACCCATTCTTCTCAGCCGCCGCCTTCTCCTCCTCCTTGATAGGGAAGTCCTTGCCGGTGGCATTCTTGTACTGTTGGCGGATCTGTTGGGCAATCAGGCGGTCCTTGGCCTGCTCGGCAGCGCTCTCGTTGGTCTGGGCGCCCTGCTTGAAGACCTTCTCCTGCAGCCAGTCGATGCCTTTCCGGAACAAGACTTTGTTAGCTTGATGTTCTAGACCGATGACGTCACGCGGGGGGGGGAACAACTCACCCTTGTCCAGGCTATCCTCCTTCTTCTCGCTCTCCGGGCCGCCGCCGGCCAGGCCGTGAAGCTTGTCCATGAAGCCACCGCCGGAACTGGACTGCTGGGATTGCTGCTGGGACTGTTGGCCTTGGGCCTTGTCGCCCTGGACCTGGTTGGCGAGCTTGTTGACGAAGTCCATGATGAGATGTTGGTGTTGGTGTTGGTTGAGTGGAAAATATGAGGTTTACTTGGTACCAGTTGTGGTTTCGTTCAGAAGATAGATTGGAGAGTGCTCTGGAAAAGCAGGTTTTACGTTCTGAAAGGAGCTCAAGGTCCCCGGAGATATATAGTTGAGGGGTAAAACAGCAGGTGGGGGTAGTTCAGCTGGGTTGGACAAAGACGCGCAAAACCACCATGAGGGGGACCATGACGCGGGCCAATGGACATGAGATGGCGTCCTTGGCAGTAACGCGCGATGCAATCATCTTGGTCACCGGGGCAGTGTTTGCTCCTTCTTGCTTCTTGCGGGTTTCCTGCAACATGCGGTAGTTACTCAGGTATGTAAAAAGAGAGATGGAAAATGCGGGGCGGCGTCGATGACCTCAGCTCGTCAGGGAACCTCCCCGCTGAGCCTTTCAACTAATCTCTTACCAAGTAGGGGGCCATTGTTTTAGGGTATGTACATGTACGTTATTCTGGTGGCCTCATAGTAGGATGAAACTGGCCTTGTCAAGTGCAAGTTTTGTACCTCCTACAACCGAAAGGGTACACATTTCAAGGTCGCAAAACGACTTCTCTTAGGTTGCGATGATAGATCCAGGCCGCCAATGTTGCCCTCACCTGCGGTGCCTGCCCAGAAGATACAGTACCATCGGGACCAAGTCCCTGCATAAGTGGGGTAGCTTCAGTGTGGCCCGTGCTTCTGTAATCTGCCGCTGTCAGGGTCTTGCCAGCAGCTCTTCTTCGCTGTCCCCACTCCGCTCCGGAAGCTGTGGAGAAGGGATTGGAGTTCACCGACGAAGCCGGGAGCCATCACAGTTATCGCAGCTTTCTCCATCTCGATACTGCCCAGATTGGGTTGTCCATTTCACAGGACACTGTAACCGTTTGACACCAAGCTCCAGCTTTGCCATCTGGACCACAGTCTCGCCAGTCTTTCCAGAAAGGAAAAAAAAAAAAAAACCAGAGATGGATTACGTGCAACAGCGCATGGCGCAAGCCGCCGCCAACACCGACCCATCCTCGAGGTACGCACCCCCATTGAATCGCCCCCCCATAGCCCCCTTCCCCAATCCCCCAAAGAAAATCAAGAAACCAAACTAACAACAACCCCCACCCACCCTCCAGCTCCCTCCTCACCCCGCTCAACGGCCTGCTGCTCTCCCTCCTCCTCTACACGGCCTATACCTTCCTCCTCCGTCCCTCCCCGCCGCCTACGCTGCCCAAGGAAGAGCCCGCCGTGGTCTTCCGCACCTTCACGCCGCCCACGTTGCGGCCCTACAACGGCGAGAACGGCATGCCCGTGTACCTGGCCGTCCGGGGTCGCGTGTTCGACGTCACGCGCGGCCGCAACTTCTACGGCCCGGGCGGCCCCTACGAGAACTTTGCCGGCCGCGACGCCTCGCGCGGGCTGGCTTGCGGCAGCTTTGATGAGGATATGTTGACTAAGGATTTGGAGGGGCCGTTGGATAAGCTGGAGGGGCTGGGGCCGTCCGAGATGGAGGCGCTGCAGGGGTGGGAGGAGAGGTTTGAGGAGAAGTATTTGGTGGTCGGGAAGCTAGTGGCTGTTGGGGACGAGGAGAAGGCGAACTGAACGGAATGAGATTCGGATTGTGGTGGATTGATGGCGGTGGTGGAGGGGAGGTAATGCTTTTGGGCGAGTTGAAGGATGGAGGGCTGGGTAGTCAGTATGGCTGTCCCGGGCAAAGAAAACCACGACATAGTTAAGTTAGACCCGATACGTAACGAAAATAGACAATCTACCAAATTCCCATGACACAACCTCCCATCCCTTCCCTTCCCTTTACAACCCCCTCCATCCCCTCCCTATCATCAAAACCCCTCCCTAATCCCCGCCGCCGCCTTCTCCGCAATCCCATACACCGTCGCCATCGTATCCCCCCGCGTAATAAACGGCATCACGCTCGCATCCACCACCCTCACATTCCGCGTCCCATACACCACTCATCAACCCCGCATCCACCACGCCCCCCATCTCCCGCGGCATCATGCTACACGTACTCGTATACAGCGTCGACGCCCCGGCCGTCTCCGTCAGAAACCGCCCCTCCACAACCCCCAGATCGTCAGAAAATCCAGGCGCCCACCCCTCCGGCATGCGCCCCGCCTCAGGACCTGCGCGTAGCCGGCCCGCCAGGGGCTCGGTGCTGGTCAGGGTTTGCTCGATGAAGCGGATGTGTCGGGCCAGGGTGGCGCGGTCGACGGGGTGGGTGAGGTAGCGTGGGTCGATGGCGGGTTTGGTGGCGGGGGAAGGGCTGGTGATGTGGGTTGAGCCGCGGGAGAGGGGGCGGGTGAGCAGGACGGCGACGGTTATGTATTTTGAGGAGGAAGAAGGGGAGGGGGGTGCGGTTGTGGTTGTGGAGGGGGAGGGGGAGGGGGAGTCGGAGGGTGGGGGGCCGCGGCAGGGTACGAAGACATAGTAGCCGGATGCGGAGGTGGGCGTGGTGAGGGTGGCGCGGGTGAGGGCGGTTGCGGCGGCCGTGTAGGCGGGTGTGGTTTTGATGGTGGTGTCCTCTGAGGTGGCGGTGAGGGTAGAGAGGAGGGCTTCGGTGTCGCGCTTGCCGGCGTCCGTGGTGAGGCCCGGGAAGGGGAGGTGTGCCATGGTGTTGCAGTTGGTGCGGGAGAGGGGGCCGCGCCCGACGGCGTAGGCCGCGGTAGCAGCAGCGATGGCGTCGGGGTCTTGCCGCGCGAGCGCGTCGATGGTGTCAAAGCCCGGCTCGCCATCATCAATAGCTTCAAAGGACAGCACACTCAGGGGGTGATGCTGCAGGTTCTCGCCAACGTATGGGTTGTCGACAACCACGTCGATGCCGAGGGACTGAAGGAGCTTAGCGTCGCCAATGCCTGACAACTCCAAAAGCTTGGGCGAGTGGAAGACGCCGGCCGAGAGGATGACTTCCTTGCGGGCGGCGACGGTTGACGTCTTGCCGTTCTTGGTGTACTGCACGCCGGTTGCCACCGCGTCGTCGGCGGCTTTGTCGAAGAGAATCTTGTCGACTGCGACGCCGGTCCAGACGGTCAGGTTGGGGCGGTTTTGAGCCGGAGCGAGGTACGCATTGCTGGCACAACTCCTGGTTTTGGTCTCGGGGTGGACGGCGTCGGGGTACAGGACTACGCCGTGGATGTCGCCCGAGACGGGGTCATTGTAGGCAGGATATCCGAGCCCTGCCAAGGTATCACGCCAGATCCCGGGCCACTTTGTCTCCTCCTCGGGGATGTTGGTCTGAATGACGCCGTCGTTGCCGGTCTTGGACCCGTCCGTCACGGTATACGTCTTCTTGAGATGCTCCGAGAAGCTCTCCCATTCCCAGCCAGGGTTGCCGAGTTGCTCCCAAGCGTCGAGGTCATCCTTAGCACCAACAACGAAGTTCATGGCGTTGAGGGCACTGGATCCCCCAAGCAGGCGGCCTTGGGGAATGGCAAACTTGCGGCCGCCCAATGCATCTTGTGGGACACTCTTGAGCTGCCAGTCGGACTCGGTGCCTTGGAGCTGCGGCCACATGGCAGGAATATTGACTCGGGGGTCGGCGGAGAGATCCTCGCCTGCCTCGACGACGAGGACCTGCACATTGGCGTCTTCTGACAAGCGGGTGGCCAGCACCAAGCCGGCAGTACCGCCGCCCACAATGACGAAGTCGAATTCGGGGGCCATGGTGGCACGAGTGGTTCGGTACCTGTACGTAGGTGATCGATAAAGCTAGAGGTCCGGAGAAGCAAGCTCTAGAAGATACGGGAATTTGGGGCAATGGAGAGCGTCTGGTTGATAATCTGATGGGCGGCGAATACAGGGATATTTAAAGCTGGTATAAGACCAACCCTTAGATTCTCCCTTCAACCATCCGCACACCATCGACCGAGATAGAACATTCTACAATCTGCGCGCGTGTCTGAACGGTCAGCATTCTTTAGACATCTTGATGATTCTCGATGATTCCAGCTACTTCGAAGTTGTGATCCTTCTTATTTTTTGTGGGGGTTGGTGGTGTGTCTCATGCGGGGATGTAAGACGGATGACGGGACGGGAAAGGGGGTAAGTGGTTGGACGGGCAAAGCGAAACCGAAAGATGCAGGCAGTGATGGGCTCAGCCCAGGGCCGATATCCTGCATGTAGATGGAATTGGGATGCTCGGTGTGACCGTCCCGGCGAGGTTTCGCCCAAATGTATCGTGTTCGACAAGAGAATCCACCGTGGGTTCCAAGAAGCCTAGATTCTTATCCGCGATTCTCCTTGGATCAGTCACACAACATCATGGAACTAGTACAAGGTCAATGAGTACAATCAATAAAGAATAAAGCTTATTTACTCGCAAGTCCCAAAACAGAATCTCTTTTCCCAAACCATAGCATACCCGTTCCTATCTCGCCGGCAGCTCGAATACTCTGCGGGGCTCATCCACAACGCCCAATTCCGCGGGTTGGTAGTATTTGACGTTGTCACTATGCCCATAGGCCACCGGCGTTGATGGCACTTTCCCCTTTTTTGAGTACCGGCCCTGGTTCCCGCCGCCCACGCTGTTATAAAGGTTGTCGTAGTGGTATGCAGGCACGGCCGGGGGTTGTTCGGCCATCCTCTTCCGTCTCCTGAATATCAAATAATTTGCAATGGCACCCAAAACGGCGGGGAGGATGGCGACGCCAATTCTGATCTTGGCGCTGGAATTTAAGCCATTTGAACTTCCGTCGGAGGGAGCGTTGCTGGTCTCGGCGGGATTGGGAGTAGGGGCGGTGGTTGATGCGGATTTTTAATATTATCCTAGTAATACTGGAGGCACTCGTGCTCCCTTCAGACGCCGCCGTCGGCCGTGTCTCACTATTTATTATTATGAGGTTGAAATAAAGGCTGTTGGCGTCTGAATTGGCTTTCCCTTCATCGGATATGCTCAGGAAGAACATGTTGGATACCGTCAAGTCTTTAGTTATAGCCACAGTCCAAGTGAATGTCGAGACTTCCACAACCTTGCCTGTGAACTTGACTGTTAGTACCAGATAGCATAATACCAAATAGACGGCAATAGCTTACGGGTAATGCATTACATCGCGCCAAAGATTTCGCCACTGGTGGTATTCAGTTGCTATAATATCAGTGACGTTTGTTTTCCTTCGTCGCCTCGAGTTCAAGCAACCTCCACCACACTACCTACCATATATATCGGGTTTCTACTAACATTACCAACGACCTCAAGATAGTGGGCTAACAAACTCTATATCGGCTAATACATACGGTATAAGAGCTACGAGAAACTGGAGACGGCGTATAGTAAGAGAGTAACAAGAAAGGATTTAGATCAAGTCGAATGTTAGGAGAGCGAGAGCAAAAGTATAGGAATGATATGATATCGAAACTTAAAGTGGACTCCACGAGAGCGGAAAACCAATTATCTACCTAGGTAGTCTAGGAGGTGTCTACTACGACCTAGCGAAGCGGGTAACAAAAGAACCCGTAGTCATAACCAAAGATTGTCCTATCTCGAAAGCAGCTTTTCTTCTAACAACCAGCTCAAAAATACTTATTAGTATATACAGAATATATCGGGCCTGCACAATACAGTGGACGGTCCGGTGCCCAAACCCTATCAAGACTCACCCATCACTTACAGCTCACGGTGCCTCCAACGGAACACCACCAACCAACCTCCAAGGTCCTCCCTGAGCCCCATCCTCTCCTCCCCCTTGCCCACCACTCGCAGGCACAGCCCATTCCTCCACCTTCGCCCCCTTCGTACCCTCTTCCTCATACGCCACGTAAACCCTCTGTCCTGTAAACGTCCCATTCCCCCCATTACTCCCCGACGTAGCCGTCAAACCCACATACCTCCGCCCGCTTTTCAACAAATGCCCAATCCGATCCTGCTGCACGAGGAACCCACTCGAGCAGTTCCACGAGACGAGGGTGAGAGACTCCCTGTCTGGTGTTGCGAAGAGGATCAGATGCGTCAGGAAGGCATTGGCTACTTCGGGACGGGTGCATTCCGGTCTGGTGTTCTGGGTGAAGAAGTTCCGGTTGTCTTCGGTGGTTACGCAGAGGGGTGTCCCCGGTGGGACAGAGAAGGGTGTGTTGACGGGGGTAGAGGAGACCATGTCGGTTTCGATATTGTATTGGTGCTGGTGGAGGAGGTCGTCTGGGCCGGAGACGTACAGGCGGAGGTCGCGGCCGTCGCCGGCGGGAGCGGCGGTGATAGGGGAGCCGGGCGTGATGGGGAGGGTGTGTCGTGTGGATTTCCAGGGTTGGGGGAATTGGCGCTCTTGGAAGCACCAGGATATGGTGAGCGAGTTGGGGGATGTGGTTTCTTGGAAGAAGGTGACGAGGGTTTGGTTTTTGGCAGTGAGGTCTTGGTACCAGTAGGCGAAGAGGGAGGAGAGGGAGGAGGCTGTGAAGAGACCGCTGGCGTTTTCGTTGCCCCAGACGCCGGTGCGGCCGTGGATAGGTTTTTGCCATTCCAGCATGGTACCAGTGGACTGCAGGAAGTAGACGTTGTTTACCTGTAACAAGATGAGTCAGAGTGGTTAGTTATCTAACATTAGAGGGATTCGATGAGGGGAGACGAACAATTGCATATTTGGTTTCGGTGTTGGGGTATCCCGCCGACGCAGCAAGGGGCGTTTTTGGCCTGATGACTTGAACGCTCCCGTTGGCAATGGTTGTTACGGCCCAGGACTGGCTTTTTGAATTCCAGGCCGATTCCAAGATGCTCGTTTGGTTCTGTGGTTGATGGTAGAGGCGGTACTGGTTGGTCCCATCACCGTCGGTCCAGTGTAGAGACGATATGCTTAGATCGGAAACCGGAGCGGGGATGCCAGGTGTTGTTGTTGTGGTGGAGTTTGTGGGTTCCGACTCTTGAGAACCGCGTCCTGAGCTCGTTCGAGATGCCATGTGCACTCCAACACCAACACCAGTTCCAACTGCAGAGAGAACGATGATGACAATACCCGTGACCAGAATGAGAAAGCGCTTCCGACTAAGTCCGCAGATGGTCGGCGTTCGGGGAGTACCTGGTCCCTGGGTAGGATACTCGCCATGCTCGAGAGCCAGTTCGGGTGCTGTTCGAGAGTAGCGGGGGTCAAAGCATTTGCTCTCGGTTGGTGGCGGCAGGAGGGCCGGAACAGATGAGAAGCGCTCAAGAAAAGTAACCTCCTTCTCATTGAGGTCATTGTTGAGGCCATTGTTGAGGCCATTGTTGAAGCCATGCTTGTATTCCAGATTTGAGTTCGATGAGTCGACAACCTCAAGGTTGCTGTACGAGAGTGCACTCTGACGTGCGGGCGCCATGTTTACCTGTGCGCTTCTTGCGTGAAGCAGTCAGCAGCGACCAGCGCTGCAGGGTCGAAATGTTCTATCTCAACAATCGGCGAAAGCATCTTGATGCACTTGAGCCACAAAGTAGCAGTATCTCTTCTTTTTAAAGACGACGGACTGCAGTCGCCAACATCAATCGCTTGTCCAATGGTCAACGGCCGATTCGCAACCAAGGTTGCGGTCCGCCTCAGCGCCTGTCGTGCTGGGTTGGCCTGAAGTCATGACCTGAGACCCACATCTCCCCAATGGCGCACCAATTGCAACAACGTTAGTGTCGCGCGGGTAGACACCCATACGGGATTCCGCCTCGTAAGTTAAGCGCGCATTCAAGGTTGTCCGCCAATCGCTCCCTGGGCGACCAAGTTGTCGGGTTCAACACTCGTTCTCGATTCGCCCATCGCCAGCGTCAGCGCCAGGGGTTCGGAATCTTCAACGCTTCGCTTCCGCTTGCCGCCACGCCACGTCTCACGATCCGTTGGCGCGCCTTGTTCAAAAACGTGCAATTCCCCTCCTACATGAGAAGGGGGCTGCGCAATTCCAAACAATAGCAGCGCCGAGCGCTGGCAGCCATGCAACTGTGCACTGCCCTTTGGCGTCGCGAAAGCTCTGTCGGTCCATCATCTTCGTCGCCCTCTTTTTGGCTTGTTTCCCTCCTTTTAGTTATCGTGTACAATTTTTGGAGCCCAAGCGAGCGCTGGCGCTTGAGCGGTCGGTTACCCCAATGGCGGCTACCTAGCCTTGTCGCAACCTTCAACGATACCAAAAAAGCTGTGGTACAAACTCGGGTCGAAAGGCCTGAGCGACGAGACACGAGCATGGACCGATCGCTGCATCGGGAATAATACCGACTATGAGGTCTAGTTTATGACGGAGGCTTCGGCCAACAGTTGTGTCCGGAACAAATTTGGGCAAACTCACCCCGACCTTGTCGAGATATATCTTGGCTTAACGGGTACATGGACGTACCTTGTGGCCGACCTGCCAATCCTGGCTCCACGATTTGCTGACGGGAGTTGGGATGAACCAGGTCCCCATTTTCCAAGCTGACATTCTTCGATATCTTCTCCTCTTCTCTCAAGGAGGCGCGTCTACTGCGACCTGGTGAAGTGGGTGACAAAAGAAATTCGCACTCACAACCAAAAGTTGTCGTGTCTCAAAGCAGTTCTCTTTTGACAACCAGCTCAGAAATACTTATTAGTATATATGCAGGATGTAGCGGAGAGCGGGGAAGATGACGTGCCATTATGTGACTTGTTTTTGTCCATAAAATGCTAGGAAGTCGAGGTATCTGGTGCCTGCCAAGTTTCAGGAGTGCGGGACATTTTGTCACCTGGCTGCTCGGATGTCTCGTGCGAGGTGCCAATCGACGAATGGTACCGCCACAGTACCAAGGAAACGCCAGCGTCGTGGTAGGCTGGGAGTTTGATGTCGGCTGGCACGGCAACTTCGTCCGGCAGTTCACGATATGGTCCATCATGGCCAAGCCGGGGTCACGCATCTGTGGGTGGTGGTCCAAGATATCCTGGAGTCTTTCCCGGACAAAATGAGGGAGGAGGACGAGGACGTGCTAGTCAAGGTGCTGACCCTGGAGATGCTCGCGGACGTGGTCGATGCCACTGGCCCGAGGCGGTTCACAGGGAGCATCCTAAAGAGCATGGGCGAGGCGTACAACACGACGCTTGAGGACATCCAGGAGCTGCTGGAGCCGAAACTGGCTGGAGATGTGCTGGTTCTGCCTGGCTACGCCTTTGCGGCATCGGCAAACACCTACGACGAAACTATTGACGTGCCCTTTCCTCTGCTCAGACATCACTACGCCGGCATCTGGAAGAATGATAAAGGCGGGGAGATGGTCTGAGAGTTTGTTAGTTTCGGAATAGGAGCCGGAGTTTTGGGACTGTTTGTTCGTAATGTACCCGGTGGTCAGGTGATTTCAATTCAACTCCACCTCTCTTCCAGAGAAGTGGCGCCAAAATTGCCGGGACATCGCAAAATACCCGGACAGAACAGTTTTTGGTGGGTAACCCATACAAATCACGTTAGCATAAAGTTAGAATTCAACTTTACAGCATTAAAACAAGGAGTTTCGAATTAGGTTTCTATAGAAAGATTGATCTTTCTACTCTTAAGTTCCTATCTTTACCTTTGAAACTGAATATACTATAATAGGTAGAGAGAAAAGCTTAAATTCTCTCTCTTGAACCTTGATTTTTCAATGCTCGTTTTTCGACTTGCCAAGAGAACCACCGAGAGCTGAGGCGCTATGACCCGCTAAGAGCGCCGAAGCTCCAGGTCGTTTTCTAGACTAGATATCAACTTTTACTTGCATCTTAGCAACGAGTAAAGAAAAACTAAAAGAAAAAAAAGATCCTTATTCTTATAATATTGATACAAAAATGAGCCTGTGCAGCTTTGACCTTAGATTAGATAAGTTGGATCGCGTGCCGCTGCGCGTGGAATTACTTCCACGGCAGCCATCGCGATCTACCTTGAAAAATGGACATCCTTCTTTACTACTATTTCCGCATATTGCAAACAGATCCAGTCAAACTGTATCAAATATAGATCAATCTTTCTCTCATAGATTCCTAAGCCTTATTTCGACTCCTAGCTAAACTATACTACTTTTTATGTTTTGTACTAAATGATTTGTATGGGTTACCCACCAAAAAACTGTTCTGTCCGGATATTTTGCGATGTCCGGCAATTTTGGCGCCACCTCTCTTCCAGAGAGGTGGAGTTGAATTGAAATCACACTGACCACCGGGTATTGTAATCGATGGTGATGATGCCCACCAATAATACGCAATTCACCTCTACCTTCCTGTAAGGTGTATATTGAGTATGAGAGTTCATGGGAGGGCCGTTGTGTTATTCTAGGTTCTACGTTATTATATTCAACCAGGTACGGAATGAAATGAAGCAGGAAACTTTGATCGAATCCAGGGAACTGAGGTCGTCGAACAGAAGAAGGAGTTGTGGAGCGTGTGGGAATAATCCTGGGAGCGTGGTACCAGACCCTAACCCTCCTCTCATGCTTTTCTCTTGACCTCGGCTTCTTTTCAAGAGCTTCAACCTGACCTCGCTCACTTCCAGCCAAAAACACTTCGTTCGTCGCTCCTACGATGGTAACCTCAAAACTTAAAATGGCATTGACGAGACGCCGGAGTTCATAAGTTATCAGAAATATTTCGACGGTTTCTCAAAGTATACTCAAGTCAAGAATCACGTCTTTCCCACCCATGAAGAGATGAGGTCATGAAGCAGGCTCGATCCAATCCTGGAACGGTAAGCATCAACACACTAACCAAGGCACAGAGTGAGCTTCTGTTTTCGGTAATCTATATCCAACCCCATATACCCCAATCGAGCCAATCCAAGACTCTCTCGACCTTAATCCAACCAAAGCTCGATTCCGGTTCAAATGCTCCGTCGAAGAAACGTTACCAGGACTCTCCAACTTTTGGGAAGATCAATGCCTTGGCGGCCATACTTCTCGGCGCCCTGTTTCCCGAACGGCTCTCATTTGTTGCCAGTGCCTTGCACGTTCGGCGATGATGTCTTTGCCTCTAAAGGGTCGCTTCCTTGGTGGCCATGGCAGGCTGCGTTGCCTGCCGTCGTGCCCAACCTCGGTCCCCTGAACCTCCGTGCCTCCATATCTTGTCTTGCGCTGGAAGGGCAGTGAAGGGCCACTCGCCCTTCACTAAACGCGTTTCTAGAACCTGGGGCCCTCGTCTTGATCATCCCCATGTGTGATTGTGGTGAGAAGATCGATCTGCTAGTATGGATGATAGGCTTATTAGTATTGTTCCCTGCTGTTCCGTCATCTTTCCTGTCTCCGTCCATCAAAACCACATCACTATCACCTCTTGACTGAGACCCAGGAGGATTTCTTCCCGATCTTTCTGCCCTCTTGTGACTTCTTCACTCTGCAGCTTCTGAGACACGGTCCGCTCCGAGCCGTGACCTCATTGCTTCCTTCCGGCTAGTCCTGCCACCCACCCTTCCATCTGTGAGGTGGCGAACCATCCACACAAGCAGCCCTTGCACGTATGCAGTGATCATCGTCGGTGGCTTAGCGGACCAAGCTTCGGTCACTACTGTCACCATGCCTTACGTCCAACTGCCAAAGTCCTGTTCAGACCCTGAAATACCCCCAGGCCGCCCTGGCAGGCCCCGATTCCACCATAGATGCACCGAAGACCGACTCCGCGAAGGTCTAGGAAGACCCCCATCCTTCTCAATGTCGAACAAGATCGCAAAAGAACGGAAATCCGTCTTTAAGGAGCTAGGCCTAGACACAAATCAGCCAAAGGAGTTCAGCGAATCGAAGGGACTGGCATCACCGACAAGTAGCCACGCGCCCGGATCAGCCAACCGCAATGTAGACGATGACGGCGAAAATAAGACGGCACGACGACCGACACGACAAGATGACAGCCGAGTAGAGCCCCGGACCGAGCCAACATCCCCAGAGCCGTCTCAGCGCCCATGGTACTCTAGAATACCCAGGGTTCGCCGGCCCAGAATCAAGAGCGTCTCAAGCGCGCCTCCCAGCATGTCTACCATCACCAGACTCTCGTCGGTTGCACTACTCATTGCCATTTTGTTGCCCGGCTTTAGTTATTATCAGAGCCGCGAGGAGGCTGCGCCAACTCTTGCGGAAGCCGGCGTGATCCAAACCACGGCCGCGGAATCTCGCCCTATTCTCGAGAGGGAAAACACGCCGATCGAGGTCTGCAAACGATGGGCCCACCAGGGTGAGTTCAGAACGCCCCACGCAAGGACCTGGATGGGATGACTGACACGGATGTAAAGCCGCGCAGCTGAATGGGACGCTGTACATCTACGGTGGCCAGGCCACGTACTCAAAGGAACAAAAAGAGGATACATGGAGTAACTTCCTCCAGTGAAACTGTAAAATGATGAGCCATGCTAATCCCTAATAGATAACAACTTCCTGGCCTTGGACCTCACAAAGTCGTGGGACATCAGCTCACCAGCACTTCGAGCCCTCCCTCGGCCATCAGGCCCGCCGGCTGTGTCCCTAGGCTATCTCTGGAACGACTACAACAACCTCTTCCTGTATGGCGGACAGTTTGCTGATAATCCCTTCGTCGAACCAGCCCCTATTTCCACCTGGAAGTACTCTATCAGCGATCAAACCTGGACCGAGTATTCGTCCCCAAAGACCTCAGCTGGCAAGAATGCCGCCCCTGGCGATCAACCAGTGCAACGAGCCGCCGAAGGCGCAGGTATATCGGTGCCCGAGCTTGGGTTGAGTTGGTATTTTGGTGGCCATCTCGACCAGTCCACCACCCCCGGCTGGTCCAACCAGATAGCCCGGGTTTACCTGAAGAGCCTTCTCGAGTTTACCCACCCAGGATACACCAATGACGCCGTGTACTCGCTGGCTGACGGGACCGGGGCCGGTGAGGGTGGTGCTTACCGCAATATCACCGAGGGCGGCCTGCAGGTCAAGGACAGGTTCCCGGAGAGAGCGGACGGTGTCTTGGTTTTCGTGCCTGGCTGGGGTGAAAAGGGGGTTCTCATTGGGTTAGCGGGCGGCAGCAACGACACATTCGTGGACGATCTCTCGACGCTTGACGTCTACGACATTGCGCGGTCGGAGTGGTACCAACAAAAAACCACCGGAGACGCGCCATCCGTGCGAGTCAACCCATGCGCCGTGACGGCATCCGCGCCAGACGCCTCCAGTTTCCAGATCTACCTCTACGGCGGCCAGAACCTATTACCTTATGTATGTTTCTCCTACCTCAAAATACCCATCAACCCCCCCATCACCACCCCGCACCCCAACTTACTAACCCCCCTCCCCCCCCCCTCCCCTTAGGGCGAACAAACGCAATACTCCGACATGTACATCCTCACGATCCCCTCCTTCACCTGGCTCACCGTCCCGCCACCCCCTTCCTCCCCGCCCGGTCGCGCAGGACACACCTGCACGCTGCACAACGGGCAAATCCTCATCATCGGCGGCTACACCCGCCCCTCCACCCCGTCCTGCGAACAGCCCCCCTCCACAATCCACGTCTTCAACGCCACCAGCCTCCACTTCCAACCCACCTTCCACACCCTCCCTGACCCTCCTCCCCTGAACCACAACCCCCACCCGGGAAACTCGGTCCTCTCCAACTCCCGCGGCTACCGCGTCCCCGACCTCGTCGCCCGCGCCATCGGTGGCGGGCCCCACGGCGGCGCTACCGCCTCCACCCCCGCTGCCGGCCCCGCCACCGGCGGGCCCTTTGCCACGGGCAAACCGCCTGTGTTCACGGTCACTGCGCCTGGCGGCGGGGCGGCGACGGCGACGGTGACGCAGTGGGGGCCGGGCGGGACGGGGGGTGCGGATGGGGGTGCGGGTGGGAGGGGGGCCGGGGAGGATGCGGGCCTCATTGCGGCCGGGGTGTTGGCTGGGTTGGCGGGGCTGGCGGCGGGGTATCTGGGGTATTGCGTGTGGCTGTATCGGCGGCAGGTTGCCGCGTATCGGAGGCATCTTGCCGTGGCGAACCGGTATAGTCCGGCGCCGGGGGAATCGGTGGGTGGGTTGGTTGCCGGTGGTGGTGGTGGGGCGGTGTTTGGGGAGAAGGCCATGCAGGGGCGCGGCGCTCCGCTTGCCGCGCCGGCGCTGCACCGGTTCTCGACCTCGACGGTGGACTCGGCGTCGCTCGGTTGGGCGGTGCCGCCTGTCGAGCCGCGGTTCTTGTCTGATGAGGAGCGGCGGAGCTTTGGGAGTGGGACGGGAAGCGGGAGCAGGAGTGGGAGCGGGTTTGGGAGTGGTGGTGGCAGTGATATGGTACGTGGGACTGGGGCCGGGGAGTCAAAGCTGGTGCATAGAAGCGGGAGTTCCAGTGGCGGGAGCACGTCGTCGACGGAGAGGTTGTTGGATGGGCAGGAGCCGAGTTTCTTTAGTGTTGTGCTAGGCCCTCGGAGGGCGCTCAGAGTTGTCAACGGGCTGGAAGGGGACAAGGACAGGGACAGCGGTGGTGAGTAGGGTGACGGGTAGAATCTCTTTAGTTTTGCAAAATGGATGTGCATCGTAAGTAATAGTTTTAATATACAGATATCTCTTGTGTGCAACTAGCGCAGCTACATACATATGTGCATGACAGGAGATAAGAGACTGGCGACAGCTATTTGGCCGGCGGCGCGCTGGGCATTCTTGATCGAATGTCAACCCATAATTTCACCCCTTAGATCAAGGGCATGGCCCAATCCCAAACCAGACCTGTCCGCCAGCCTCGGGAAGTCTGGGAATATGAACCTGGCACATGATCGTCCGTTGATATCCTCTCGCAGACCAAACTCCCCGCCTCGGGGTACACTCTGAGACTGTTCGAGTCAAGTCGAGTTTGGGTGAATAGACAACCGCCATTGCAACTTCGGTGGCCAATGTAACCCTCCCGAAATAACGCCGCCTGAAAGAATACAAGAGGGCGACATCTGCGCTCAAGCGCTAACCCATGCAAGTGAGACTAGGTTGCTTGGAGGCAACCTCCCTGCGATTGACCCTTGGCCTCGAACCCGGGATTAGGCAGGTATTGGGTCTGCGGAGGAAGGAAGCCGTTTTGGCTTCGCATACAAGCGCATGTTCTTCCCCACGACGTCCAACAAACGCGATGCCTCCTCAGCGTCGCGGGTCTGTATCAGGTACCGGACTGTGTCGATCCCTAACCGATAGAGGTCGAGAATGTGCGTGTGTAGGGTACGCCCTTTACTTTCCAGTTTCTGGGACTTGAGAGTAGCTCAACAGCGAGACTCGGGGAAGGGTCGACGGGATGGTGCAGGTTGACACGTGCCATCTCCAGCGTGGTGGACTGGCGCTTGAACCTCCGTCCTACGGCGATGAACGGGTCGTAGAGCTGTGTGGGTAGCTTGGTGTGCTCGCCGGCTTGTGTTGTGGCTTCGTGGGCTAGCCAACTCCACGCTTCCTCTAGGATAATAGGCGGTAGCTTCATCTCTTTGACCATGCTATCTGCTTCCAGAACGGTCCCAAAAGCAGGTTCCAGGCCACGGCCAGAACATCTCTCGGCCACGAAATCTCGGAGTAGATGGCGAGCTAAGACATAATCTGGGCCGGTATCTTTCATAAGACGCTTGAGCCAGACCCAAACTACGTCATCAAGCCCCTCGGCGACAAGGAAGGGCAGGAGGGCCTTGACAAACTTCCGGTTGGCGAGAAACTCAAAGTCACGCTCCTGACCAGAGGAACGCAGCCATTGCAAAACGAGCAGGCCGGCACCGATGTTGGGCAATATTTTCTTCGGCGGCGGGTTGGCCGTGAGGGGTGACCTCTGGGGTGGCACGGACGTGATGTGTATCAGAAAGCCATGCGCGGTCGTCAGATTCATAAGCCCCCGCGAAACAGCTTTCTTGAAAATAGCCTCGTGTGCAGCCAAGCTCTTTTTGGAGCCCTTGGGCACCGTCAGCGCAGCATTGTTGAATAGCGGGTTGTTGACGACGGCGTGCACGTGCCGGTCGGTCGGTCGCGGGGATATCGTCTGAGTAGAGACGGCTGTGCGTTGGGCGGGGGTCGAACTGGTCAGCCGCGACACGCTGGTAGAGTCTGGTGGGACCCAGCCGTGTTCTTTGTCCAGCTGTATGCGGAATGATGTCTTGATGTTTTCGAGGAGTCGCTGGGACTCGCGCTGGTTCATGGGTAGTGGTTGGTGGATGCGAGGGAAGATGTCCTTGAGGGACCCGAGTGGCCTCGTTTTCTGCATCTTGGCGTTACCGGGAAGGGCCAGTCAATCAATTCGTTTCGGCGCTTCCTAAACCCAAGCCAAATCGAGGATGGCGATGCGACAGGCCACCTCAGTTTGGAGATGCTGTTGAGTTGGGCGAACGAGTTGGATGTCTGCTGTGGGGACTCGAATCGGTTTGAAGCCTTGAAGGTGGGTTGCCGCCTCGAGGGCCCAATGCCGAGTACAGAAAGATAAAAAGCGGGTCTTCCCAATAGAGCAGCAAAGCGTGGTGCACAAAGTGATCACGTGCCACATTCTGCCCCCAGTCTGGTTTGCCCAAGCTATGGACCCCAGCTGACGTTGTTGCCTTTGATTTGAGCGTTCGCCCGAGGGTTGAAAGTGGAAAAGTGAGGTGGCAAGCCTTAATCCACCTCGGCCACCCGGATGGCAAAGCAGTCAATCTAAACACCAGGCCCAGGTCTAGTCAGGCCGTTAGGTTTTGTGAACTATGTATAACCGGATCATTGTGGTCGCCTGCGGATTGGGAGCATTCAGCTTGCTGTAAAGAAACCCCAACCGCAGCGAGCATGCGCATATGCATTTTCCTGAACTCGCAGGCGCCAGCTAGGGCGCGGGAGAGCAAGCCACCTTTGCGCCCGGGCGTTCTTGGCCGGGTCGCAATACTTCTACTAGCGATTGGGATTGTTGAAGGATAGATAATGTTTTTTAGACGAGTATGGACCAAACCCATAGATCTCGACATCTGCCCTATTACCTGGATAGATATCGACAGGTATACTTCGTACCTAGCTAGGTAGGTATGTACATACATATATCCATACTTCACACTCGGTGTCTCCGAGGTGTAAAGGGAGCCAGCTGATCGCTGGACAGCCCTGTGACGCACTGAAGAGAGAGACCCACAATCAATCGGGCGAGGCTGGAGCGCCCTGTCACAGGCTCGCAGCTGCCAGCAGTGCACTGAAACCTGGGTGGCTTCGACTGCCCTTTTTTGGGCGGGCCAATTCTGAATCGCTAGGCAAAAACTCAACGCCGTCTCCGCCTGCTTTTCCGCTTGCACTTTCCTTCTCCCCATTCCAACCACCACCCGGATCGATCCATCCAACGGATTGCACCACGATTCGATTCGCCCTGCGCGAGCGCCCATCTCCTTTTCGCAATCCGGCATCTTCTTCGATTCTCTGCCGTTTTATTCCACACCGCCATTGTTCTGTGGTCTGCCGTCGACAACGCGATCCGTTCGCCCAATTTCTTTTGATCCACCACATCCTATACTCGCACACGCACACATACACACACACACAACTCAGCAATGTCTGAGGTACAGTCCAGACCGTCTGCCCCCCGCGGCAGAGGTTCTGGCCGTGGTGGTCGAGGCGGCTTCGCCACTCGGGGAGGAGGTCGCACTGGTGCCCGGCCTTCTGCCACCAATGGTGATTCCAAGCATGACACAGATTCCTCCCTGCCGACACTGGAAGACGAAGGCGAGATCGGCCAGCTGAAGCAACAGTATGGCAGCAAGGTTGCGGTCATCAAAGAAATGTTCCCCGACTGGTCTTCAGTCGACATTCTGTTTGCTTTGCAAGAGACCGACGGCGACGAGAACCTAGCCGTCACCCGCATTGCTGAGGGTAAGCTGGAACTTCACTTTCTTTGTTTTCCCACGCCGGGTGCAGCAGCCATGCCATCGCACCGCTTTCTGCATTCCCTATTGTCTGCTTTTCCGGGATCGCCTCGACACCGGATTGAGTCACGCACTGTTGATACCTTGAGGAGCCCAATGCGCTAACCTGTTCGTTTCTGCATAGGAACCATTTCACAGTGGGGCGAAGTCTCCAAGCCCAAGAAGGAGCGTACGCGTCCCAAGGGCAAGGCCGATACCTTCACGACCACCACCGGCGAATCAGTTCCCGCAGGTTTACCTCGGAATGCCCGAGGCGGCCGCAGTGCCGACACCGGTCGTGGCCGTGGTAGAGCCACCGAGCGTGGTGGCCGCGGCAGTGCGCGCGGCAAGTCGACCCAAGGCACAACCAATGGTACTCGGGTTAAGGACACCGATCCTCTCTCGGTGCCGACTGAGGAGGCGGCCGAATGGAACACGCAGCCGGCCGAGGAGACGACTGCATGGAGCGAACCTGCCGCAACAGAAGCCACTCCTGCTCCGAACACCGCTGCCCCGAGCACCACCACAGCCGCTTCGAAACCCACCACCGCTCCCACAAAGACGACCTGGGCGAGCATGTTGAGACAGTCAACTGTCCCGAAGCCGGCCCCGAAGCCGAAGGACGTCCCCACCAAGGCCCCCGAGCCTACCTTGGACACGCTTCCCGCTCCTGAGCCGACCGAACCTGAACCCGAGGCCGCACCCCCTGTCGAGGAACCCACCCCCGAACCAGAGAAGGAGGTTGTCGCGCCTCCTCCCGCTGAGCGCGTTACCCCTGCCATCCCTGTAATCCCCGCCGTCCCTGCCGTTCCCGCCGTTCCCTCCGTCGTCGTCCCCGAGGTCGCCTTGGTACCGTCGCAGGATCAACTGACGGAAACGAACCTTGACAAGATCAAGGATGATTCGCACCCGCCGGTGACCGAGACCGCTGCTAGCGAGGCTGCCGATTCCTGGGACCCGCGGGGTGCGCAATCCAATGCGACCGGCACTCCTCTCTCGGCTTCGCAACAGCAGCACCGGGCAGCCGCGACCACAAAGACGTCGAGTCGCGCACCATCCACCATCCTCGCCGCATGCTTGATCAGCTTGAAGCCGTCCGCATGCCTGGCAACCGTGATCAAGTTGACCGTGCTGCAGTTCAGTTTGGTGCTTTCAGCTTGAACGGTCCGATCGATGACGATGTTGACGGTGACCGTGAAGAGCCCGAAACTCGCCCCCAGCCCCCCGAAGACTCCCCAGTCACCCACCCGCGGACCTCTCTTCCTCCCGCCCAGCCGGCCCCGGTTCCCGATGCATTCCCGGCACAGAAGCCGGTGGCTTCTCAGATCCCGACAGGGCCTGCCGGTATGGACTTTTAACCCCTAAGGTATCATGATTTTCAACGACTGACTTTATTCTAGCTGCCGCGCCTGTCGCCCCGCAGGGCAGCACTCCCTCCATTTCTCAGGGTATGTTTATTTCATTCTCTCCCTGCGACATCATCTATGAGTCATATCCTAATAATATCACCTACAGCCACTGTACAACCGCCTGCCACGCAAAGCAACCAGCAGTTTGGTCGCTTCGGCCCGACTGCTTCTCAGGACGCCTCGGCGTTCCCCGCTTCGAAGCCCTTCGAGCCATTTGGCCAGCAGCCTGCCGTTGCCTCGGCCACACAGAACCAGTTTGAAGGCGGCTTCCAAGGACAGGGACAAGCAGCACAGCCGCCAAGCCAGCAGCCCGGCGCTCCCTTCAGCTCCGCCCCCAGCGAGTTCTCTTCTTACTACACAGCGGATGCGCAAAACCGCTTCAACTACTATAACCAGAACTTCGGTCAGCAGCAGGGTGCACAGGGCCAGCAAGACGCCTTGCCGTCGCAGCCCCAGCGTTCGTTCAGTGGGTATAACGCACCCCAGAGCGAGAGTCTCAGCCAGTACCCTCAGAGTGGTGCCCAGCACGCGCAGTCACGTTTCGGTGGTAGCACCACTGCCGACTCGCAGATCACCGGCACCCCCACGGCTACCCAAGCCACTACCCAGGCCCAAGCCGGCCCGAACGCCCAGGCTCAGTCACACGTCCAGCAGCCTCACGACTACCCATACAACAACAACCATCCCTACTACACGAACCCCTACTATTCCGCCTACATGGGCTACCAGGGAGCCTATAACCAGGGCGCTTATGGCGGCCCCTATGGCAAGGGCGGTCTTAACTACCAGCCCAGCCAGTATGGCATCACTCCCCAAGGACCCCATGCATTCTCGTCTCCCGCTGGTGCATTCGGCCAGTCTGCTCTCCACCGGGACAGCGCTGCGGGTGCGGGCTTAGGCGACTATGGTCAACGTGCTGGTTCCACCCCCTCAGGCCAACAGGCTCTCGGAAGCGGATTTGGTGGTGTCCACGACACGTTCAGCCGCGGTGGTTCCAGTTACCAGTCGCAGGGTGGACAGTCGTTCAATGCCCCCGGCTCCCAGCCCGGCACAGGGCCCTCTGCCGCCGACGACCTGAAGCCCTTCGGCGATTCTAAGGCTGCCGGCGGCCCGAGTCCCTCGCTAGGCGCTGCCGCCCGCCCCGGCTCTGCGGCGAATAACGGCCCGTCGCAGGGTGGCCTCCCCCCTCCTCAGTCGAACCAGCAGTCCGGCCTCGGTGGCATGGGCGGCTACGGCTATCCGAGCCACATGCAGCAGCAAGGCCACGGCCTTCACGGCACTCAATCCGGTGCCGGCGGCTACGGCATGAGTGCTAGCGGTGGTCAGAGCCACCAGAACAGCTACGGCGCCGGCGGCTATGGCGGACAGGGCTTCGCTGCGGGCGGCTACTACGGCAATCAGCCTCGCGGCTGGGGCAACAACTACCACTAGGAGGACAGTAGGGATGGACCCCGTGCTCTTGCCTACGAGCTAAACGAGCATAGCTGAGGGGACGACATGACGTATGATGGGCGGATTTGACGGGAGGAGGATTACTTCACCAGAATGGGGGCGACAATGCATCGGGATTTTATTGATTGCCCCGCCGGAGTTCGCGCAATTCACGCGGTTTGCGGTTTTGCGGTCTTTGCCTTTTCGCGAAAACAGGGAAGCTTTTCCATAGGCGAAGAAATTCGGGTCGACGGGCCCTGGCTGAAACTCAGGGGCTCTCTCGTCTCTCTCTATCTCTCTTTTCCCTTTTTGCATCTGTGTACGATTCTTGGTGGTGGCGGCGGTGGTGGTCAATGACGGCGTCGGACACGATCGGGATTATTATTATGCTCTCTGTTTTGTGTGTGATGAAAATCAAATCGCGTTTAATGATCAATGGGTTGGCGAATGGCTAGGGGGCCGGCGGTCAAAGGGTGGGTGAGTGGGTGGGTGGATGGGTAGGGGGACACAGAATGGGCAAGAGACCGTATTCTTTTTCTACACCAGCTCATCATCATCTGGGACATTGGGAATGGAAAAAAAGGGCTCTCTGGTTTTAGTCTGGGTCGGCGTCGCTCTGTTCACACCCGCCTCGCTCGTTTTGCTATTGAAAAGGAACCGATTCGTCATTAGCAATAATTGATCACTCAGGGGCATTGATGATGCACTCGTTCAAAGATTCCAACATATGCCATCTAACGGAACATTGTGCTTTTTTTTAATCCACCGTCGCTAACTGGACTGACTATGTACCTTGCTTCAGCTACCCAGCAAGAAACATACATTTCCATTTCCATTTCCATTTCCATTTCCATTTCCATTTCCATTGTATCCATCCCATCCAACACCACCCCCTTCACACAGGTTCACAGGTTAGCATACGCCTTGAACGCGCCCAACAAACCACCCGTCGACCCGTCGTGGCCCTGCCCGGCACCAGGCTCGTCAATCTCCTTGAGGATCTTCTTGGCGAGCACCTTGCCCAGCTCGACGCCCCACTGGTCGAAGCTGTTGATGTCCCAGACGGCGCCCTCGACAAAAGTGAGGTGCTCGTAGTAGACGATGAGGGCGCCGAGCTCGGCGGGACCGATGACGCCGCCGACGAGGATGCTGGTGGTGGGGCGGTTGCCGAGGAAGACCTTGTGCGGGACCAGGTGGTCGGGCACGCCGCCCTCGGCGCGCACCTCGTCGGCCGTCTTGCCCACCATGAGGGCCTCGGCCTGGGCGAGGTAGTTGGAGGCGAGCATCTTCTGGTGCAGGTTACCCGACACCGGGTTGTGCGACCGCGCGGCCAGGATGAAGTCGGTCGGGATCAGTTTGGTGCCCTGGTGCACGAGCTGGAAGAAGGAGTGCTGCGCGTTGGTGCACGGCTCGCCGAACAGGATGGGGCCCGTGGTGTACTTGGCCGGGGAGCCGTCCGATGTGACTGTCTTGCCGTTGGATTCCATCGAGAGCTGCTGGAGGTAGGCCGGGAAGCGGTGCAGGTACTGGTCGAAGGGAGCGACGAGGTGGGTCTGGGCGCTGAAGAAGTTGGAGTACCAGACCGAGAGAGCAGACCGGCGAGGGCGGGGACGTTCTGGCGGAGAGGGGTCTTGCGGAAGTGGGTGTCCATGGCGTGGGCGCCGGCCAGGAACTTGTGGAAGTTGTCGTAGCCGATGTACAGGGCGACGCTCAGCCCGATGGCGCTCCAGACCGAGTAGCGGCCGCCGACCCAGCTCTCGAAGCCGAACATGTTCTTAGCGTCGATGCCGAACTTGGTCACCTCGCCCTCGTTGGTGGAGAGCGCAACAAAGTGCTTGGCGATGTCCCCCTTGCCGCCCGTCTTCTCGAGGAACCAGGACTTGGCCGTGTTGGCGTTGGTGGTCGTCTCAGCGGTGGTGGTGAAGGTCTTGGAGGCGATCAGGAAGAGGGTGGTCTCGGGGTCCGAGTTGGCGAGCGCCTCGGCGATGTGGGTGCCGTCAATGTTGGACACAAAGTGAAGAGTCATGTCCTTCGCGCCGTAGTGCTTCAGGGCCTCGGTGACCATGACGGGGCCGCTACCATGGCATGGCGAGTCAGCAGAACGCTCGGGGGGGACGGAACCAAACAGCAGCAAACAAAACAAGTCAACTCACAGGTCAGAGCCTCCGATACCGACGTTGATAATGGTGGTGAGCTTCTTGCCCGTGTAGCCCTTCCACTCGCCGCTGCGGACCTGCTCGGAAAACTCGCGCATGTGCTTAAGCACGTCGTTGACGCCGCCGGCGGTGTTCATGACGTCGACGCGCGTCGACCTTCATCTCGGCGTTGCTGACGTTGCGCAGAGCAGCATGGTAGACGGCGCGGTCCTCGGTGAAGTTGATCTTCTCGCCGGCAAACATGGCATCCCGCTTCTTCTCGACGCCGGCCTGCTCCGCGAGCTTGATGAGCAGGCTCAGGGTGTCCTCGTTGACGATGTTCTTGCTGAAGTCGAACAGGATCTCGGTGCCATTGGGCTCAGACGAGATGTCGGCGGGGAGGGTGAACTTGGTCGAGAAGCTCTCGAAGCGGCTCTGGTCGGCCTTGAAGGCATCCTTGAGAACGAAGGACTTGCCGACCTTGTTGTGGTGAGCTTCGAGCTCGGCCCAGGCGGGGAGGGTGTTCGTGGGGGCCATCGTGAAGTTGTGTTCTGAGTCGAGTTGACTACTGTTGGCCTACTCGTTCTGGATTTCGAAGCAAGAAAAAGGCTCAAGCCAAAATATGCCGCCTGCTGCAGTCCTATTCTGTTAGAGTGCGCGGAATGTTGAGCTCGGAGAAGTATTCGGGGCAGGGAAGTGGGGTGATTGATATCTTGTGTTAGCTGCGAGCTCGAGTGCCCCGCATGCGGGACCAGAACGGCAACGTAACTGCGCGGCGCTGACTGACTGACGTATCGGCGCCACAGGAGGGAAGGCGTGGGAGGGAATGTTGGTTTCAGGAGGACACAAGAAAGAGGCACGCACTTACCAGAAACACACGGCAAAAACACACGAAAAATGGGGTATTTCGTAGAAATTGGAAGGACCTTTGAGGGTTTGCTGAAGACTTTAAAACTGCAAAGATAAAATAAAAGGAATGAAAATGAAAATAAAATAAATAAAACCATCAATGCAAACGACGACGATCAAGCAGACTTGGGGACGTCACCATACATGCCCGGTCTGCCCCACCTTCGCGATAAATGCGTCAAACCCCTCGTCTGCTACTCTCCACAGCGGCGGATTTAGCCATTTTTGCCTGGCACGCTGAATAAGAGCCTCAGATAACTAGTTAGCGCGGGGGGTCTTGGGACCGGAGATGGATGAGAGCAAGGGTGACTGGGGTGGCGTCACAACATCGATCCCCTGAGCAGTAAAAAAAAGGCACTTGAACTCCCCCCGCGCTCGGCGGTCTCCCGCAAAGCCGGCTTCGGACGAACTGAGCGAGTACTGTGTAGTTATGCGAACCAATGTGGATGCTGCTGCTTGTGTTGCTGCCAAGTTCTGATATTCTTTTCTTTTTTGCCTGGCTCGGCCCCGTCGGAGTCGAGGCTGAGCGCATTCTAACACTCTTCAGTCCCAAAACACATCGAAACAACCGAAAGAAGGAACAAAGTACCAGACAGAAAAATCCCGTTGACCATGCCCAACCGCCAAAATGTGAAAAATATGAAATGGTACTAGCCGCTTTCCGCTTGCAAGTCCCCAAATAAAGACTTGGCTACGCTAGTGATGACCCAGACCTCTCTGCCAGATGATGTGCCCCCGCTTTCGCTCGCCCGACCCAGCGTGTTGAAGAGCCGCCGTGAGCCGGAGACCATCCGTTCTCCCGCCCCCGAAGGCGGCAGACCCCCTCGTGTCGCTACAGCAACTCCGACGAGGCAGCTTCTCATCTCAGGCTGCCCTGGATGCTTCCTACAAACGACGGGTCCCTCACGCTGCCGCCAGCATCTCCGAGACCGGCGATAGGGCGGTTGTAGCTGAAACCGGTGAACTGGTTTTGCAGAGTCTCAGACAGGACCGGCCCGTCGACGTATGAATCCTGAGGCAACTCAGACGTGAATTCGGGATCGAAGTTGGCGGTATCCAGCGCATCAACCTGAGAATGTCTCGTTAGTTTCTTCTGCCTTCCATTATATTACGAGGGGCGGATGCGGGACATACCACACTGGGCTTGAACGCAGGTTCATACTTGCGCTGCAACAGCTTCCGCCAGTCGATGGCGTGGAAGAAGGGGTGCGCCTTGATCTCGGCAGACCCGTTGGCCCCTAGGCGCTGCTGGGGGTCGCGGTTGAGTAGCTTGGTCAGGAGGTCCTTGGCCGCCGGTGGCACAACCTCATGGCCGGGGAAGTGCAGCGGCTCGCTGAGAATCTTGCGGTACATCTCGTTGGTGTTCTCGTCGTAGAACGGCGGGAGACCCGTCAACATCTCGTATAGCAGCACGCCTAGCGTCCACCAATCAACAGTCTTGTTGTAACCGTTGCCCATCAGCAGTTCGGGCGCCAGGTACTCGGGCGTTCCGCAGAAGGTGTTGGTGCGGTCCTCGTCCTTCATGTCGAGCTTGCAGAGGCCAAAGTCGCAAAGGGCAATGTGGCCCTGGTAATCGAGAAGGATGTTCTCGGGCTTGAGGTCACGGTAGATGACGTTGAACCCGTGGAGGCATTCGAGGGCACACAACAACTCGGCGGTGTAGAAGCGACTGCGGTTAACGTCGAAGCGCTGCTCCTTCTGCAGGTGGTGGAACAACTCGCCGCCGTTGACGAAGGCCAGGACGAAGTAGAGCTTCTCCGGGCTCTGGAAAGTGAACTTGAGCGGCACGATGAAGGGGTTGTTGATCTGGGCAAGCACCGAACGCTCCGCCAGCGTGTGGGCCACTTCCGATCTCGAGATGATATGAGCTTTCCGGATCGTCTTGAGGGCGTAAATCCGGCTCGTGTCCTTCTTCCGCACCTGCATGACCTTGCCGAAACTTCCCTTCCCAACCACCTTGAGCAGCTCAAAGTCCTCGATCTTGAGCTTACCAGCCCGGTTCTCGACGTACTCAACGCCGATCTTGAGCTTACCGGTGCCGTACTGCACGTCGACGAACTCGACGCCGCTGTGGCCCAGTGAGCGCTCGCGGCTAGCGTGCTCGGTTGCGGCCTTCTCACGGTCTTTCTTGCTCGCCTTGGGATCCTCCACGTACGGCTGCTTTTCCTCAAACCTGGGGTTGATGCGGACCACACCAAGGAAGATATCCTGACTCCGGCCGGACCCTGGTGGGCGTTCGGGTTCCGGATGTAGAGATGTACTACAAGCTCCGTGACTCTCGACACATCGAACTTGTACTGTGTGTTGGATCCCGCCCACAAGGGATTCTCGGGGTTGCCCTCGACCGAGTTGACAAAGACTTGCACCTTGTCGAAATCGATCAAGGCGTAGGGCATGTACTTCGTAGAGATGCGACCGTGGTTTGTAGGGATCCCGCTAAATCCGCCCGAGGTCTGGGGCCGGCCGCCCGCGAACGCCGTGGTCCGGGACGACGATTGGGGGCGCGGCGAGCCCACCATGCCGAGCGCATTGCCTGTAGACAGCGAACTGCCGCCGTGCGATGGGGTGAAGGCATTCCGGTGTTGTTCTGGAAGTGAGAACCCCTGACCTTCGTGGAGGGTAACGACGAGAATCCCGGGTTTGGGTGTCGTGACGACCGGCGCTTGAGATAGTGCTTCCGAGGCCGCTGGGAAACAACAGGTTAGAACACGCGGTGGGGGTTTGAGGGGGGTAAGTGAAAAGGAACAACATGCACATACCGATCGTGCTCTCGTTTGTGGGGGTCGCAGTTCCGGAGATGGCCGCCCCCTGGCTCTTATCGTCCTTCTCCGTGATGGTCGCCGCCGACGGGGATCGGGAGAACGTGTTCGCCAGGGGACCCAGATGGGTCTCCTTCAGCTCTAAGGTCACGATGGTGTTAGCAACGCCACATTGTCACCCATTTTCACCCCCGAAGCCGGCAGCAGCGACATGGAATTCGCAGTGACGGTAGAGACTCTCGGACCGAGCGGGAATGCAACATACTCTTGGTCAGTTTCCACGACATGCTGGCGAAAGGAACGGGAGGGATCCGCGGCCCGGCTGTAGATGTCGTCGGGCTGGAGAGAATGTTTTAAAGGGGAAGGACGGAACCCAAAAATGAGGATCAGGTTCTAGGAGGGCTAAATAATAGCAAAAGCGATGGTTGATACAGCGGCAGGGGAATTGCCGCCCAAGTTGGTTCAGGTCGAGTCCCAAGTCAAGTTAAGGTGACGGATCGGGCGGCCTGAGCAGCAGGAGAGTTGTGGTGCGGGCCAAGCTGGGGGACGCTAACTTCGAAACCGCCGCAGTGGACCTCAGCGTGACCGTCGCACCGCCGGGGGTAGCGTGGGGCATCTCTTTACCTGAGCAACCAAAAGCCCCGCAGATTGCCCGGGCGGTTCATACCGACATACGTAAACAGCCAACGGTCCCTGTTGGCAAGGGAAGCGCAACGCCAGAACAGAACCTGAGACGCAGGCCCTAGGTGAAGCAAAACATGCGACAGGCGCGCTGCATACGAGTCTCCCGCCGAGCCAAATTTAGCAGCGGCTGTGTCAAGGTTGGAGATTGATGAAGAGAGATTACCAAAGGCAATCTCTCCCAACCATGGGAGACTGGTGATAACAACACAGTTGGTGATACAGGGGTTGGATAACCGGATGTGGCCCCCCAGAAAGGAGAACGTGCATCTGTCAAGAAGCAAAGAATATACGTTTGGCGCAGCGTGGAATTCGGCATGCCCGTTGCCGGGCCTGCGACGCCTGTTGCTCCAGTGCCCTTTTATCTGCTCGCTGGATCGATCCCAGACGCAATGCACCCAACAGGGTGGTTGGCGATGCATCGAACATTCTTAACAGTCCCAAGTTATTGTCCGGGGAACAAACAGCATGCACCACCGTCCTCTCATGCTCTCACCCCACTCCGTTTTCCGTACATACATAGAGCTGAGTCGCAGCGGGAGCGGGAGATCGTTCCCGAGTTGACGGCATCGGCCACGAGGAAAAGTGAGCCACCCCTCCCACCATTGAAGCACAGCCTCGAAGTGGCAAATTGCCCGAAAGCTCCCTTTTCTTGGAGCGGGAACAAGAGGGCCGAAATGGAGCAGGGGCAGAAAGGGGTTCCAGAAGGTCTGTCCTTGGCGCTCGGGCCGTCACGTGGGACACATTTTCACTCTCTGACAATCAGGCAAATGATTGAGCACTCCTTCCGCATTGCTTTTCATGATTTCGTGCTTCGTGCTTCTTTTGATCCCTTTTCGCTTTCCCTCGGCATTCAATGGGGATGAGCTGGCGACGAAACCGAAGCCAGGGTGTAAGACTACATACCTTAGCTAGCTAGGTTGGTTGGGGAAGAGGGGGAAGACGGGGAAGGCGGTGGGGTGGTGTGTGTGTGTCGAGCGCTGATCGAGCTGTTTGCTCAACGCCTTTCAACCGCCCTTGCGATTCGAAAAGGGGGTTGGCTGGTAGGAAGGGTATCCCGAGTTTGAGAGAAGAGCTGGAAGCTATTCACGGATTTGCTGGAAGATTAAGTGGGCCGCATACCTCCCACCTCGTTCAAAATGGACACTCAGGGTCCATGGTCCAGTGTGAGGATGACTTTCACATCTCCTCAAGTTACCGACCACAGCCGTTCGCCTCATCCGGTCTAAAGAGCGTCAAGCTTCTCGGGGTGGGCGCCACTGTATGGCAACGAACAAAAGGCACCAGTCGTACGGACACCCCCAAGACGGCCCCAAGCGCTGCGCCCAGAATCGCGATGAGTATTGTCGGCTGGTTGAGAGAGGCTCAATTGACATGGCAAACATCACCTTGTACCGATCACCTGAATTATCTCATGAAATAGAGACGGGCAAGAGACAATGTGGTAGGGCAAGTCAAGCTTGGAAAAAGCCGGATATGCTCTCGGGAAGAGCCTCTCCTCGCTTTCTCTTCCAGCAACCTCAATCCCCAAACCAACAGTCACATCTGATTATTGGGGTTCAGAAATAGACGGAATGCATTCCAGAGACGAGACGGCTATGTGCAGTTGCACAGCATTGTGGGGCCGTCATCTTGTTTCGGTTGTGTTTGCATCGATGAGTAGGTCGTCCGTCTCGGGCAGAACTCGTTCGTCGAACGAGCCATTCCTGTCCACCCACCGTAACCAACATGTTCATACGTTACGGAATAGCAAGTCACTTGTCTTACCTGCCTTTCTAGATGCGCATTCGTCCCTTCTTTACTGCAGACGGGAGCCCCGATCGATAGAGCTCAAGAAACGATGGAGGGGAGAGACCGCGAGCCGCCACCCACCCACCGCCGCCGACGAATGTACATCTAAAACAGTGCCCCAGCTCAGTGAGTTTGCCTCTCGGTCACTGTTTGCTTCCATAGGGATAAAGATGCCGATAGCTAACCGCAGCAGCCCATGGTTATCTATTTTGGTTCGACCGAACGGTTCTAGTGTCCCCTGTTTGCGGCCTGGGAGTGAAGCAGAAACAAGGCCATCGGTCTCGACCGAGGGACAGCGTGCCGGATCCATTGGGAGCGGCGTGAAGTCGAAAGAAACCATCCCGTGAACGATCTCGCCTTTGCAGCCACACACGTAGGAGGGTGGTGACATGATACCGCCACGCGCCCAAACACAATGAATCGAGCCGCCTCCTCTTTCCGGAACTTGGCACATGGCAAGGGGTCCTAATATTAACAAATCCCACGGCCTCGGTGCCCATGAGGCGAGGGCTACCCGATGCTTAGTTCTTGCACCCTCAAAGCCATAAAGTCTCCCGCATCCCCTAGGTCCAATGGCCTCGATTCCCTCTCTCCTCCATCGCTTCGACACCACCCACGTTGATAACCAACCACAAAGCCAAGCAACCGAGCTGTATACCACCAGGAAGATGTCGCAGCGGTTTTCAGACTCGCTGGCCACGGCACTCAACGCGGCGGGAATTCCTTGCCTGTTATGGGGTCACTATCTTTGGCAAGTTCACGGCATTCCGACATTCGTTCCAGTAAGCTGCCTCTTAGCATCATACCCATCGGAACGACTGATGAACAACACGATAACACTACAAAGTCAATCGACTTCGTTATCCCGGACGGAAGTGTGGAGGCCGCAAAAGAGGTCATGACGACTGGTACCTTCTCAGACCCCGTCTCGGCATGCCCAGATACAACGAAATGCGGTAAGGGAAGCTCCCCAAACCGACCACATCCGCACCCCTCATTTCACATGCATCATAAGGAGGGTTACGGCATAGGCCTCTATGTGCAATCCGAGACCCTCTGGTTCCTGCCGCCGCTGGACGCCGCCCTCGCAAACCCCAAGGCCAATCCGCTCCCGCCGTACCTCGCTTTCGCGTCCGATCAGACGGCGCTTCCCCAAACCAGGGGCATCACAGGACTTGGTGCCTTTGACTTGGAGGACACCGTGGTCCTTGTACCCAAGGCGCACATCTTGACGGAAGCCTTGATGCGCATCATGGTCCGCGACGACGGCACGATAGTTGGCTCGAATGCAGTACAGCACTATCACTATATTGAACGGTTCGTCGAGAAAATTGGGATCTTGGATATCGACTTGCTCCCCCGACCGCTCGCGAATATCCACAAGGCTTTCAGGGATGGGCCGACGCCACTCGGAGACGTTCAGATAGAGCTATATCGCACCCTCGGAGCACCGGTTGACCCGAGGTTCTATCACTAAGGGCTGCACTTGGTACTGTTGCAAAATTTAGGTAGGTATCTAAGGTAGGTAGCCTTGAATTTGAGGGTAGCTGCGAAGCGCGCTCATTGGGCTTGTTGCACCTGTTCCATTACTCCTCTTTGACTTCATTCTTTTCTTCGGCCTGCCTTTCCTTTGGATTGCACTCTACCTACTCAGCTCGGTGGGGGCAAACACACATATGCACACTTGTTTCCTTGTGGACGTCAAACTCCTGCCTTGGTTTGCGGGTTAGGGGAGGGGGAGGGGGAGAGTGAGGACGGCGAAGAGGGTAATAAGCTCCCTTGTCTCTTCTTTCCCTCTGGTCGCTCTCTGTTCGGCTTCCCTCTGTTGGACATGGGCGAATACAGAGTGCTGGGGACGGACGGTCGGCGGGCCATGCACGGTTCATAGCACACTTTCTGAATAGATTTCCCATTGCACTCATAAAAACACTCTGCTACCCATGCCGGGAACGTCCCCCGGGACTGAGTTCTCCTGAACACGCGCTCCAGAAGTTGAATTGTCGACTGATCTGACTGATCTCTGTCTGAGTGCTCTGCGACGTCGTGGTGGGGGCACAGGGGTCGGAAATGCGGGACACAACGCCCACGAGCAGTATTCGGCCAATCAGAAATAGATGAGCGTCCAGATTAGAAAGGTATGGAGCACAGGTTTTGAGAAACTTGGAGGCTTGGATGAGGTCCCTGTCTTTGACGTGTAAGATTTCCCGCCTGCCCTGAGACCAGGGGCTTGGTTTCCCTCACGGGCAGCTCAACCACCAAAGTTTGGGGTGTCTTGGGAAATTATCGAGAGTGTCATCCAAGCATGCATTCGTACGTCTTTTGAATGTTCTTGAAGACATGTCGCTGATGCTGAAGTTGTTGCTGAAAATGCGGAAAACAAGCAATGAGTTGCGTGACGATTTGGCGTTACCATGGGCACAGCGGAGGAAAACTCAACGATTTCGTACGATAACGGGATACGAAGTCGATAACTCAGGTATCAAATATGTATATTGACATATTTGGATGATGACCCAGGGTTTCATCCCGGCACTTCCACAGGGCTTTGGTGCCTGGTCACGCAGCCGAAGTCCACTCCTCCCTGACGGCCCCCGACTTCAAGACTGGCATCATTGCTAGAATCTCCAACTCAACGGTAAACCGTGCTTTCTCTGGCGAAAATGAAAGGCCTATTTGGGCTATCCCTTTCCCAAAGATTCCTTTTTTGGGAAATTTTGAACGGGTGCTAGGCTATCGAGGCAGAAGTTTTCAACTGAACCGAGGCGCGCCCCGTCAAAAGTGATTGCGGCGACAGACAAACTGGTAGTGATTGAACTTTGTTGTGGAACCCGAGCCCTCAATCTGCCACGTTTTTCTCGCCTAACTAATGATCAATTCAACAAATGACGCCGTCAGCCCCATCAATCCCTGGCCTGCTGGACGGCTGAATCACTCAACAATGCGCTTGTGGCATCGAGAGGCTCATCCTCATCATCGTCGGGATATGCGTCGGATTATATACAATATGTATTATGAGTGTTAGACTAAGTATCTCTTCCGGCACCAAGGTCGTTTCCTAAGTGCGTTCAGTTTTTTTCTGCTGAAAAAGCGACCGTTTTGCCGTTGAGTTGAAGATTTTAGCATGGACCCCGGCCTGAAAGTTTCGCGCTCACGAAGTTTCAGGGACTGAAGTGGACGGAACAGACGCGTTGGCATTCCAGGTTGCATGGAATCGTAGGATAAAGGAGGCACTCTGCGACGAAGGTTACATCTTGAGCCATGTCCTCCTTCACGCGACATTGACATCACAATGTGCATGGCACGTGACTTGCTTTAGTGTTGTGTGTGGTTTTGGAGATGTTTTGCACCGCTTCAGTATCTTTCGTTGAACTGATCCGGATGGACATGAGTTGCAATGCTGAGAAAGTCTGGCACCAGTTGAGAAGTTGGCGGTGGCACTCAGTGGTGGGGGCGGGTGCATGGGATTGATTTACGGGCATACAGTACAGATCCATACATACGGTAGGTACACGGCCCTGTCAAACCAGTCGACCTGAGAGAGATTTTACACCGACTTAAATAAAGACTTTTAACGAGTTGAGCCTGGAGATTCGAATGCGGTTGTATCGATCAGAATCAACATGATTTTGCAGTGTTGAGAGCCTCTTGAGTCGGAAGGCCGGAGTGCGCTCGTCGTGTGATTGACACGAAACTCTTGAACTCAAGCATCACGTCCTCCCCCGAGCCACCCACCGCCCACACAGGTGAGGCGTGGATTGGTGATGGTGACGCCTTCGTGGCGGTTTCAGTATCAGAGTGGTGGCCGTTTCTTTACACAGTAAAAGGTGTTTACAACGGCAATGCCACGAGATTCACGCCATCGGACTGAGGCCTCGGACTTTGATATAAGGATAGCCACAACTCATTTCCGCAGCAGCACCTTCAATGCGGCGGGTAAAGGATGCCTAAACAATGTTACACCCGAAGTTGACAGCGGAATTGATATGACCGAGTACCCATTCCCCAATATGACAAAAAAACCCCAGGCCATTTCCATACAAGAACTGCCCCCAAGTACCCAGCGCAACCCTTCCCCAACAATCTCCCATCGACAGGACAAACAACACAATTAAGCCAGCCTCGAACACCAACCCCAACCTCTCCCACCCGACACCACAACCACACCACACCAACAACCACCACCACCCCTCTCCAAACATGCGCTCCCCCACCTCCCCCCTCCTCGCCTTCCTAACCCTCACCCTCACCAGCACCCTCACCACCACCGCCACAGCCCAAGAACAACCCCAACACCCACCCATCCTCTGCCCCGCCCCCTCCACCCCTTCCCCGCTACCCACCTGGCCACGCTACGCCTTCACCCTGCAATACCCTCTCAACTACGCCTTCCTCTCGGCCCAGCCCGCCGCCGCGGCGCAGCTCTGCCAAGCGGGCGGGTCCATCGTCGACTACGCCGTGGGCTCCACCGGGGAGGCATCATCATCATCATTCACGTGGGGCATCGAGGCGGTGGCGGACGAGGTAGCCGAGGCGCTGGGCTACGTGGCGGCGACGCTGATGGTGCGGGCGCCGTGGGGTTTGCTGGCCGAGTTGAATGAGCAGGTGGGCAACGCGACGTCGCCGCTGTATGGGAATCCGGACGAGCTGGCGAGGCAGGTGGCGGCGCAGATTGATGACGCCTTTGAGGTTGTTTTGAGTGAGTTCGGCTTTCCTTCTTTTGTCGTGGCTTCTGTTGAGGTTAGTGGTGATGGCTGACGAGGTGACTTGGCAGGGGAGGACTCGTAGGCTTTGCTGCTGGGGAGTGAGTGCAGAGAAGTTGTGTCACCAGCTAGTATGCACTGCTGGATAAGATTCGTCAAACAGGTCGTCACTGCTGGGTGGGGCGAGTGAGACAAAACCATGCAATGCACTTGGGCGTTGCAAAATTGGAAAAACCATCTAAATTCCGAAAGCCAAACTCCTTCTGCCAAACCTTGATATACACAGACATCGACTCCGTAACCTGGTGGAGTCGAGCGATATGCCTGTTCTCCTCAAAGCAAATTTTCCACATCTACCACTTCGTATATTACGTCTCGTGAAAACCCCGATGCGGACTTGTGGTTGCCGCAATCATAGCATGTCGAGTTTAAACCGGGGCGTGGGTGAATAGGTACGAAACCGACTCGCCTGGAACAAGGTTAGCATCAATGGGAAGACAGCACGGCTGGGTTGGCAAAGTACCATTGTGAGTGCGGCGGATAGCCTGTTCCAGGGTCAGCATTTTAACACATAGGGGTATCAATAACATGAGAAACATACCTCTGCGATGGTGGGGCTGATGTCAATAACACGCAGCTTCGGGCACTGGGTGAGGTGTCAGCTAATGTTCAAGAACTGAATATAGTGCCGGTACACTTACCCGATCGACCTTGTCTCCAAGCGGTACGGTGTTTGTGACGACGAGGGCGGAAAGCACACTGCCATTCAGGGTCTCGATGGCACTGCCGGACAGGATGCCGTGGGTGACGAGGGCGAGCACAGACTTGGCACCATTCTCCTTGAGCACTGCTGCCGCCTTGACGAGGGTGCCACAGGTATCCGCCATATCGTCTTGAAGATGTTAGCAACAGATCCCCAAACAGAGACCGAAATCAGAGAAATAACTTGCCAACCAGGATGGCAACCTTGTCCTCAACATTTCCGACAAGGACCTGCATTGCCTTGTTAACCACCGCTCCCAGTCTTGAGAGTGTTTCATTCTTACCATGCGGCCGACAACGTTGGGCCGGGGGCGCTCCTTGTGGATCAGTGCGAACGCAGTATTAAGGTGATCAGCAATGGATGTCGCACTGCGAATTGTCAGTAATAGTAGTCCACTTCATTCGATGCGGAGAACTCACCGCTTCGCACCACCGGCATCGGGGGACACAATGACGCAGTCCTCCGCATTGAAGTTTTCCCTGATATAGCGGAGGAACGAAGGTTCGGCGTACAAGTTGTCCACTGGTAAGCGTTAGCTATGGAATCATCAAGTGGCTGGGACCAGCAACCTACCTGGAACGCTAAAAAAACCTACACAAAAGGCTGGGTTAGTGTCTCATCTTTACTGGACCGTCGAGGTTGCGAAGAGAAAATCGGTGGGGGTATCATGTCGTACCTTGGATCTATGGCAGTTGTCAGTGTGTGCTTATACTAACGGTTGCATCGACTCAACTTACCTGAGAAGCGTGGAGGTCCACGGTCACAATATCTGTATTGTCGGTTAACATCCAAATGCATCCGGGGCTGAGGCGGAAGGCATACGGTTGGCACCGGCCGTGGTCAGCATATTTGCGACCAACCTTGCGCTGATGGGAGCTCTCGACTGGGATCCGGGTTAGCGGGCGGCCTGCACCCATCGGTAATGAATATGCCATACTTTGTCCTTCTTGTCTTGTCGAGCATAAGGGAAGTTGGGGCTGCCAAAGTCAGCATCAGTTCCCCCGATTGGCGGCCGTCCATGGATCTGATGTCGCCCGAGGCTCGCGGGGGAGCTCACATAACAGCTGTTATCCTCCTGGCACTGCAAAGACAATGTCAGCAACTGGTGCACCCGATCCCAGTGTGCGACCTCCTACCTAGCAGTCCGACAAGCCGAGATCATGATCAACAGCTCCATTAGCCCTTCGTTGACGTCGCCCGTGGCGGTGGATTGCACGATGAAGACATCCTCGTCGCGGACCGACTCGCCGACGGTGAAGGAGGTCTCCTGGTTCGAGTAGTTGAGGGAGATGGTTCGGGCAACTTCGATGCCGAGTCTGGAAGCGAGCGCATGTTAGCGAAACGGGGCGGCAGCGGACGGGCGGGCGGGCGGTCGGGCGATTTGAGGATTGAAATGGTCTTGACGGTGCTCATAAAGGAAGAGATCAGGTTCGTTCGTACCGCTTTGCAATCTTCTCGCTCAGCTGGGGGTGGCTGCGGCCGCTGATCAATTTGATCTCGTTTGCCATCTCGGCGGACATGGTGAGAAAGAGAACGGGCGGGTGCCGGACGACAGCACCACTTGAAGTTTTCTTTGCTTCTTCCTGCAGCTGTTAGCGGGGAACGGATTGCGGGGCAGTGACAAGGGCTGTGGCACGTACAGGGGTTGACAGGTTCACAATGTGTTCTCGCTTCGGGTGGTAGCAGGACCGGAGTTCTGGGGAAGATGGGGGTGGTAGGAATCCAATTCGAGGTGGGAGAACCACTGGCGGCGACTGGAGACACTGACTTGCCCATACCGGCAGAAAAAGTTGAAAGAAAGCTGGGTGGAGATGGTCCAGGCCGCGCTCGTCCAGGTACCTGGTCGGTGTACCCGCTAGCCGAGAGTGACAGACACCCTGGTGGCCTTCCTTATCGTTATCGGAAGAGGCCTGCACGCCGCGTGCAGGCCTTTTTCTCGGCCGCATGTGGATCTGTCAGCGGACCTCAGTTCCCGAAGCACTGTTAAAAATTGGCATGTGTCGTCATGACACAGACTGACAGGCTCGGCTGTTCAGCTGCTCAGTCCCAATAACACCCGACTTTTCGCTTGGCATGGTCTTCGCCGCATCACCTGCATACCTTATGTACTGTACCTAAGGTAAAGGTAAGCAGGTATGTGCAGCAAGGCAGGTGGTTCCGTGCAGAAGAGTCACGACCCAGAACATCAGTCGCCCTCTGGAGTTGATGGTATATGTATGCCCGACTACACAGTAAGGTGTGATAGCTTGGTAAATTCACAGAGTGGTATTTCCCATGCCAAATGCTTAGAGAATGGCGGGATCGCGGCTTCTAACCTCTGACTGACCACCCGATCCCTGACCATTCCCAGTCGCTGCCTCATCTAGTGCATCCAACATATCCTCCCCGTCGGACCACTAACCTTGACACCCTCAATAGAGGCTTGGTCATCTCCATCCTTCTCTCCCTTTGCCGCGCTGCCGCCAGTCTCTCCAACCTCCTCACTCTTGACGCTGCTAGCCTTGCTGACCGCCTGGCTTTCGGGATCCTCCACCCTCAAGCCAAGGTGTTTGTCAGCCGTTGGGTCTTCGTCATTCCCGCCCTTCCAGTCAGCCGCCTGCATCTGCGGCACGGGGCTGTCCTCCCCGGGTTCGTTAATTGCCACCCCCTGAGCCGTCTCCGCCTCTCCCTCCGCTCCGGCCTCACCGGCGCCTACCACACGCCAGACCACGGCTAGCCTGTCCAATGCCCTGGTCCCTCTCCGACTGGAGCCCTTGATGCCGTCCATCTTGTCCCACTCGATCTCAAAGACGCCGCTCTCATCTGCTTTCCCATCTTGCTCTGGGCCGTTGCCTTCGAAGAATGCATTGAACCACACATGTGCGACGGCCGTAACCATCGTCAGACCGACGCTGGCGGGGGCGCGGTTTCTCCTCTCAACCGAGATGTTGATGTCGCTGTTTGGGACGCGGAGTGAGTCGGCGGGCTTGAAGATGACTGCCTGTCCGCCGGGTTCGGAGGAATCAGAAAAGGAGGAGCCGTTTTGCAAACTAGTCGCCGACTGGGACTGCGGTCCAGCTTTCCCGGGCGGTAGAGTGCCGGTCGATGAGGCCTGCGAGGTATCCGGCATGGCAATGGTCTTGCTCTTTGGGCCCATCTTGCCTAGCTTTTCGAGGTTTGGAGACGAGCCGGGTTTGCGGGATAGCTTCCTCATCAAGCCCGTGGTCCGAGACCCTTTGAGCTTCTTCGAGGAGCTTCTAGAGGGCGTGTCCTCCTTGCCGCTGCCATTGCCGTTGTTATTGTCGTCCGTGCCCTTTACAATCTCCCCGTAATCCGCATCCTCTTCGATCTCGCCCGTCTCCCCCACGGCAGCGTTGACCCCATAGCCAGCCATATCCTGAACCATGTCCATCACGCCTCCACCGCCTGGCGCACCCGGCTCAACCACAATCCGCTCCTCCCCCTTGAACGTATGGAAGACATGTATCTTCTTGCCCTCCTCCACAAACCCCTCCACGGCAACTTTGACGCCGTTCCGCAAGCCCCAGACATGAATCTCGACAATCTCGACCGGCCGGTCGAAGTACTTCTTCCCGCCCTTGGTCCAGCGGTCCACGTAGCTCACCCACCGCAGCTGGCTCGGGATGGACACGCCAGCACCAAAGCCCGGTCTCATCCGACGCTCGGTGAACCTGGCCAGGGCATCCTCGGGCTTCCAGCCGCACTCGGCGATGAGGTAGCTGCAGGCCATGGTGCCAGAGCGGCCCTTGCCCGCCTTGCAGTGAACGACGATGACTCGGTCGGGTCTGGCCTTCGTGGTGCCGTTTCCTGCCCCGCCCTCGCCATCCATTCCCCCCTTTCCTTCCTCACCACCACCCCTTCCCCTTTCAACACCCTTTCCCTTCTGCCCCCCCATCACCCCCTTCCACTAGCACCTCCACCACCTGCCCCATCCCTGCCCTCTTCATCACCCTTCGCCCCCTCCCCCCCAATAACCCCCTCCCCCGCTAATCCCAATCCCCGCCCCCACCCACCTCCTCATCCCCCCCACAATCCCAGGTACCAATCCAAACGGCGGCGGGTGGTGGTCGGGCCAGGGGAAGTGGCGCACGCGGCCGTGGACGGCCTCGTCCGGGTATCCGGTGCCCTCGGCGCGGAACTCCCAGACGGCCCAGGCGTTCCGGTGGCGGGCGTCGAGGAAGGCGACGAGGCGGTCGAGGGGTTGCGGTAGGCGCGTTGCGGGTAGGTTTGGGAGGGGCCGGATCTGTGGTTTTCTCTTTTTTTTAATAGTATTTTTTATTAGGGGTTTGTTGTGAGTGGGTGTTGTGAGTGAGTGGTGGGTGAGTGTGAGTGTAGTGGGTGAGTGTGAGGGAAGTGAAAGTGAGAATGACGGGACCGGGAGTGAGTGAGTGGAAGTGATAGACAGGGTGGTGAGCGGGTTAGAGAAAGTGAGTTGATTTGTTGTGGGCGGGCTTAGGGAGGGAAGACGGGTGCTTGTCTTGTTTAGCCAAGAGGATTGTTCAGAGGGGAAAACTAACGTTGCGATGATATTAGGGGTCACGTAGCACAGGTCGAGACCAGTCTCTTGGTGTTTCGTGCGGGGACCGGCGACGATTTGACGAAGTAGAGAAGCCATGGTGGCATGAAGGGCGGTGTGGTGTGTATTGTGTAGTCAATGTTGTGCCGTGATGAGGCTGATACTTGAAATTGGTGTGTGTATCGCTTTACAAAATATAACAGATGCAAATGGGGCAATGTTTAGAGTATTCGATCTTGGCTCAGTGTAAGGCCAAGGACAAGGACAGAAACCGACGGCGTGGCTCAGGAACAGATGGTGATCAAACCAACACATTGCGACGTCATCGTTGCAGGAAGGTGGGGTCTCGGTAAGGCTTGGCCAACATCGTCCGGGGCACGTAGAGGATTGGTTCCCTTCCAGCCGCACTGTTACTTACTGCCAAAGTGCAATTCACGGTGCTTGACTTTGGCCTGGAAAATTGGCATTGCTGCCTCCAATCCCAGCCAAACGTCGGTAGCTTGATGCGTACACCATCACTGAAAACGAGGTCGTCCATCGATACTGGTTAGATATTTGATACAGTGATAATAAGACCGATACCAGGAACCCATCCGCTTCTACCTCCAGGATTGCCCTAACTCCTCGGAAACCAGCACCAGGGCCAAGGAGAAGCTAGTAAAACAAAAAGCAAACACCGGCCCCTGCCGTGACAGAAGAGATCGCCAACTGCCGTCCAACAACACCTCTTTTCCTCCCGCGAGCCATCAGCTGCCCGCCTGCTCTCCCTATAAAATAACCAGGCACTGGTGTAGCGTAGCTAACCAGAACGGTTCATCGTGCGCAAACGCCGCGCCTGAATCGGATTGTCAGGCTCAAGGCCGCATGAGCATGCATGCGGAACGCCTTTTTGTCGGGTGATCGAACATCCCTCGGGGACGTGGCCGCTTAAGAAGTCTTCTTGGGCGCGGCGGCACCATTGACGTACTTGTTGACATCGGTGGCGCCGTGGAACTGTCTGGCAGTGCCCTTCACGGTATCCCACACCTGGCGAGCCACGGGCGGGGTGCCCTGGGCGCCGATGAGGTTATCAATGCGGGCCTCGAGCTGGGAGAACGAGTTCTGCACGTGGCTGCTCTGGGCGAAACGGGCGCGCAGGAAAGCAGTGTAGAGGGCGATCAGGATCCACGACCGGCGCTGGAAGAAAACGGCGGCGAGCAGAAGGCGAATCCACAGCAGAATCTCGAGGCTCGAGACCACAGACATGGACGAGTCGTAATATTGCTTAACGAACGACTTGATGGCCTCCGAAGCCGGGTGTTGGGCGAATTGCGGCTTAGCGCCTGGCGACGCTCCTGCGGGGGGAGTGATCTTGGCGGGAGGGACGAAGGTGGGCACCATGGTCGAGCCGATGTAAGTAGCGACGTGGAAGATGGAGTAGATTCCATACGGGAGGAGGGCAAGCGGGTACTGGGGCATGAAGAGCCAGACCAACGCCATCACTGAGACGAATTGGTCAGCAGAGTCTCTCACGCGATGCAGGGCATGTGAGGTGGGGACACATACCAAGATACTGGACGTTCTCGTCGGAGAGGTAGCCCAAAACACCCCCGGGCTGCTTAGCGCCAGTCTTTTGACGGGCGCGCCACGTCTTGTAAACTACAATCCCGTACGTCCCAGCGGCTGAGAAGAAGGCGAAACGGTAGCAGAACTGGGCCATGCCCCCGTAGTAGTTCATGCGTATCCATGAAAACGAGTATCGGAAGATGCAGAACAGGAGAGCCGCATGTCTGCGCAAACAAAAGTCAGCCACAGATACGACGTGATCGGGTCGGGAACCTCGAGGAAGTAGCGTGCGCCTGCCTCCCCAGCTAACCCCTTAAGATTGCTGGGATGGGTCGCTGCTGAAGAGCGGGGGAAAATCGACGTACCCGGAGAACCAAGCGACTAGCAAAACGAATTCTGTCAGTTATGCGATTCGCACCAAAACACGGCGTTGCCCGGGCGGCTTCGAATGATGGAAGATGTACGTACATTGCAAGGTCAAGGCCACCCGTTGCAGCCTCTCGGTGAGCGGCATGTCTGCTGGCGGCGGCGGAGCCATTATGCGCAGCTATATGCTTCCGAGATTGGGATGCTGTTCGATTGATGCAGTGCGATTGCCGTGCGTCGAAGCGCTTTAATTGCGGTGTTTAATCGTCGAAGAGCTGGCAAAGGATGCTCGGCCTGTGTTGTGGGGAATGGGAAAAGGTGGTGGTTTGAAGGCCTGCCCAGATGGAATTTGGCGATGGTCGGTGCGTCACTGCCAGCACTCAGGGAGCTGCAGGGGTGTGACGTCGCTTGTTTGGCGGTCAACGCAGGCGTTGGTTGTCGTTGGCGCTGGAGTTGTTGGCCAGCAGCTGGAATTGTCTTCGCGGTATAGTAAATGACAGCAAAATTGTGGTGGTGATGAGAGATAACAAGAGGGGAGAAAACAATTAATAAAAACCCGAAGTTGCCAGCTTTCACGACGAACAAAGAGCTGCCTTGGCTTGTCAGGTGCAAGCGTCACGGCATTGTCGTCATCAGCCGCCCAAGCTCCCTCCCCCGGGCCCAGGTCCTCGTGAGCCCCACACGAGGTCATCTTGGCACTTTGGACACTGCGTGCCGACACACGACAGTTCTCCGTTCTCTGTTTCCCAGTCATGGATAGCTACGCCCTCCCGACAAAACGGTAACACTCAAAAGGGAAGAAACAATGGATGGATAGCTAGCTCAAAAAAAAAAAAAAAAAAAAAGAAGAAAAAGAAAGAAAAGAAAAGAAAATTGAGAAAAAAAGGAAAGAGAAAGAAAGGAAAAGGGAAAAGAAAAGGAAAGAAAAAGAAAACAGAGACCTAGCTAAAATGATAAAAGGATAGAGTAAATGCAATATTTTTGGCTTCCAGTCAATCATTGCTACGTGGAGGGTGGTAATATCTAGGTGCACCCCAGGCTAGAGTTCGGTCATTTTTGCCCGTCGGGTGCTACAGCATTGAAGCCATCGTCGGCGGGCGTGTTGACCTCGACTCCGAACACACGCGTATACAAAGTAGCTGTCATTGGGAATCGGCATCCTCATTAGTCATGTTGGGTTTTGACCAGTGATGGGAGCAGTACCAGACGAGGTTGTGGGATTGGGAGTTGATCGATCCGTATTTGACGAGGCCAACAGTACAAGACCACGTCATGGTATATATTGAAAAAAAAAAAGATGAACTCCGATATGCTGTGGGTTGAAGCTGGTAGCTGATGCCGACGGCCATCCTGACACTCGACCAAAATCAACGGCTCGATCAGGATTCCCGGATCCATGAAGTACCAGACAAGTAGGCGAAAAACGTCGTCGTGCAGCGGGAAAGCTTACGGCTTCTTCATATTGATTTTGGGCAGTGTCTCTTTGCTGAGAATATGGGCTGGCGAGAGATTGGGGAGACGAAACTCCGGTTGGGGAATCAGGCTGCGATTGGGAGTGTCATGCTGGGTAAATTGAGAAGAGCAGGCGTCGATGTGCCTGATGTTCGATATTATACGAACCGCGATTAGCGTCTACTGGGTAGAATTTTGAGACCTTTCTGCCTCGCTGTAACCTATTCCTCGGCGAGAATTGGGTATGGTGTTGGTGTTGGCATGTTTGCCCCAGTCGTGATTCGTGTCTTTTCACCTACTTTCCGGGCCCAACAATTCTAATATCATCTGTACTGGTGTAGGCCCCATTAGCGTCATCTTTGAAAAGTGAGATGATTCGGAAAAGAATGAAAAGAAACATATGCGGCTAAGCAAATAGCAAAAACGGGTACAGAGAGCATAGATGAAATATGAAGGGAAGCCTTAGCAAGCACACACCACCACTATCAAGCACACCGCTATTCCTGACTGGGAAAAGCGAATATGTCACACTGCAGCAGTACAAACTAAATTCCTTTGACAGCTGCCAGGCCAGCCGCAGCCCGCCACAGTGCCAGCAGCAACCACAACAGCATCAACCGAACAAATCGTAGATAACGCAATTCTGCTGTATTTCTGCTGTACTGAAATATGCTAACGATTCATCAAAGCATCAGCTGCGTCTGCCGCCGGCTGGCTAATTCCCCAAAGCAACAGCATCTTCCTGATCCTCGCGGGCAGCTACTTCGGCTGCCGCTAGCGCCCGATCATGGTCATCTTCAATGTCGGGATCCAGGGCATCTAGGCCATCGATGAATCGACCGGAGGCCCGCGGTGCCGCTGTGCCGGGTTCGTACGAGTCTCTCCCAACCTGGCGCAGGCGCTGCAGACCGAGTTTTGTACTTGTAACCATGGAATTGGCTGTGGCGCCTTTGACCGAGGTCATGGCGACCACAATACAGTCCTCAATGCGGTCCTCAACGGAAGTCTGCGTTTGGGCGCTCCACTCGGCATCACGGCGCCGACCCCGAAGTCCCTGCTGAACTTGCTCTATCCTGCTGCTGCCCTCAATAGCTCGCCCCTGCCCTAATCCCAATGCTGCTGACGCTGTTGATGGCAGCGGCGGCGCTGGCCCGAATCGCTTCGTTGAGGCCGCGCCGGCCTGTTGCTGCTGCTGCTGCTGCTGTTTCGGCGCCGGTACTGCCGTGGTTAGTTCGTCTTCGATGTTGTATTCGAATGCTGACGGCAGCCGCTTAGTGCTGTTGACGCCAGCGCCCTTCTTCCTGAAAGCAGCAGAGGTAGTGGCAATTGCCCCAACAGGGCGGCCCTTGCCCTTCACCTGACGAGGATCCAACGGGATGTCTGGCATCGGCATAATCCCAACCACTTCAACATTGGGATTTCTACTGTCATCATCGCCAACATGCTGTTGTTCCTGCGGCCGCCACAACCACCAATGCTTGTGAATCTGCTGTATGGTCACTGGCTCGTCGCCAGTCAGATGTCGGTATAGAATATGCCGACAAGGGAGCCCGTGAGTGGCCTGGATTGTACAGGTACAGCTTGTAGTCAGGGGACCATTGTTTGCTGGAAGAGAGCTGACTTCATTCGCTAATAGCTGCAGAGCGGTCGGCGAGACTTGCCCACGAATCCAACTGAAGACAACACTTGTTAGGTCAACCCTGACCTTGTTGGTGGCTTGGGCATGTTCAATATCAAGGCTGGCGCGCTGTTGTTGCTAGAACAGTATTAGACGCCCGAATACGCTCTTGAGGTCGGCCCTAGAGAAACAAGGTATTTCTTGATCGCAGCATGGGAGGATTCCACTGCTTGAGTAGTGGTGTGGCCATGTGTGGTACTTGGTTAACCCAAAACGTGACCAACTTCTCCTGTAGGGCGTTAGCGACCGTCGACAACACCATAGGCACCCAAAGACCACGCTACCAACCTTCCAAGGCTCGATCCATGTTGCTACAGCGTAATCTACAGCTGCATCTGGATGCCGGCCCGGTGTTCTGAACTTGGCCAGGTTCTTGTTGAAGTCATCCTCTGTAACGGAAGCAAGGAGAGCATTCCATTCTTTCAGGAATGCCTTAAAGGTCGGATGGCGGCGATATTGGCTACCGTGCTTTGTAGCTGCTGGAAAGTGGCGGCGTGCCTTGGCAAGCACATTCATGTTAACATGCCATCGGCATAGCAAATGCGGAATCGACACCCAAGCGCTGTTGTTTAGGGCGTTAAGCAGGGCGAGCTCGCGATCTGTTACAATTAGACCAGGCACTTTGATGCCCTCGTTCTGAAGGATTCGGATCAGGGCCGCCAAAGCGCAGCTATAATCGCCCTCCTTCTCGCCGCTCATGAATGTGACAGCCCAGTTAAAGGTCTTGTTGCCAGAGGTGACCCCGCAGGCGTTGAAAAGGGGCATATTATGGTGGTTGGTCTTGTAGGTTGAATCCAAAAGCAGGAGGTCAGGGTTCTGCTTAAGCAGCTGGAGACCGCTCTTAGGAGCGATTGTCAGGGATATGACGTGGCACAAGACTGTCACGCGTATCCTCCCATACAAATTTGCTGGCCTCGGGCTTAAGGTAGTCCTCGTACAGACACTGTAGCGGGAGAACGGCCCCGAAGCTCGGCGCGACGGTGGCGTTGAAGTAGGTTGATGATATCCTGGCCGTGAATACCCCGTTGTTCGGCTTGGATGGCAGCCAGTATCTGTGCGGGTCGGGAGCCGCTGTTCGAGAGCTTGATGACCTCCTGTTCGAAGGGAGCGAGGGCATCAGCTCTGGCGCCAGCAAAGGCAGTGGGGTCGCTCCAGCCGTGGTTGTGCAACGCTGCTGGGCCGTCAGGAAGCTTCACAGCCCATCTGCCGTCAGGGAGAGGCCGGGCGGCGAGCTGGAACTTGCAGCCAGTAAACTGCGTGCTGGTCTTGCGGCGCTTGGATTCGTGGGTCTCGGGATTGGCCTGAGGTTTGTACTCACGACCCTTGGCACAGCGGAAGCGCGCTCGGCCAGATTTGGTGCCGTTCTTGACCATCCTGTAGCCGTTGGTGGAAGCGTGGGCTTGGATGGCTGCCTATGCCTCCTCCAAAGTGCCGTAGGTATTCTCGGGCAGCGGCGGGCCGCAAGGCCGCTCTGGCGTTTGCGATGACCATCCGGCTGCTTCCATTCTGCTTAAGAATAACATCATTAGCTAGATAATTAGAATCAGGGTCTGAAAGCATACCTGACAGGCTCGGCGGCAGCAGGCCGTTAATTGGAAGCGGAAAGTTAATGCTGTGGCAGTAACACTGCTGTGAAGATGGCTTTGGGGAAGAATTCAATTGCGCTGTTGGCCCACCTGGCAGCTGTCAAAGAATTCAGCTTGTACTGCTGCAGTGGGGCACACGCGCTTTTCCCAGTCAGGAATAGCGGTGTGCTTGATAGCGGTGGTGGTGTGCTTGCTAAGGCTTCCTAATATGAATAGAAAGGAGACTTGAAGAGATAAATACCGGGTTAATGAAACACAGTTTACGTAAGACATGAATGTTGTTGAAGGTATAACCGTATATACCTCCTCAACCGAGCCATACCTAGAAAAACACGAGATCAAAATCACCTCCTAGTTTCAAATTTAGGTATTATCATAATCATTACCATTAAATGCTGGTTACAAAAATCATAAAGATTTGAAAAAGACTCAAACCCATCCGCCTCAAAACGCCACCTACATACAACCTGGTATAGCCCCCTTTTTTTTTCAAACACCGAACGCCTCGCTTCCCAACCTCGTCCATTTTAACGCCCCCCCAGTCCCAAGCCTCTCCGTCACAGCCAGCGTGCCTCGCGGGTCCGGGCGGCGTCTGTTCGTGCCCGGGCGTGGGCCACGGGGGACTCGGGAGTCCGGGTCCGGGCGGCGGCAGCGCCAGACGTCCTGGCGACCGGGATCCGGGACGCAACGGGGATCCGGGAAGCAGCGCGGATCCGGTAGGAGGCGACCGGAATCCGCGAGGGGGGAGGGGCACGGGAGACAGCGGGGGCACGGGAGGCGGCGGCAGCAGAGGACTCGGCCACGGGGGCGGGGGCGGCAGCAACGCGGGGAGGGAGGAGGGGCACGGAGGGCAGAGGCCAGCCGACATCCTCGCGGGGGGGCGGCGTGGGCATGGACCAGGCCTGCACGCGCTCCAGCGGGCTCGCGAGGATGGCCGCATACACGCGGTCCGCGCTGTCCCGGAAGTGGGAGGATGCCGTCCGTCTTTGCGCCCTCTGCGCGTCCGTGTCCCACCTCACCTCGGGCCTGAGAGCCCGCGTCCGACCGGCGTCTGGGGTCGGGGCTCGGGGCCGGCTCGACCGCGGCGAGGAGGGTGTCGCGGCGACGGGGGTGCCCGACCCCTCGCCCAAAGCTCCCGTCATTTCCGGCTGGGTCCCGTCCCCGCCGCCGGCAACCTTCTCTTCCTCGTCCTTGCCCCCCGGCGTATGCTGCTTCACCTTGCGCCGGTGCATGACGAAGAGCCAATACCCGAGCAGCGACAGCAGACATACGCCGGTTGCTGTGACCGCAGTGGCGATGACGAAAGTTCGCGCACCTGCTTCCTGGGCCACAACTTGGGCGTTGGTCTGTTTGTGTTAGTTTAGTTGGGAGGCTTTCGACTAAATTATTGAGCAGAAACTCACCTCGGAGATACCGGCTTGGTATCCGGTAGGCACAGCGCTCGCCAATGAGGTCCGAGCGAAGGCCATAGTGTTGGTCTGTTTGTATTAGTTAGTTTAAATTCAACCAGATTAGTGGGCAGCAACTCACCTTGGAAATACCGGGTTGGTATTTGTTAAGTGCATCGCTCACTGAGATGTGAGCGGATGCTACACCGTTGATCTGTTTATGTGTTTAGTCCGGAGGCTTTCAACTAGATCAGTGAGCAGCAACTCACCTCGGAGACACCCATTTGGCGAACTGTCTGCGCAGCACTCAACACTGAGGTTTGAGGAAACGACATAGTGTTAGAAGTGGTGATATTGATATCACAGACTTGTCGGGTTGGGTTGAGGGTGTGAATATGCAAAGACCGAAGGATTGGTTTTATGGTGTGGATTTGCGAAGAAAGAAGAGTTGGGTTGAAAGTGTAAGAAGGTGGAAAGTTGATGGGATGCATGCTGCTTATATAGTAATGGAATAGATGTGGCACATGTCTTGATCAAGGTTCTCCCTCTGGTTAAGGTTCTTCCTCTGGTTAAGGTTCTTCGATGAGGCTGTTTGTCTATTAAGGTTCCTCGACTGAGACCCCTCGATTAAGGTTCCTCTAGGACTCCGACCCATTGACCACGTTGTGGCGAAGTGTAAACTAGGTAGCTATGTACCTGTGCTATCCAACTGTCAACGACTACTATCTTAGGTTGTGTGGGATGCTTCTTAGACGCCGACAAACGTTGCACGGAAGACTGCACTAGTCAGCGTAATTCAGGTTAAAATCCAGCTTCAAATCTTGTTTATAAGTAAGGTAGGTACCTTGGCAAGTCACTTGACTGAACCCTATCGGACAAAACCATTCTCCAAATGGTCTCTTCATTCTAGCAATCTATTCGCCTCCTGTTATATGATATCAGACGAAGAACCCTCAACTTGACTAGTCTACCTAGTGTGAAGCCGACAAATGCACTGGTGTAACTCGTAACCCTAATAACTCCAGAGAACGACCTTGATTAGATTATAGCTCTAGCTTAGCTATCATTAAAAAGAAGCATATATTTGTGTGGCGCGACAGCCGCGGGCCCGGAAACGGGAAGATGGAGTGAAGCTTGGGCTAAGGTAGAGACTTGATAAGGTTTAGGTACTATGCTTGCGAGCTCCGAAATGTATGTACTAATACTCCCTACACCGAAGGTGCCTCTTCCCACTTGATCCACCAGTCACTTGACTGACCCCTCCCGGACAACTGCTCCGCTAGCAATCTCTAATGGGCAACTCATTCGCCTCCTGCAATGTGAAATCAGACGAAGGAAGTGGCAAGCCAACCTTGATTTAGGCGAAGCCGGAGAAATGGTGCGACTCGTGAGCAAATGATGCCAGGGAATATTATTGTATTGAATCTCTATCTCAGTTATCGTCAAAAATGAAAGCGCAAGATTGTGTGAAACACAACGAAGGAAGAGAAGAGGTTTGGGTCAATAATGTTGGATTCGCCATATGGAACTGTCTTGCGGAAACCAGTGTTGGAAGTTGTGGCGCTTGAAACACGGAAGCCTGGTTGCCGATGCTTTAGTGTCAGAGGTGTTCCAGAGGCTGAACAAGAAGCTATTAAAAGGAGGCCAGGGCGATGCCCGCCACTGAGAGAAAAATCAATCAATTCTTTCTCCCCATCTTTCCGTCTGAATGTCGTTTCAAACAAATAATACCTGCGCACATTCAACTTGGAAGTTTATACTCACCACACTGAAGGTTTTTCACTTGGTCCACCAGTCACTTGGCCGCGCCCTCATGGATATTGGGTATAAATCCTGAGTCGGCGGGCTGATAGCCAGAAATAATTCCAATGGATAGGTGCCTGCTAGACAGAGAGGACATGAGGTCGCATTTCATCTGTATGTGGTCAAGAAAATGGGCGACAGCTGATTCCAGCTGTAAAAACGCTAATCGCCAGCTGGCATATTGATAACCCGGCTATCAGCCCACGACTTCAAGCACGATCCTTCCTCTCACACTCTCCCCGGTCACCATCGAGGACCGAGACCAGCGTTGCCAGTTTTGCCCGGTCATCACATATACCTAAGGTCCCCGACTAAAATGACCACTATAGGCACCCTCCAACGTCTTTCGGCAGCCTCGCTCTCCCAAACCCTGCTAGCCGCCCAAGAACGAGCCGCATCAGGGGACCCCACCATAGCCATTATCGACGTGCGGGACGACGGTAGGGAACCACTCCTTCATTAATCCCCACCACTCACCCATCTATTTTACCCAACCTTCCCTATCGCCTACCATATACCCAACTGTCTATAAGAGGCCGAGTATACAGCACCAAGCCAACCAGACACTCAACTAACCATCCCTCCCTCCTCACCACCTCACAGACTACATCGGCGGGCACATCAAGGGCTCCCTGAACATCCCCTCGCGCACCCTGGACGCAATGCTCCCGACGCTGGTGCGCCAGCTGCAGGACAAGGAGACGGTCGTGTTCCACTGCGCGCTGTCGCAGCAGCGCGGGCCGGCTGCTGCGTTGCGGTATATTCGGGAACGGGAGCGGGTCTTGGCTGATGCCGCGGCGGCGGGGAAGGGCAAGACCAAGGCGGCGGGTGAAGGTGCTGATCAAGCTGCTGCTGCTGCTGCCGCTGCCGCCCGGGCGATGTTGGGAAGGAACAGAAGGTGTTCGTGTTGGATCGGGGGTTTGTCGGGTGGCAGGAGGTGTATGGGACGGATGAGCGGCTGACGGAGGGGTATCGGAAGGAGTTGTGGGAGGATGGGTATTGGGGGTGAGGTTGAGGGCTGGGAAGGGCAATGATGGTTTGATTGCGAGACCGTTCAATATCTTTATAGTTAGACCACGCAGAAACAACTTGACGCATACCCATAAGAACGTGACCCAAAATCTCGCAATTTTTCCCGCACAGCCTTGGTTACCAACACAGTGAAGCTTTTCTCGACAATTGACGCGGTCAAAACCACATGCTAATCACGCAAAGAGGATGAAGCCCAAAAATGGATAATGCTGTGACGACTCGAGGGTCGAAGTTGAATTAAAATTATCTCCGCGCCAGCCCCCATCATGAAGGCATAACCATCTTCGATCCAAGCATTGTGTCCACATCTTCCATGTATCTTTCCACTTCTAGGATATCCGTCCCCGGTTCCCCCCCTTATCCACCACATGTCGAGTTTAGAGGACGACGGCAACGACGCCGATGAAAGCAGCAGCGGCAACAGCAAGCCCAGCAACGCCAGTGTTGCGGTGGCCAGCGTTCTTGTCGCTGTCGCTGTCGTTGTCATTGTCATTGTCGTTGTCCGAGCCGCCGGAGGTGTCGTCGTTAGCCTCGCCGGAGCTGCTGCCGCCGCTGGTGTTGCCGGTGTTGCCGGCGTCGGTGCAGGTGGGCAGCTGGATGTCGTTGGTGAGGCTGGCCATGTCCGGGCACTTCTCCATGGCGGAGCTGACGGCGTCGCCGTTGGCCTCGAACCACGACGCGGCCGCGCTCTGCATGCTCGAGTAGGCCGACTGCAGCGACGCCGGGATCGTCATGCTGCAGGGGTCCGTCTGCGTCTGGGTCGCGTAGAAGGACATCAGCGCGGGCGGCGGCGTCGGCATCCCCTTGTAGGCCGTCTGCATGGCGCTCGCGCACGCCATCATGTCCTCGGTGTCATCGCGCGCCTGCATGTTGTTGGGCAGGGCGTTCACGGCGGCCGCGCCGGCGAGGGCGATGAGGATGTTTTGGGAGAGCATCTTGGTGGTTGGTTGGGGGTTGGTTTGGTTTGGTTTGAGGTAAGCGAGGTGAGCGGTGTTGTAAAGGAGCGTGGGTATTGAAGATCTAAAGGGTGAAGGAGTGACGGTGGTGTGATGATGGGGAAAAGGGGTTCGAGCAGTCGACGGGAGAGAAGCAAGACTTAAATACTTCCTTTTCTAGAACGAACTCTTCTCAGGGACCATCACAACGGCTCTCTTCCCGTGGTCAGCCACACCCTGCCTGGTCTGAGTCCCGCCCAGATTTCCATCTTTAGTTTGATGATTCGGCGCACACCGAGACGCGATCTGCCTAACTAACACCAAGCGAGTGTACATAGTGGGTCAGAACCCCTTGCCCATCCCTCTCAGAACCGACAAGTTGATGACCCGAACGCTTTTCCCGATCAAGGTTGATGCTCCTCAATGATAGGCTGAAAGCCTCTCGACGTGGGCTTTGATGCTGGGATGTCTTGATCAGCTCAGACCTTGCTCCTCAGCCCAGGTGGACTCGAGGGAAATGAGGGGCTTGGCGGCTCTCGCAGTCGTGCCTATTTCGGGCGATTGGGAAGTGCGCCGCATTGAGATGCGATGTGAATGGAGTGTTGTTGATTCGCTTCATTCTTCCCGAGAAGCATCTCTCCATTGCAGTATTTCCATCACGGTGACAGGTCCTCAGCTGACCGACACTTATTTGAAGAGTTGTAAGTTCAGTGTCTCAAGACAGACTGCGTGATCATGAGGTGTGTCTGAAAAAGGGCACAGCGACCCTCTTTTCAAACCTCGGACTAAACATTCAATCATTCTGTAGCCACACATTATTTGTATGTTGGCGCGACTTCAGAAGTGCCGCCCGACGACATTGTCTGAGTTTGTAAATTCAGCCAACTGGCGAGATGACTGTCTGAAACGGCCTCGCAGCACCGACTTGTCTGGAAGCGACTTCAGGAAGGCGAAGGCCGTTTCTGAAGCATGGCGGGACGGCCGGGCCTCGTGTCTTGTACAGTGCAACACGCAGTGTCTACGAGAATGTGAAGGCTCTTTCCTCCATCCGTAGATTTTATTGGCCGACGCTTTTCGGCAGTCGAGATTGCGATATTCTTTTGTCACGTTTCGAGGAAGAACAGCCTAAGATTTTCTGAACCGTGCTCTCGGAGTCGGCGTGAAATAGGCCGAATCTGACAGTCGGCCTGCCATTGATCGACAGGGGGCGGATCCAGGATTCCCCTGAGGAAGCTTATTTCCACCTGACTAGCGCGCTGTTGCGTGCATGGCTCCCAGCTGCAGATGGGGTGCCATTCAGAGCCCAGCCGTAACCTCGAAGCCAAGCGCTAAAATGAGGGGTTGGCAGGGTTGACAGATTCCAAGGTTGAACCACCAGTCAGGGCAAGCAGGCAATTCTCTTCTTCTGCAATATTTCCAGAAGTGACCTTTCTTTCGCGGTCACTGTGACCAGAGGGCCACGCGCGAAGGCGCATTAACAGCCCGATCGTAGGATTCGTGGCGTTGAATGTTGTTCTTGAGCCATCTCCTCCCTCGTGCTGTATTACACCACAGCAATTGCGGCACGTGACCCAAAGTTGGTGGTGTGTGTGTGGTTTTGAGGTGCAGCACCACTTCAATATCTGGCACCATCATCTATTAGAAGACTCTCTGAATGCCGCACATTTCCAGCAGCTATTCAGCGGCTATTTAGCATCTTGCACGAACGCGGGTTTCACACGTACTTGAAGGTCCCGCGCGAGCTTCGCAGCGTACCAGCAGGTGATGAGATGCTTACAGCTTCCTATACGCGACAGCACATTTGAGAGTTCCAAGAGCTGATGTAACTGCTTTAGGCGACGATGTTTGGGGTTCGGGATGCGGTAATACAAGCTTGTGGCTCGAAGGAGGACCTTGATCTGATGCTGGGCAGGCTGGCGGGGAGAGTGTGACAGGGTCTGAGATGGGTTTCGAACTTGAATATTCGTTCCTTTATATACCTGTAGGAGGGCTTGTCTCATCTGTTTCCATAGCAGTAGGCTAGCTAAAAACACTACTTTTACTATGTTCTAAAGTATTCAACTATACTGCAAGTGTTTTGTTAGATGCTAGGTTTATCTTGAGTTTCAAGGTAGAATCTCTAAGAAGAAGCTACCTGAGCTACTGGTTCACGTAATATCAAGATGTTTATAATTCCTAAAGAATGTTCATGGTGTTAGTTTCTAGGGACTTTTCACGCGTTCTTTCTTGTGCTTCCTTCTCAGTACATTCTAAACTCTATTTCTACTATTCTGGAACCCTCCTCTCTTTTCTGCTTTTCTTATAGAACCACTATCAAGACCACCTCGCCGCGTTGTAAGTTGAAGCTATTCCCAACAACTCTATGGATCGCCGACGACAGGAGGCTAATTAGACATATTGAAGATTCAAATTCTTCGACTCGCGCGCCCTCTGTAAGTGTTGTTGAGTTTCGAAGTTAATTCAGTTTAATCGATCGCTAATTGTTGAGCACCAGGTAGCCAGCACAAAATCGCCATGGCCCCCCCTCTCCCGCGGACCTGGGCCCAGCCCAGGGCACCAACACCACCACCACCAGGAACTCCGGCCGCCATAATCCCGAACGCCCTCGCTGCCGCCCAGCAGCTGCCCCAGGCCCTTTTGCCCCCGGCTCTCTCCCCCCTGTCGGCCGCCGCCGGCATCCCCGACTCCGCCGCCGCCAGCACCACCCCCGTCCCCGCCCCCGGCACCACCACCGGCACCCCCGTCCCCCCAGCCAAACCCAAGCAGCAGTGCCATACCAAGCATACTTAATTGCAGTATCGCAAACCTCCTCCTACAATGTTTGGCGCCGATACGGGGTTCTCTGGCCTTCCGGCTCCGACCCCGCCGGGCAGTCGGGACGCACTGGCTGCACTGCTGCTGGGCAGCAGCAAGCGCGGAGGTACCCATCTTAAGCGCGCCGCCGTGCAGGGGAACAAGCACGCAAACATCCTGGCTGGTACCTTCGGAGTACCGAAGCAGAGAAGTTGTGGCTGAGGACGGGGACGCCTTTCCTTGGCGATGGATATCCAATCAGAGCGGGAGCAAGATGCATATGCGCCAGCATCACCAAGGCCTCCTGCAAGGCGCTGACGACCCCACCTCCGACCTTGATCGTCCCGTCCAGGCCGTTCATCTTCTGGTTTTTTCTCTTCCCCGCTTGCGGGTCCTTTCGACAAGAACCCGAATTACTCTCGTGGTATTACTCAACCCCTACCCAATGTCCGTCGGCTTCGGCTTCTCAGTCGGCGATTTCCTTACCGCCCTTAAGCTCGTCGGTACCGTCATTGATGCCCTGCGCGAGGCCTCCGAGTCGGGCGCCGCTTATCGTGAGGTGCTTGCCGAGTTGTTCGTCCTCGAGACCGCACTACTACGCGTAAAGCGCCTCGACCTCGACGATGAGCAGCGTACCGAGAAGATAGCGCTACGACAAGCGGCTGCCCAATGCCAATGTACTATCGACCAGTTCTGGAAAAAGATACAAAAATACCAACCACACTTGCGAGATAGCGGTACGGGGTCCCGTATTAAGGATTCTTGGGTCAAGATCAAGTGGGCTATCTGCAAGAAGGATGATATAGAGAGTTTCAGGGCGGATTTAAGGGGCCACACTGGAGCTATCGAGGTTCTCCTGCTCGCCGTACAAATGGAGGCTACTACAATACAGACGAGGAGGCAGAACAAGGGGCAAAAGACACTGGCTAGCAAGATACAAGAGTCCTCTTCCCAGTGGCTAAGCAAGCTATCTATCTTAACGGAGGGTGTTAACCAGAGCATACAGCAAGGAAAGGCACTCCTCGACGCTACCGCAAAGATCTTACAGACAAACCTACGCGTATTCCAAATGATCTTCGATATCCACCAATATATCCTCCAGGTCCCATCGCAGGTTAACCGCCAACAGCCGGTCTATATGATTGATGCCTTTGGGAGGGAATCGCCCTTCTATCTGGAATTCGTCCGTTCGGCAGAAGCGTTTATAGCGATTCTGAAGGTGAACTTCAAGTCGACACAAAAGATCGAGCGTGGTGAATTCGTGATAGAGGATAACGGTACGAAGCGAGATATTGACCTTACCAATGACTGGGAGACTTGCTTTTCCCCTGGCCAACGCGTGTCGATGAGCATGGTATTTAAACGTGCCAATCTGACGATGGCCAGCTGCCCCGGTTGTGGTATGGAATCCGGATCGGCCCCCGACCGGGAAGTAACGTGGTATGTCGGTACTCTGATTAACATGGAGTGTTGATATTCAGACTTATCCGGTCTTAGTGGCAAATGCGGTCTCACTTTCCGTCGGGTGACGGAATTATTCGATCACATACCGCCGCTACATCCAACCATGTGTGAGGACAGGCCCATAGCCGAGCCTCAGCCTTTAAAGAGGAAGAGGGAGGTTGAGGATGTTGGCGAAATTCAAAGATTCCGACGAGTGCGATTGCTGGGCCCGGTCAATCCGCAGCAGCAGCAGCAGCAGCAAGGCAAACAACAGCAACCCCAACAGCAAACAACAAGCCACATTGGTTTCACCCATGCCATGGTGGGGACGCAGGTACGGAACCTTACCAACGCCTTCATCAGCAAGAACCTGCCGCGTTTTGCGGCCCAGTTCAACGGCATGCCGGTCCCCGAAGACCAGCTTGGCGAGTTCAAACGCGCTTGCGCGGCGCAAGCGCGTAATCATGTGTTCACCCTCATGCAGCAGGGCCGACTGGGCATACCGGTCCATGCCCAGGGCCAAACGCCTCAATCTCATGCGCAGCACATTGCAGTTATGGAACAGCAACTGCAGCAACAACAGCAATAGGCTCAATGGATGGGGGGATGTAGGGGTTTTCCGGCTATATCGACACGTGGGATTTGCTCGGGTTTGAGGTCCGCTGGATGGATCAGAGAAAAGAGGACGGGGCTCGCTGCCTCCGGATGCCGGCTAAAAGTACTACCCGGCCAGGAGTCAGGCTGCTGTGGCCACAGTCCTGGCAACGAGAGGCAGGTTGTATCCAAACTGTCCCCTAGTCACCTGTTCATTGGTCCTGGACTAGATGTGTCTGTCTCGTCATGTTGTTTGATTGTTGGTCACAGCCACCTGTCCGTGGCCGCATGGCAATGACCAGCCTCTCGCCGCTGCCCTGCATCAACCCAAACCAATGCCCCTGACCCGCCCCTGACGGCTGAATCTGTGCCTTTGAATTCCGGAGCGACGAATCCAAGGGTCGTTGGTGACCTCGCTCTGTTTCAACTCCAGCCCCAGACCCCTCGGTTACTTCAGCTTTCTCGCTTACAGTTTTTGTTTATTGAGTGGCCGCTTGTCAAATGGTGGGGCACTTGTTAAATGGTCACCGAGTGCCTTTTTTGAGTCTAGTCGTTTATTGTTACGCAAACTGCTTTTTGTCCCGTTATAGTTTCTGCTGCGTGGGTACCTACCTAGGTAGTAGTGGAGGAGAGTTCTCGCGGATTTGAGGTCCGCAGAGAAGCAACGAAAAGGTCACCTGGTTGACTAAGAAGAGATGCAATCAATTCAATAATTCCCCAGTGACCAACAAATGGTAGTCGCCCTTTAGCATGCTCTGCTTTGGTCTCCGCCATTCGACCGTCTTTTTCCCCTGCGCCAGAGCTGTGGAACGGTTCACAGGCGCCCAAGTCTTAAACCTTTGCACGGAACCAGTGCTAGTCGTATACTCCCCAGTTGGCATTTCCAGGATTGGCCAATCAATGTATTCAGGTGCGTCCGTATACAGGGTGACCTGCCTCCCTTCCGCCCGCGCCTTCAACCAAGCGTCCAAGACCGCACGGTACTCGGAAATGGGGTGGTCGAGCGTGACGTCCGGATGCTGTACCCATTCGATATTTTGTATCAAGGATATATCAAGCTTCTCCCAATCCTCCTCCCGGAAATGGAAGTCGCGCGTGATCATCTCGTAGATAGTGAAGGCGACGGCCCTCACGTCGTCCCGGATGTCCCTAATCTCAAAGGTTAGTCGTAACTTTGAGACCTGGGCGGGCACGGGGAGAAAAACTTGGCTTGACATACCAGTATGATAAAAAGAGGGGGCCTCGGTAATGGCCAATCTGAGCTGACCAGTCGAAATCAAAGAGCATGATATTATCCGTGGATTCATCGACCAGAAGGTTGCGTGGAACGATGTCTTGGTGGGCAATGCCGTATCGTAGGTTCAGGTCGTCGACCACGGCCATGAGCTGTCTACACCACTTGAGCTTGAAGGCGCGGGACACATTGTCTTGGAGGGTCCCGCCAGGGATGAAGAGAGTTGTGAACCCCACGACACCACCTTGCACCTCATCGAGCACGAGACGATCAATGGAGATAATGTTGGGATGGTGGGACAGGCGCAGCCAGAGATTCATCTCGTCCCATATCTTTCCCACGTACTGGGTATGCCAGTAGTACTTGAAGACAGCCTTCCTGGTTACGGGCAGCTCGGTGTCGTCGGTTTCGACCTGGTACGAAACCAGGTCGACGTTACCGATTAGCCGGTCCAGCTCTCGCATTTCGGAGCGAATAACAGTTTGAACACCTGCTGGTATCTGGATGAGGTCGAGCTGCGGGTAATAAACACACTCGGTCGCGTCGTGGATAGGGTCGGTCGAGACGGAGAGGATGCGGCCATCGGGCGCCAGGTGAATTAGCGTGACATCAAGGCCAAGGTCATCGACGTGCTTTTTGAAATGCTCAAAAGCAACCTCGTCTGTGTCCTGTTCCTCATCCATTTTGACCGTGAACATGCGTCGTTGATCAACATCGCAAATCCACCACTTGCTGGGGCCTCCCGGGGTGACACAGCCGCCCAGTGGTACAAACCTGAATTCCTCGTCAACTGGCATAGTCAAGGTGGACGCACAAAGTGTATGTTGGGTAACCAAGAATTCAGACACCTCAGGTATTGGGCACTGTCAAACGTGGCCTTGAAATGCTGTTCTGTTGGGCTAGCTTGATAGGTAATTTGGGATATTCAAATGCCAAACGTTAATGAAGAAGGTGCGGGGGGGGGCGAATATCGGTTGGTTCAGCCGCGCGCAATTAGCCAGTGCTGCTTGTTGGTTTCTTTAAGGGGCGGCATGCCTGGCAACAAAAATAGAACTGAAAGGGGGGGTTCACTTCCAGTTTGGGGGGCCCTCTGCAGGTCTCGGGCGGCCAGGGCATGCAGGGAAGAGGGTTACGGTTAACATTTTGTGTGAGAACTCCCAACAGTGTTACATCCCGTCTGAGTCTCCTTGCATGGGGGTTGCGCCACACCAACAGCTGAGTCAAGGCTTTTACACAGTTTATAAACGATTTATGGCGGGGGACAATGTAGGTACATAGGACAGGCAGGTACCGAGCAATACTTGTGGCTTGCTTTCAACTGATTCCTTGTATTTTATAAACTGAGACCTCCAGATATTAGTCACAGCGGTCGAAATTGGATGCAGTCGGAATTCGATGCTATTATCATATTAAGACAGTCGCCTCACGGTTGCCGACGGCCGACCCGATTGCGCAGGTCGCGGGGGCCACAACGGTCTCAGATCTGCTTCGGGTCTGTGAGAAAGAAGCCTTGCCACCTTCAGCTCCTTTAAAAGGGAAATTTCGTTGGTGCGGTAGCACACAGTGCTTGAGTTAAAGGTTGATACTCACAGGACGTCCAGTAAAGCTTGATTTGTGTATATAAGTCCACTGGCAGATGGTTTGAGCAACAGCAAGTCTGAGGATATATGTTTCGATACTTTCTCCACCAGCGTGTTTATCTCCCTGAGCTCTTAACCTAGTTTTCATCATATGTCTCCCGCACGAAGCCTTGATTTACCCTTACCCTTGCTCGACTATTTTTAGCACAAGATAACCGATCGAAAGCCGGGTAACAGCATTTACACCTCGTGTATCTTGTGTTATTAGCTCGTCCAGAATCCCTGGGCACCTGCAGATCACAATGGCATTCGCGAAGCTTGATGATCTCCACCTCTACGTCGAGGAAAATCTCGTCCGTTGCCAATACAACCCTTCTACTTGTGTTTGCGGTTGGTATTGCTTTACATACGCCAATTGCGGACACATCGCTAGAAGGTGTGAAAGGAAATGCGGCAGGACACGCTCCAAAACTAGCAGGGTCGTCTTCTGCCGGACACCGCCACCAACTCACATCATTACCAGGGTGAAGGCCAGTCCAGAGCACGCCTGTCCGGACAAAGACTGTGTGACCACCGTCCTAGCTGCTGCCGCTGACCAGCTCGCCGCCGTCAATTTTGACTTCCCAGTTATCCCGTAAGTTCCGTCTACTGCGCAATGAGCGTCTCACCGTGTGCTCGTGATGGCGATGAGTTTATGTCAGACTGACTCTAACCGGCGCACAGCGTCCAAAACCTTCCAAACATCCCGAACCCTCAGATCCCTCAGATCTCTCCCAGCCCCTTCGGTGGCGCCTCCCGGCAGAGCAGCGTTGCCCGATCGTCACCTGGTTCCGACCGCCAGCCCGCCGCCGCCGCTGGCCACTCTCTCGCGGGACCATCAGTTCCCAGGTCGAGCGCTAGAGTCCCGGCTCCCCTCGGCCCCAGTCCCAGTCACAGCCACGGAATCAACCCCAGCCCCAACCCCAGAGGTCCCAGGGCCAGAGGTCCCAGCCCCAGGGGCTTCAGGCTCTGGGACTTCAGCCTCTGAGGCCCCAGACACCTCAACGCCAGCCCCAGAGGCCCCAGATGTCCCAATCCCAGACCCAGCAGCCTCGGACCCAGGCCCAGACTCGGCCCTAGCAGGTCATGCCAGAGTTCGACCAACCGCACCAGTAGCAGGCCCGAGACGGTTGACGCCGCAGCTTGTGGGACAATTGACCTGGATCAAGTGGCGGTGAGGAGGGGCGCGGCCGCCACGTTCTCGTCGTTAGGAACTGGGGGTCATTGTGGGCAGAATAGGCGCGGCTGGGAGCGAGAGGCTACCTAGCAAGTGGAGTGGGAATGGCTTGGTTTAATACTTAGAGGAGGACATGATGCGAGCACCCGGGCTTATAGATTTCAGGCATTATCAGGATCAATGATGATATTTTTGCGGTTTCCTAATTTGGACACATCCCTTCTCAATTTCATGTGTCAATGCCCCCCAACAGATTAACTTGAGCAAGTGACAAGACAGCACCATCACGACATCCATTAGTTCTATTTCCCCAGGTGATTCCATGGACTGGCTTTTGTGCTTTCATCCAACCACCGTTGAGTGGAACTTTCTCCATCATCCATTATAGACTCAGGAGTAGTTCCCAGACTGATTTTCCTTTCAGGATCGGGATTGTTGGTGCTTTTAGCTCCAGTATTCGAGCTCCGCTTAACATCGCGCATCCGGAAGGCCGTCACCCAACTGCCGACACCCTGCAAGTTGACGTGAGTGTGAGAGTTATTCCTGCATGGGAGTGAGTCATATGTGCCACTCATGGGATGGGGTTGTCAGATTGTTATAAACTGACATGTTGGTCCGACCGATACTATTTAAGTTTCGATACAAGGAGGTGGATATAGGACGGGCAGGGACGACGAGCAACGATAAGCATCAAGCAACGATGAGCGTCAGTCTAGGGAAGGGGTCACGGCCAGCTGAGAACAAAAGGAGCGGAAACGATGTTAAGGGGTTCTCTGCTTTATACACGAGGTACGATGGGCAATGGGGGTGAAATGCCCATCCTTCCCATCTCCCATCCCACACCAAGCCCAACCTCTGAAAGTGGCTCACTGGAGGCAACTCAAGTGATGTGTTGAGATTTGTGGTACCGACGAGTGTAAACGCACACTCTGAACCAGTTTGGTTCGTTAGATTCCGATTGTGTGGGTGGGTAAAGCGGCACCTTCAGCCCTCACGGGCACTTCGTGTCCTGGGCGGCCGGACACGGTGTCGGATTTTCCCGGAACTCCCACTTTTAATATTGGCTAATACTGAAGGCATCGCTCTCGGGGCGTTGGTGAGAGAAAGACGGTAAGTGCATTTTATTGTGCCTGCGGTATCTTGATAGCTTTTCATTGGTATACTGAGCGTTGGATAGAATGTTGCCGACGTCACATGCCACACCGACACCGCCCCCGATTGCACTTCAAGCTACGTGATCATTGGTCCGGAACGGCCCGGTTGCGTTTGTTTCTTGTGCTGGAGAATGGGGGTGAAGAGGCGGAGGAGGGGCGGGAGGGGAAAGGCGCAGCTTGCCAGTTGCCCCGTTGGCCGGTTTGAGCCAGTGTGCCTTGCCCGGTGTGTGTCCTCCATTGGGTGGAATTGCGGTTTGCACTCCTCGTTGGCCTTGGCCGCCATCCATTGATTGGCCTGCTCGAAGGTTCGCACTCAAGCTTCCAGTGTAATGAGCTGAAACCTTCTGCTCCGTCGCAGAAATGATCCGAATCGCCGGAGTCCGAACCTGGAGTTTACAGAAATGTCAACGTTCAAAAGGGAGCCACATTAGGTTCTCGAATACTTCCATCTTAGCCAACATGCCCGTTTCTTCATCACGACCTCGAGGCTCGGCATAATGGCACCCTTTCGTGAGATCGCTCCGAAAGCTGAGCCAACACGGTTCTCACCACACAGCGGCCGCATCGTGAAGCGATGCCATAATCAACATTCAAAAAAATGAATGGGAAGCCAAACGGGAGGTGATCTCTAGGTTGTATATCCAGGAGAGAAAGAGTGCCGAAGCCGTTATTGAAATGCTGAAGACCGATGCGAGCGGCCCTTTTGTGACCAGGTAATTCTGCCACTGTGGCATTGTGCCATTCCATCGAGGAAGTCTGATGCCAACTGATTTGTTAATATCATGAGCGCAGTCGGCGGCAGTTATTCACAAAACTTAAAGAGTGGGATATCGCGAAGAAACCCAGAAAGTATCAAGGGCCTCAAGATCAGCATAGCATTTCGCCCGATCTCGGAGACATCATCCCCTCTGGATATCGACGAAACACCGTCTTCCTTTCAGAGCCTCGTATTTTCTGGTATATATCTGTAGCGTTTGGGCGGTTGGTGCGCAAAGAGGCCCAGCTAACTCTTGTTACAGATCATGTTTCTCTCGCCAGATCGCCATCGGAGGCTTTTACTTCTCCGAATGAATCTCAACTGTCGCCTGGCAAGAATCCAGGTTATGAATCTGAAACAGGCGTCTTGGAGGGTGACTCACATACAACTTGCCCCGGTCCTCAGCAGCCCGACTGCCATGGCGACCGGTCCCGCGGTGCGCAGAATGACCAGGCCCCTGGGCGACAGGAGCTCAGTTACGCCATTGACGCGTTCGACAAAGCTTTTATCGAAGTCGATCGTACGGAAGACAATCCAAGTTGGGAGGTAGAGTTCCCGAGAGTTGGGGACGTGGACTCGTCGTCAACGGGTAGCACGAATCAACAGCTTGCGGATTTGCCCGACCAGTTTGGGAATTTCCGGTCTTGGGTTTCCTCCGAAAGAAAAGTAATTGAAGAGAGAGGTAACGGGATTACATGCGAAGGGGACAAGTCGGAGTGGGAGCTTGCTGTGGAGACCTGGGCAGGGAGGGAGAAACTGAGTGTGCGTGAGAGAGAGGAAGAGCAGCGTCAAGGGAAAGAGTACCATCTAGAAGGTTACAGAAAACTTGCGTCCCACCTAAGCGACGGTAGCAAGCCCGAAGACCACAGTACGGACCTCGACGTCAACGGGACCTATCTTGGACCTGGTGCGCAAAAACTGCTGGATCACATCGACGAAATCAACTCAGTGTATTGCGCTGCTGATGACTCGCACGAGGACCGACCTCTTCACCAACCACAGAGCCAAAAACCTTCCCATGCAACGCTTAACGCCCACCAGACCGCTGGTGAGGGTTTTAATTCATCAGATCCAACCCCTACCTATCCAGCCTTTGGCAACCAGGACCAACACAGCGTCGGCTGGTTGATGTCTTACTATGATTGTTCCACGTCTAGGTCCTGGCAATTTGCGTTTAACTGCGTCGGGAGTAACTCCATCTCGCCACAATACCCCGAATTTTCCTTGATATCAACACTACTACTGGTTGACCCTGGTGTTCATAGACCTGAGTATGGAGACTTCTTACTGACGCGGAAAACCTTGCGGGCGTTGGATCGATCGCTCGAGGACGAAAGGCGGCAGAATATCAAGCGCTTCCGCGAGAATTTTATTCATCAACATCGTCTCCTGGTCGACGCCGTTCGAAAACACCCCATATGGCTGAACCCATTGATGAACCGACTTCGGAGCCACAGGGATGCGTGGGATTCGGCCGTATCGACCATGCGGCGGCTTTTACGACTGGAAGCGCCCCTGAGCTCAGAGGACGCGCTATGTTTTCTTTGCGCGTCTCGAGCGGTGGTGGAGTCGTCGTCCGAGGACGACAAACTCGCATACATGTCATCGTTCGCCCAAGACCTGGGGACCTGGTGCGAAATGTTTCCCCAGGTCGAGCACTTTGCCAGGATTATGTGGGATCTCACAAGGGACCATATCCCCCCCACGTTCCGCCCGACAGACGCAGCATCATGGCATCATACCATATTGGCTTTACGGGAGCTGGTGGCCACCTTGGTGGCGAGAACGAGGTTTCTGTTTGGACTTGACGAGTACGGGTCGGTAACTGAGCCAGGTAAGCTTCCAGTCTCCTCCCTGCTGCGATGGGGAAAAAAGCAGCCGCTCAGTGATGAGGAGGTACTCACTCAACGCAGACATTCCAGATGAGCCAGAATCACAAGTCTGCCCCAACATCACCCGGTTACGACACATAGCATCAAAGACTCCAGGCTGCGATCCAGCAGTCGTGGTGTTGGCAACCAGCTTCATATTTGCGCTCGTGATCCAGTTCGTGTTAGGTGAGGGCACTTCCACTTGCAGTGTTGATGATGTCGCGCAGCACTAACCCCTATCTCTCATTTACTATGTAGGGTTTGTCCATATGCTCTCCACTCAAACTGTAGGGTTACCAAATCTTTACTCGAGTAGAATCGGCTCGAGCACAGGAATATTATGCAGTCCTTCGATGCTTTCGCGGCCTTCAACACCACTCGCGCAGTGGCGGCCTAACCTCGACCCCCCTTCTCCCAGCCCGGATCCGTGCGAGTTTTCTGACTATTTTTCGGGCTTTTTCTAGTCGGAAGCTGGTGCGTTAGGGTCACTGGGGTTGGAAACATGGATTAGGTCGTTGTGTGTTGAGGCTCGTGCTGGCATAACATAATCACAGGACTCGGCAAGCCACTCTTTTTTCTGCCGCAGTTTCCTTGCCATCCTCTTTTATTATAATTATTACTTTGCCGTGTTTTGGTAGTACACAGAAACTGCGTCCGCAATGTTTGAGCATTCCAGAGCTCTTCGATTCTGCCTTGACTACCTAGCTTCTGTGGTCAGGCCCTGCCTTTTCTTACCCGTTTATTGGGGTTACCAGCCGAAGGAGGAATGCGACTTGGGTCCTTCAACGCCTGAACGGTTGGCGTGATCAGATCCCGTCATCTGAATTGACTCGTGTGCCCCCAGGTTCAGGATCCTCAGCGATCATGTCCTTGAGCGGTACTGATCAGAAGCCTGCATTGGTTAACTCCTGTAGATACCCCCCATAATCATTGGGTTGAAAGTCTTGGGAATGTTTACAAACACCAGGGATGGATGGCAGCATCCACCTCTCGCGCCGACTGCGGCAGGAGTCAAACCAAAGGAAATCTCCCAGGTCTCTTGTATGTGTATTCCCCCAGTATCCAACAACTAACGAAACGTCTCGCTAGTCCCGGCGAGGCCTACCGCGGTACGAGAACACATGGAGAATGATCTCCCTCTCAGCTAAGCCTTCACAGGCTGAGGCGACTGCCTCTCGGGCGAAACCGTCCTGGTCGAGATGGTGGCCCATCAGCCCCTTCTGCGTCTGGCCCGTCTTCATCGCCGTCAACACGCTACTCATAGCCATGGGAGTATCCCAGCCCCACAACGACCTGTCCGGGACGGCGTACGCCGACATACTCGAGGGCGGATACGTTGCTTAGGCTTTGGGTTAGCAGTAAAGAGTGCGCTCTGTGCCTTGATGATCTTGCGATACAGGCAAGTTTAGCGTCTCAGTACTTCCGGTCGCGCGGCCCCTTTCTCGATGGTGGGCCATCGGCCTCTTCTGGCCGGCCTCCGGCCTCACCGTTGCCGGTGCGAATCTTTTCGGTCTGGCAATCAGCCTATTCGGTTGCTTCAATACCAGGGTGCCTAATGAGCCGTACTATTCCGAGATGTTTAGCGGGCTCGCCGCCCTGCCATCGGCCCGGTGCTTATGGTGGCGTCTTGGATCGCCGTGGTTATACGACACAGGGAATGGAAGCGTGCTCAGTATGCCGGGTTTCAGTCTGGGATTCCGGTATTAAGCAGCGTTTGCGGAGCTGAGTTGATGGGTCTAAGGCGGTGCCACAGTATCTGCCAGACTTCGCAACCGCCTCTTCCCCCGCCAAACGAACCACGTCTTTTTGACTCAAAAGCAAATGCTGAGGCAAGGGGTAGAACGGCGACGATGCAGTAGCGGTGTTCGGTGAGGGCTGTGAAGGCAGTTCCGCCGGCGAGGGGAGCGTGGGCAGTTTTGCCGCTTTGGGGGTCGAGGCTCGTGGGCAATGGTGGCATATTGGTGAGGAACACCTACGGTGACGTGCGGTGGCTGTACCGCTGGCGTCGTTGATGTAAATGTTAGCTTTGCAGTGGTATATTCTGGGTGCAGAGCAGTCATCAGACCGGCGGACGACCTTGACCATCAGCGGGAGACGCTGTTCCGGGACGAAACCCTAAAACGACACGACGGCCTGAGCAAGGCGAAGAGCTCTCTGCTGGTCCAGATCCGGACAGGGGCAGTAGGCCTACGGGACTTTCTGTTTACACGGGGAGTCCCAGAGGTCCTAACGCCCGCCTGCCAGTGCGGCGAGGGACGGGAGACTGCCGAACACCTGGTGGTGTGGTGTTTGGCTCCACCGCTGACTCGAAGATGGGAGAGAACTGATATTCGAACGCGACGGGACTTTTACTCTGTTCTACACGGTATTGATCCTACATCGGCACGGCTCGCGGGGAGGGTCCTGGAATGGCTAATGGACTCAGGGAGGCTGATGATGTTCAGTTTGGCCAGGAGGCTTGAGCTGGAAGCGGCGGCCTAGCACGCACCTCCCTCAGAGGCCAGGAGGCCTCCTCTCTTTGTATACGCAGGCTCACGCACATGTACTTTCCTTAACTGTCGGTATGGGTTTTTCATCCGGCCCGCGAGGGCGCGGTTTTCCTGTACATTAAATAGCTGAGGGTCCGGCACGCCTTAGGGCATAGCGGAGTATGAATAATAATAATAATATATTCTGGGTGGGCTGCTGTTCAGATGCCTCTACCGTGTCTGGGGAGGGTTGTGGTTGCTCGGATAGCTCTGCTACACTTGGAGTAGATTCTTGTCCAGACAACCCCGTCGCATCCGGAGTAGGTTGCTGTTAACGTTCTGGAGATAATTCTGCCGTGTTCGGAGGCTGTCGTTTCCCGGTGAGCTCTGCCATGTTCGAGGACGGTTGTTGCTGCGTTGCAGAATGCGCAGGAGCTGGAGGGTGAATATTCGCCGTCTGCTGTCCTGGTGCCGACATTGTGGCAAAACCACCACCGTGATTCTTGAATTCGACGAATAGGGGGCCTATGATCATTTATATAGTCGGGAATTTTGCATTTTTATTGTTGATGTTGAAGGCTGTTGGTCAGGGAATAGATATTCTGATGATGTCGGCCCAAGCAAGTATCTGCGAGGCAAGCAACAGAGTAACTGGAACGGGACATGCACAACAACGACGCGAAAATTCCGAATCTTCTCGGAGCCTTGCCTCCGTCCCAGGGAAGAGTGGCGGCACATTGCCAGTCTAGCGTCCGCAGCCAACACCCCTCGCTCCTCGGTGATGCGGCTCAACTGTTACCGTTTGAGGAGGACGGAATTCATACTGTTACCGGTCGAGCGATCATAAACCTTTCAAGGCGAGGTGCAGGCAAACTTAGGCAGTCATCTGCACAGTGACAACAAGTCCACTCCTACCCGCCGGCCCGCCCCTGTCAACATAGGGCAAGATCATCATGATTTGAGCCTCATCTGAGATGGATCAAGGTCAAGCTGGATCGGACCAGGTTGATTGGCTGGTTAACGACCTTCTCCCGGTCTACTATGTGTACTTCATCACGACCGTCCACTCGGAAGTCGGCCCACGTTTCAAGTCAAGACAGTCCCTGGTCCTGTAGTCAGTCGGGAAGTGTGGAATTATGTTTCCATCATCACCTTAGTCACAGCGGTCTCGACGATTGGATCCTCCCCCACGGCCCTCCAGGCTGCCGTACGGCCGCTGTTCCCGGGAGTGGTCCTGTGTCATCTTCTCGTTACGCAATCCGCGCAGAGCCGCAAACATCCCGTCTCATTGCTCTTTTATGCATGGCGGTCCAATCCTTGCCATGGGGTTGTATGAGACCCTCCGGAGCCAATGGTGCACTCGGCAGGCTGTCGGGGCAGGTCCCAGATTGGTCGACCCGGATGCAAGGGAGACCAGATGACCTGGGTTTCCCCAATCAAAATATACAGAACTTATCTGCACGTCTTTAGCCCCGTCATTTGCACTTTTCAATGGAACTCCGGTTCTGGGTCAAGATGAGGCTCTGCGGCATTGCACGGTGCCGGAGCCGGTGATGGGAGCTGTTCGGGGCCGACTTGGTGAAGATGAGGCTCTGCGAGGAAAGGATATTTAATCAGTGGTAATTCAGGAGAGAGAGAGAGATGAGATCTTGCGAGCATGAGACCCACCACACACCGCTTTCCCCAGTTCCTGTGAGCTTCCAAGAATTTAGTCTCAGTTCCTAGTCGTCAATCGACACTTACACATAAATCGTACCTTTAACCCTAACCCCTCCCCTGGATTTGCCCCTTGAATTCACCCCTGAATCAGCATCAACCATGGCCCACGCTTTTTCTTCCGGCGATCCTTCGGCGCTCTACACAGCAGACGAAGCCGTGGATGAGGTCTCCAGACCCAATATCGAATGGATCCCGTTGTTGAAGACGTTTAAAGATCGGGTTGAAACTCTCCAGCAGCTCTACCCCAACCGTCGCACCACCGTCCCCCCCGGATGGCCCGCCGAAGTCGACACGGCCCGAGCTTGGGACGGTTCCGACTTCAATTCTGAAGACGACTATGTACTCCACCTTGGGCCCGAGGACGTTCTTGAGATCGAGACTGCGCTTGCCTACTTCAAAAGTAAGCCCTTCGTATTTCTCTCGACCCCTGTAGCCCGTAGAGCGAACATGGCTGACTCGTAGCCAACAGGTCTCGACGGCCTCGGCCCAGATGACGTTGATCCCAGCACCTTCCCACTCCCGAACCTGTTCCCCCGACTCGTCGAGGCCTCGGAAATTATTCACAATGGTCGGGGGTTCGTCGTGCTCCGCGGCCTGAACCCAGACAAGTACACGTCGTTTGACAACATCCTCCTCTATCTCGGCGTGACAAGCTACATTGCCGAGAAGCGCGGGATGCAGGACTTTGATGGGCGGATGATTCGTGCGTCAGAGTACTTCTAATATCCCTCGAACGTCCACTAACACCATCCAGTCCACATCCAAGCGGTCGCCGAAGACGTCAAGAAGCTCGGCGCCATGCCCAACTCGCCTTACGTCACTCGCGCGCAGGTAGTTTGTCCCCTCATCAGAAGTACAAACAACCCACAACGCTGGCTAACCGCACCGCGTGCTACAGCCTTTCCACACCGACCTCTGCGACGTGCTCGCCATGTACGCACTTAACGTAGCCGCCTACGGGGGCGACTCTTACCTGGCGTCGTCGGCCAAGATTTACAACGAGCTCGCCCGAGACGCCCGGACATTATTGAAGTCCTGGCCAAGGACGACTGGATCTTTGACGAGTGAGTCCCCCTACCTTACCCCAACCCCCTTTCCCTCGCCCTTCCCATCCCTCCATCATCCACACCCCACGAAACTAACCCGTCACCCTCCCACCCCCCAGATTCTGGCAAGGCCAGTACCACACCCGCCCCCTCCTCTACAACTTCGAAAACCACGGCCCCGCCTTCCAATTCTCCCGCCGCCCGCTCACCGGCGCCCACTTCTCCCCGCACCACCCCGCCGTGCCCGCCATGACCGAGCTCCAAGCCGAGGCCCTCGACGCCGTCTACTTCCTGGCCAAGCAACACGCGATCGAGATCACGCTAAAGAAGGGCGACATGCTGGTGTTCAACAACTTTGCCATGCTGCACGCGCGCAGCGGTTTCTCGGACGACCCTGCTGCGGGCTTGCAGCGGCATATGCTGCGGTTGTGGCTGCGGAATGAGGAGAGGATGTGGAAGACGCCGAGGGAGCTAGAGCGGATTAGTTGGGAGTGTTATGGGGATCATGAGTGGCGGAGGGAGTTGAGCGTGTGGGACATTGAGGCGAGCCCGCCCGAGTTGAGGGTCAAGCATCGCAGGGCGAGTTGTGCTTGATGGGGTGGCGGGGGGGGGTTGTAGGTTTCTTTGTGGTGAGGGTTTAATGCATCAGTCAGTTATTCTTTTTCCTTTCTTTTTGTTTTCTTTACTTTTTTCATCTGCTCGGCTGCTGTTTTATTTTGGGGGATCGTGAGATTGCTTGATTGTGACGAACCTCTCCTGGACCTCGTCCTGTTAGGGTTCAGTCTGATTGAAGGTGTCTTGCAAAGGTACTAGGTTCGGTGTAGCCAAAAGGTGCACAACAAAGACTTGTCTCAACAGTAGGCTCTCGAGCTTGTAGCGAACTGTAGTTGTGATTGCTAACTGGAGAACTCCCAGAGCTCTCCAGAACGAGTGACTATATACTATCTAATTCCTGGGTGCTCAGTGTGCTCAGTAGTTCCCTCCAACTGAGCTCACTGATCTCCTTCGTACGGACCAGGCTCCCTAATTGGTGGCTTCGCTAGAGGTGCTCAGTGTGCTCAGTAGTTTCCTCCAACTGAGCTCACTGATCACCTCTGCGGCTCCTCTGATTGGTTCATCTATCGATTGGTCCGGAGCATCCCGCGCCGCTCCCGGAGACCCTACCTGTTGGCATATTCGTGACATTGATTCTTGGACCCTACTTCTTCGCTAGTCGGTTACCTCTCACGTACCGCAGGTACTTACTATTACTTAGTGGGCTACCTAGGTACTGTACATACGTATGTGAATCACAGTCTGTTCCTAAATGATGTTTACCTGCAACATGCCTATTTCAAGAGCACCACCAGCAACTATACCGGCTTATCTGAGGAATAATGATGAATTCACATTTGACCGCCACTCGCGGCCTTCCTCCATTTTTCCATTCGGTTATACGGTGAAATGTTTGCGCCGAATAACACCCTTAAGCCCTGAGTACATACAGTACGCTATCCCAACACAGCCCGGAAGAACCTGCAATACTAAAGACTCGAACCTAAAACTGCTAGGAGCCGATGGTCCAAACCGTTTCTTTCTCCCCACACGCATAGTAAGGTTTCTCACTATAACTCATTTGCACGACACCTCTCACTCCTCCGTCCGCCCACCCCTAAGAGAAGTAGCATGGGAAGCCTTCGCGCCCCCACACGCCCCCAACTTGCGCAACTTCCGTGCCAGCGATTACCACCCGGTCCTCCACAAACACTTTTGTGCTCTCGCCGCCACGGATCCTTCCTTCCTCCGTCGCCTCGCCATCGCCTGCAAACACCACTACATCTACACCGGTCTTGACCTGTTTGCCTTGCTACGGCCAGACCCCCTCTACCCTTCCCTACCCCTCCAGGTGCGCATGATGGACCTAGACCTCTCCTGCGGGTGGACCTACGGCACAGTCTATGTATCCGTAGCCGACCTGCTCGAGGACGTGGTCACTACGAATGGAGACACGCTCGAGGGCCTCGCGGTCAGTCTGGTAGGCTACGAAAGAGTCAGACGGATTGAGCACCCGCTGGCGTTGCTAGAGAAGGCGCTGGGCCGGCTGCCGCGGCTGGAACAGCTGAGTATTGGAACGCTGTGGGGGTTGGTTCCCGAACTTACCGTGGCGGAAAGGTTGGCGGCGGCAGCGGGGCCCCGGCTTCGGTATCTGAGCGTTGGCGGTTCTTTTATGCGGGTTCGGCGTAACAGGGACCCCGTGCTGGAGATGATGTCCCCCTTGGAGGCGGATGGCGTCGAGTTGTGGAAGTATAACCTGATCGACCATACGACAATTTATTAGCAAGACGTATACCGGTTAGGGTTTAGAGGGCAACATAGGGAGAGACAATGACGCGGGCTACGGTTGAAGCTCTCTTCCGTTGTTTATTTCCCTATCTTCCATCTTAACAGCGCGTGCCTAAGCGCAATACCTAGGTACCTTTACCAAAGCATTATATCTTTCTTTCCAGTGTTCAATGTGGCCCCCGGTATTATCCCTACGCTCTAATGTAGCCTTTCACGAACCTCTTTAGCCTTTGATCATTTGACTCGATTCATTTATGATTTAGCTTCTACCCCGGAAACTGCGCGTGTTTGATCGACACGGCCTAGGGTCGGGATCGTAACCTACCGCACCCGAAAGCAGCAAGCTTCCAGAAGGCTCACCGTGTTCCATTTTATCCGCCGGTCCTCTGTGACGAGGACCAGCGTAGGCTGAACGGCAGAGTCACTGACGGCTGTTACTGGCGGCTGTGAAGCGCTGGAATCTCGGGCTGGCTGGATAGGATGTGGGCATATTAGATGGCTCGTTGGCCCAGATGGTCAGGAGGATTTTTGCGTTAAACCATGGAGAAAGTGTAGAAAAGAATGGCATTGGTATCATCATTTCATCTCCATCCATTAACAAATGGACAAACTCATATCCAGTCCCATTACACAGGCCGACCACATCAGCAGCCAGTGGCCACCCACCCCATCAATCACTAACCCATAACGCCTCCCAACCCCTAACCCACCCAGTTCATCCACTCAACAACCCCCCCCTCCTTCAATCCAAATCAAAAAAGCTCCCCGTCCTCCTCACCCCCTCCAACCCCAATCCCCCCTGCAACAACAAAACCCTCCCATCCCACCTCCTGACCACCCCCTCACCCCAAACCCACCAAACCCCGCCCACAACCGCCCCAACAACAACCTGCACCACCCCGACCCCAACACAAAACCCCTTCAGCCCATCCCACCACCACACCGCATTCGGCACGCCCACGACAAACACCCCCGCGGCCAGCACCCGCCAGCAGTCCACGGCGGCAGCCATGTCGGCCGTGTTGCGGGTGGCGGTGGGAAGGGTCGGGGAGGTGAAGGATGTGCTGGCGCGGATGAGCGGGAGGGAGGTGGCGGTGAGGAGGGCGGATGAGGCGGCGAGGAGGGCGAGGGCGAAGGAGAGGGCGGGGAGGGAGACGAGCGGGGGGAGGTAATTCGGGGCGAAAAGGGAGGGTGTCGGGGCTGGGGTTGGAACGGGGGTCATGGCGTCGTGGAGGTAGAGGCCGAAGGTCAGGAGGCCGGTGAAGGCGAGGATGGTGGCGGTTGCGAGGGCGAGCATGTGGGTTTTTGGGGTGAAGCGGGTTTGCCAGCGTGGGAGGAGGGCTGGGGGGGGCGGTTGCGGCGGTCGAGAGGAGGAAGGGGCCGAGGAAGAGGGCGCCAATGGTTCCTGGGCTGAGGGCGAAGGGGAGGGGCGAGAAGAGGAGGGAGAGAGAGCCGGCGAGACCCCAGAAAGAGGCGTGAGGGAGGATGGAGACGATGACTAGAAGGGCCGTCGTGGGCGTGATTAAGGCTCGCGGAGCTTGGAGGAGGATGGTGAGGTTGGCAGAGCCGCGGTAGGCATAGGGCTTGAGCTTGACGACATAGTCGGTAATGGTTTCGAGGGAGGGAAGGCGGAGTGGCGTGAGCGGTAGGGAGGTCTTGAACTGGCTCGTGGTTGTGGCGGGTGTTTCGGGGAATGTGAGGGTTCGGTCAAAGACTGTTTCTGGGCGCCGAGAGCAATGGCGGGTACTGCAACGACGAAGAAGGCGCTGAGGATGGTGGGTTGCAGACTGAAGCCGACCGAGCCCTGAGAGGCAACGCCGCCGATCAACGGCGGACCCCAGGTTGTCGCTATGGCGACGATGGAGTGTATGGCGATGCGGAGGCCGCGTTCATGTTCCTGAATTTTATCAGCCGACGAGTACTCAAACACGGAATAGGCCTGCTCTTACAAAGTAAGTGTCCTGAATCGACCCCAGAACGAGAGTGTCAAAAGCACCCCAACCTAACCCCTGAAATATCCTAGCAGCCATGCACTGGCCATAACTGTTTACAACATTGGTACTCCAGACTGTCCCAATAAACATGAGCAGCAGAGAAGCCAAGTAAAGCGGCCTTTTCCCACATATCCTCGAGGCCACGAGGCAGGCCATGCCGGCGAAGGCCGAAAGTATTAATGGGACACCAGTCAAAGCGGCAACGGCCGTATACGAAAAACTTGGTATCCCTGAGTGAGCTGGGCATTAACTGTCATAAACATCGTCTTCGTCACGCCAGCCATGGCAACCATCATCAGCAGTGAATAAAAGTTAAGCTCCTTCCTCCATCTGGACCAGTTCTGCAAGCTGTTAGCATGGATTCCCATAGGCTCAAAGGCTGTACATACCAGAGGATCATCTGGGTCATCGCTGGGCTGTGGTACTAGCTCAACACGGCCGTACTTCCCCTGACCATATTTAATAGGCTTTTTCGAGCCACCCGATATCCATGAGAGCCGTTTTGACGACACGGGATATCTCCCGGATATTGTTGTCCCTGTGGTCTGACTGGCCGCCGTCCCTGGTCGAGTTGGCGGGTTCATGCCTAGAGGTACTTGTGGCCTGAATGATGGTGACCTTGACGGGTGCGGAACCTTGGGGCTTTGTGCCTTTGCCGTCGGTCTTGGTGGTAGTGGTCGATTTGGCGGTTCGGATGGGCTTCCCAGTGGTGTTGAAGGGTTCAGCCTTGCCGGCGGTGGCGGCGGAGGCAAGTCCTTTGCTGGGGGCGTTGGTGGAACGGCCATGTTCGGTCCCCTTCTAATCTCCCTCATGCTTTCATCATCCCCCGGTCGAGATATCCCGATCCTCAACTCTTTCTCCAGATCCCCGCTCGTGCTCGTGAAGTCCATTACAACGACTGGAGACACCTCAACTCACAGAGGAGATGTAATCTGGGAAACGAATGGCATCTGTCGTGCCCAGCAGACGAGACGAAGGTTGGTTGAAGCCTTGAAGAGGGAAGTCAGGGGCAGGGACGAGGGTATGCATCAACATAAAAAGAACGACTGCACGGCGGTTGTGGGGGGTATGGGGGGCAATCAGACAAGCATTGACCTCAGCACTCAGATACACAAAGGGTTGCAGTGGGTGGTGCAACAGTAGGTTGATCAACCAGCCCAGAGCGCACAAGGAGAGAACCCCGCTGTCGAGATGCATACCTACCGGGAGGAGAGCCATGGTCGATCATCTGCACGAGGCAGGTCCTTGGCGGTGACGATGACTGCATGGTCGAAAAGAAACGTGATTGCTGACTTAGCCCAAAGCATAAAGCAGGGGAACAGGATCACTCTGGACCCGGAAGCCATCACAAGCCTCCCTCATGCGTCCGGGGTGGATCTGAGGACAGGGAGTGGTGGACCGGAAGCCAGATCTCGGGGCCGCCATCAGGTACTGACCACTCGGATTGCACGAGGTCGACAACGGGGTCACATCCACGATCCACAGCTGGTCATGTCCCGGTTGGATGGTACGGTGATCAGGCCCGCTCTGACCCATAACGTTGATTTTCTCAACCCGGACGACGCGGACTCGCAGAAGCGAGCGCAGGGGCCAGCAAGAGGCTGAAACTTCAGGTGACGCAGAGGGGTTGGTGCAGGTCCTGGGTTTTGCTACATCGGATGTCGTCGTTTTTGGCCGTTATGTTAGGTTCGGGAGAGGAGTGCGCCGAGACTGTTCTTGATGACCTTTCGACTCGCAGAGCTTGTGTAAAGTAGGTAAGGTAGGTAGGTGTAGCCCATTATTTTTGTATCGACTAAAGCTGCCCTGAAAAACAGAAAGATGTGTGCTTTGGTAGGGCTGAGCAACCCCACGAAGCAAATGGAAGGTGGGGGAGGGCATGGGGGGTCAGTGGGGTCTCGTGGGTTGCGGCTTCTTCCGGGTTAGCTCGAGGGTTCCATGCTGTTGTTTGATGATTTCTCCTGGCAATTGCATTCTGCATTGGAAGAGTCCACTGCTCTTCGTATCCAATGCAAGTTTGTGGCCTTTGTGACTGCGCTCGCTGCGCTTACGGCGCAAGCCTGCCAACAGGACGCGTCTTCACCGCCAGATACTACGCGAATGTCCAACAATCACCATTGCTTCCTCCACTCGGCGCCCGATGCTCTTCATCGGAGCTGAACCGAGACTCGCAGCACCGAGGGTCCGCATCGGAAGCCGCCATCCCTGCTGTGGACAGCCGTCCGATCTTGCGCGAGATGGGACGGTTGTGCAAAAAAGGAAGAGAATATGCACAGACAGAACGTCTATTCCCGATGCGTCAAACTGAGTTACAGGCTGCCGAAAAGAGTTTGCTTGTGACGTTCGAGGCGCAAGAAGGTGCAGCAGCCAGGGATGGTGAAGAGGTCATGGCGCAACACGCACCTTGGCAGGGAAAACGGCCACATCCGATCCCGATTCTGACATAATTTCTAACAAAGTAGAAGCTCCGGCCAGTCCTACATGACGTGAGGTAAGGAGACTCTTCTCCGCCGGTCCACCGTCCTCGGCGAAAACCCGGCCGCGTGTGTTTCGACTTTCCACGTTTCTTCTGACCACCAGGGCAGTTGCAGCCGAATTCCGACCTCTGCTAACCAGGTTTTGAGAATTAGTTATTGATGAACGCATAATACTGGAGATGCCCGGCCCAAAGCCGCGAGACGATCAGGCAGCGCTGCAGCCGGCAGCATCTTTCGCCGCATTAACCGCGGGCGGCTTTGAGCCCAAGATAGACACAATGCCCGCGATCTTGATTCGATCTTCCGCCAGAGCAACAAAACTGGGAACACGTCACGCCTCGGTCGGGCCTAGCCTCTAAGAACCGCCTTCCACTTGTTCACTGCCCCGAGAACGCAGCGCTGTCCTTCCATAGGCCACCCAACTATTTCCTTTTCCATCTTCAACGAGAGCATCACAACCGCCCTTGCCGACTGGGTGTGATGGAGTTGAGAAACACGGCGAACCATGTCTGACAGGCCCCTACTGCATGGCCCAGGTTGGGTGTACGTAGTCGTACTTGGGAAGTGAATGCGCCTGATGTTCCTATGATGTGATTCCAGGTTCCGACGGGCTCGGGAGTTTCCTATTTTCTGTAAACGTCCACTCCGTTGGATCGGCGGGCGAAACGGCGGGTGTTGTGAATATCTCGCATCTTCGAAGGGATCCACATGACGGCAACATCTCAATGCCACACGGCCGCAACAAAACAACGCCGAAACGGCGTTTCTATGCTCCATGCCTTTAGCAAGTGAGCTATGCCCCCGCCCCCATGATCGCCTCAAACTGAAGCCCACCGGGGGATCAGTCCATTGAGTCTCTCTCATGCCGAGTCGCGTTTGGTTGGGAGGGGAGGGGGGTATGTCGACGTCAGAACGACGCAAGCACGATAGCTTTACCCTCGGCTGCAAACTCCTGCACCTCCGACTTCTCCACCTTGAGCAGTAGCGTGGTGGCCCTCACCAGCAGCTCCTCAAACTCGAGCCGGTACGCCACAGGCAGTTGCTCATCGCTCGCGACAAGCACGGGGTGCTGTCCGCGGATGTCCTTTTCCGCCACCCGGAACCGCACCCCAACATCGTGCGACGCATCCGCCCAGAGCACACCATCGTCGCCGCCACCATCGCCGTCACCCTCCCCTTCACCACCCTCATCCTGACCACCCTCACCACCCTCCTCACGCTCCCCCTCCCCCAATACTTCCTCCACCACCTCCACTTCCCCCTCCACCCGGACAACCCCCTTCCGCTCCCCGCCCCTCACCAACACCCCATCCACACCAGCCCTCACAGCTAACCAATCCCGCCACACACGCAGCACCCCCTCATTCACATTCACATGGCTGCGAAACAAGCCCGGCTTGGGGCCCATGCGCACAAGGTTGGTCACGGCGCACAGCTGGGAGAAGGACTCGTCGTCGTCTAGGTAGACGTCTGTTGACGGGCGTTGTTCTTCTTCGTCGGTGGTGGTGGTGGTGGTACCGTTAGTGGTGATGGTAGCGGTTGTGGTGGTAGTACTGGTGGGGTTGGGAGTGTGGTGTCGTCGGAAGCCGCGCGTGGTTCGGCGAGGGCGGTTCTCGTCCTGCTCTACGGGGCGGAAGTGCGCGTATATGTCTGCCAGACCGCCACCGCCGCCGCCGCCGGCTTTGGGCTCTGCGCTGGTGAAGCTGTCCGTGCGGAGGTAGTTGCAGTAGAGGTAAGGCGTATACAACTTCTCGCTCGGGTGGTAGCACTCGAGCATCAGCTTTTGGTCTGGTTGGGAGGTGGCATGGTTTAGCCGCTGCTTGATGATGCGTAGTGCTATTGAGTAGATGCGGCGGCTGACTGTGATTAGGGGTAGGAGGGAGGATGTGGGGAGTTGGGAGAGGATTGAGATGAGTAGCTGTGTGGGGTTGTCAGTCAAGTAGCTCCGGGTATGAAGAAAAAGGGGGCATGAAACTAACAGACCTCGTTGGGTAGGGAGCTGAGGGTTTGGGTGCTGTCCATGATAATGGGCGGTCCGTTACGAGAGGTATATGTGGATATCGATACTGGAGATCGATAAACTCAATGTTCAGAGACCGGTTCCATGTTCACCGTGATGTTGAGGCGAAAGGCAGCCGATGATGCATCGAGGGGCAAGTCCCCACTGAGCCCCACTCTTTCCGTCCGATCCCGTCGAGTGGGCTAAGAGGGGCCGGGCCGGGGTCGGTGCCTCCGAAATCCGAAGTGTCTCGAAGTGAAGGTCTCGGCTCCACAACCGACTTTGTTGGAGGCAGTATATCCGTCACAAGATAGCTAGCGAACTGTAACTTGATTCCAGTCAACCACCCACGACCATATAAATCCAATCATCTGATGCTTCCGGTTGTATATATACCCATGAAAGTTCCATATCTGCTCGAAAGGCTCAGAACTGGTAGCCAGGAGAACGAGAAACCCCACTCTTTGAGCAACAACGAACACGAGGAGCTGTCGTTGATACAGGGGAGGGCAGAACCGCAAGTATTCAGTAAATCGCGCACTTTTGCGGTATTAGGTTGGTTGTACTAGGTTGTTGACCCCTGAGACTAGCCGAGGGGGGACACTGGTCCAAAACAGTTAGGACGAGTGAGTTATTCGAACTTGGCCGTTTATGCACACAAGTGCCTCCCTAATCCGGTGGTTAGAGTACCCAAGAGGGCTCGACGGGTTCCAAAACAATTTGGGCGTCCTGTACACTGCCCCCTTGTCCGAGACCAAACCTGACCAACGGACGGCGAGTGGGAAAACGGTGCCACCCCAACCTGCCTGGGCATTCGAAAGTCAAGCTTGTGGACCACGAAACCCTGTGCCGGTTTCTGCAACGTGAAATATGGGCTGAAGAGCTCGAGGCCATTTCCCACCGTCTGTGGTGGCTCTCTACGGTAAATGGTCGAAACGTTTCGCCTTTGCATCGCCAAATCGTCAAGAGGCGCAACATAGTCGTCACCGAGGAGGCCAAACTGCATCTCACATGGCTCCAAGATCAAACATTTATCAAGCACATCCCCAAGTATCCCATGTTTCATAGCTTCTGGGTCGAATATGTCCCGGGGCTAGACTCGGACGACGGGGGACACCCGAACATCCCTGCATCTTCCACCGGGGATGGGATTCCTGAGTTGCCGTGGGGCCCGCCGCTGTTCTTGTGGTTCAACTTGAGCACGATTGAACTTGTCATTGTGGTGCTGCTCGCGCTGGTAATGCTGTAGTGCGTCAAGATGGGACAGCGAAGGAGTGGAGAAGAGGGATCGTGGACTAACGGTGTTTTCAGAGGCGCATGCCCGAGGACCGCTCGGATAATGAAGACCGTTCAGTCAGGTTTTCCATGGCTTTTTTGATCTCCTCTGTTGCTGACCAGCCGTATAGCTTCGCGTTCACATCCCCGATTGTTAGTTTGGCTAGTCAGAAAGAGGACCTAGTTAGCAACTTTGAATGCCCTCACACCAGCCCCCTAGTCAACAGGCAACTTACCGATCGACGGGAAATTGATCATGACCCAGAGAAAGCAATACATGGCGTATTCCTCAACTATGCTCATCTTTCTCTTCCCGCCGTCCAGCTTCCGTCCGCGCGCGGCGATCTCTGCGACGCGAGGTTGACGTATGCTGTAAAAGAGCTTCAACGTCTGTGCCACCGCATCCCGCTCCCCGTCTATCAACGAGGTGTTGTGGGAGCATGCATTGACCGGGCCGGTGGCGACATACGCCTTCTTCAGGGTCTCGGCGAGGAGCAGCGAAAGCGTCTGAGCGTCTTCCAACGCCTGGGATGCGCCTTGGCCGGTAGTTGGGCTCAGGGCGTGTGCCGCGTCACCGATCAGGACGATTCCATGCTCCCCCCAATGGGGCAGATCCGGCAGTACCCATGTTGGGTAGATGCTGTCGATGTCGGCTTTGGAAACGATGTCTCGCACAACGGGGTCGGCCCAGTCACTATAACGTTCCCTCATCTCGGCTTTGATTTCGTCAATATCGAGATTAGTGCGGGAGGGAAGGGAGTCTGTCTCGAAGGTCGACCACCACATGAGAGAATTGTCCGAGGCTGGGGCGCCGCCCGCATACCCGAAAGACCCGTTCCGGCCAAACGTGAATACCAGGGCTTTGTTGTCGACCACGCGCTGCGGTAACGGAGCCTTCATGACCCCGCCGACTCCCGAGATTCCTCTAGTAGTAGTGATCGGATAAACGTCAGCTCACCTGCTTCAAGACCAAAAGATGAATGGGGAACGCCCGTACGTGTACACGGGCGCGAACCTCTCCTCGCCCTCGACCTCCCCAAAAAGCGCCTTCCTCACCACACTCTTAACCCCATCCGCCCCAATCACCAAGTCACACTCCTCCTCGCCCCCATCTTCAAACCCCACCACGACCGCCCCTCCCTCCCTCCCGGCCCGGGCCACACCATGATTCCTCCGCACGCTCAAAACCCGCCTATACCTCACCATGCCCCCCTCCCCCTTCACATCCGCCCGCAGCAGACAAGCCCACAGGCCGTGCCTCGTCGAGCTGACGCACACCTCGCCGCGGTCGCTGGTGCTGCCGCTCATCCCCAGCGTCCAGCCGTTCTGGCCCATGAAGAGGAAGTTCTCGCAGCGGAAGCCCTGGGCGGCGACGGCCGCGTGCAGGGCCGGATCCAGGTCGCGCAGGACGCGCATGCCGTTGGGGGAGACGCCGAGCCCGCCGCCGACGATGGCGGTGGAGGCGGAGAGCGCTTCGAAGGAGGTTGAGGTTGGGGTCGCGGTCGGGGCCGGGGTTGCTGCGGTGTCGTTGTCCTTGTCGTCGTTGTTGTTGTTGTTATTGGTGCGGCTGCAAGGGCGATGCGACTCGTAGATGTGGATGGTGTGCGGAGGGGCTGGGGCGGGCGGGTTGGGCAGGTGCTTTTTGAGGTGGAGGTAGGTGGCGAGGCCCGAGAGGCCGGCGCCGACGATGATAATTTTCATGATGGGTTATTGGGAGTAGTATGGAGATACGGATAGAAAGGGAGGGGAACTGTTGTGGGGTTCGTTTTCATGTCTCTAGATATGGCTTTTTGATAATATACGCCCGTCGTGCGGTGTTTAGCATGCCGTGCTTATAACGAAGGAGCTCGAGATGGAGGACGCGTATGCAGTGCGTACGTGGCTGAAGTTCTCCTAGGTTAGGGGTAAGACGGCAACATCATCAGGCCGATACGATTGAAGTAACCAACTAGGTACCTGACCTTTACTTACTGTACCGTGCACCTTTGCAAAATCAATACCAACCTACCGTTTGTAACGTAATCCAGGTTCTGCTGAGCTATCAATTTGGGCCCCAAAGTTTGACTATCGGGTTCAGATACGTTTTAACCCTTCTAGAATTTCTAGTTCACTTAGAGGGAAGTAGGGAGGTAGGGCTAGAAAGAACCTTTTCCTTTGATTAGACAAACAACTGCCGTGCCAAGGGGGCAAAAGAGAGATTCGCTGAAAATCCTGTCGCGTGACACCGGGAACAATCTTCTTGCTGGTAATTCCCTGCGCGATCGAGGCCAGAAAGATGGATTCTACCAGCAGTGATTGATAAGAAGAGATACCTCATAATTTCCCAAGATATTAAGCACCCTCGCCGCGTACTCTAGGAACTGGTGCACGGTTTTTATTTCCACGCCGACCCAACTACCTAGCAAGGCTCTGCCAGTTGCAGTTACATGCGTTGCCAAGTGCAACAACGAGATGAGGAGTCATGAGGCACTTACTCTTTTGGCTCTCTTCTAAATGTTGTTCTGCTTTGTATCATATCCCCAACGAAGGTCTGCCGTATTCTTGACCTGTATTCCGCTTCTTGAGCTTTAAAAAGTGGCTGCTCCCCTACATTTTGGCCTGCTTCTCCTTCAGGTCGGTGCTGGGACTCAGAACCGAACGAGACTTGTCTCGGTGATGAGTTGCCTGCTCGAACGAGTAGCCCGCGCTGATAACCAATCCGTCATCGAAGCGACGACCGATAAGCATGATGCCTGTGCTAATTGTGTGTCAACGGGTAGCTTCGGTCCACATTAGAGCGACGAGGAAGGATGTCGCATTCATGTTTGTCCAACAGCCGTGCAACCTCCATGCCTATGTGGAGGCAGAGCGTCTCGGAAGTGGTAAAGCGGCTCGCGTCATGGTCAGTTGCGCCGCCAGCACCTGCAGCGGTCTTGAGGGTATTCAGATTCCATCTCTCGAACTTTTCTTCAAGCGTGTCCTCGGTATACCAGACCACATCTTTCAACGTGTGCAAGTTGTGGGGATTCTCTTGTATCACACTTGGAAACCTCTCAATATCTGCAACCACATCGGATCAACGCCGCATCAAGTTTGCTTGTAAGAATCTTACTATTCCTAAGACTGGCATGGAATGAAAAATTGAGTTCCTCTTTGTCCCCTTTCTCAAAGCGCAGCGTCCACTCTGGCAACTTGGCGTCGTCTACAATGGTTGCCGCTGAGAGACTCGAGAACCTTGACCGCTTCTTCAAACTCTTCAGCAATCCAAGGCTTTGGGTTCATGACGTGCCGAGGGATCCAAATGGTGTGTTAGACATATTTTCTCATCGGCGAAGCTGGAGGGGAGTATTACCTAGCAACGTACCGCAACACCGCAGGCCTTTCAGAGCGGAAGCCTTGCAAAATGTCCGGAATTCAGTACCGTCAGTCGGGCGAGGTTTCTCCAGAACATCTCGGGGATCGGGTTGGGCCAGCGAGTCCTCAGGGCCGCTGCTTTGGAGTTTATTTTAAGCAGGACATTCTGAGAGTATTAGGAAGAAAAGGGACCATAAACATGAAACAAACCAGACATGACAGTCAAGACGTGGGCGGCATCCATGACTGTTTTTGCAAGCACGCCCACGCTATCTTGCCATCAATTTCCGACGACGGCGCTAGATCTTGATACAAGACTAGAGGTTGGTTTCAAGCCGACGACATCTGAGCTCCTAGCAGGATTCGCAGAACTGCCGTCAGTCTATCTCGCGTCAGCCAGGGGATTCGGCGGTTGGTCGAGGGCAGTCGTTTGACGAACCTCTGTTTTCAGAGCGGCTGCTGCAAGCCCTAACGCAGCAGCCGAGGCGGTGTCGGTGGATGATCCACCCGGGCCTTGCAGGTCGTGGAAGATGCCAGCGGCCCTGCCGCCAACAACAGACCACCCGTTCGGGTATCCTCCAAATGATCACAACCCAAGTCATTCTGCCAATGTTGTTTTTTCCCCCGAATTATGGCACCTCTCTCCCGGAATTTGCAGACTGCCGTGCTCTCGATATTAGGACTGGCTCCCACGAGGCCCGAAAAGACAACTACGTCGCAAGTTTGATGCCCAGGATCAGTTTTGTGGTACACGAGAGGAGTCGCTTACCCGTCGTGTTCATTCTATCCGTTGAAAGACATCCTTTACCAAAATTGGGATACTGTGCAAGATTCCCCGAACCTCGCCTCTGTCCCGCTCGGTCGCGCTCTGTGGCAATGTCCGAACCTTGAAGCATGTGAGTTAATTTCGCTGGTTGCGTAAAGCTTGAAGTTGACGTCCTCAATTCTGGCAATGTACGCCTAATATTGCGATATTTCTCAGCATGATCAAAATGACGGCAACCGTGGAGGGAAGTGAAAGTAAAGAGATCTTCCCACTGACCTCGACAAACTCTTTGCTGGTCACCCGCTTGGTTATTGAGGCGCGCAAGAGCCTGGGCAATTAAAGATGCCATCTTGAGCCAAACCCGACGCCACGTTCTGAGTGTTGCGGCCACGATGACAGCAAAAGCAGCGACGAGATGAGCCGCTCGAGGTACGCTGGGCCGCCAGAGTGTGGAGAGGGGACTGGTCAACCTTGGCCATCTAGTCACACAGTCTGCTGGTCATCAAACAAGTTTCTAAAATTGAGTGGATCTTTTAAAATCTACGTATCGCTGAGGCTTTCGGCGTCGGGCATCCCGGGTGCTTGGGATGGTTGGGGGATTAGTACATAATGAAGGGCTTGGGGTTTTAGCAGGATTAGTAATTCAAGTTTAATTTTCTTGTTCCGAACACGATAATGACGAAGAAAAACGCAGCACAATTGGTTTTGTGCTTACTTCGGTAATTTCATGTGTCATAAAATCATCACCTCGTGACAGGAAGTTCCTGTATGAAGTTGAGTTGCCCCTTGCTTGTCTCCCACCAAGCATACCCCCGTACGCCGGATAAAACCCTCAAATCTTGTGCTGTCTAAATCACCACACAACAGCTACCCTCTACATCCTTTCTTGCTGTCGTTGTTCGAAACTTGTTCGGCCGGTACATCATAGCATGAAGCACCAGCCGCTGGCTTTCCCCGGGAATCTGGATGTGAAAGGTCCCCACAGTTTCAAACCCCAGCCATGTGTAGAGCTCATTTCCCATCGGGCTGGCCATTACAGACATGTCATTGAGGGAATCCCTCATCACTAACTCCATCGCCCATTTGCAGAGCGAGGACCCATGGCCGCGACGCTGGAAGTCGGGAAGGGTGGCCAGGATCTGAAGATGGATCTGCTCGGGACCGATCGAGCCGAAGAATTTCTTGTATGCTCTGATCTGGCCCTTCCAGAACTCGTTGAAGTGCTCGTGGTTGGCATCCTTGCGGGTCTTGCCTCCCCGTTCTTCTACTTCGGTCACAGCTGTTTGGGTGTTAGTGAATGTCACAAAAGTGGGCCAGCCATTGCGGGCTATGAGTTTCTAAACTTGCGGTCCTGCGTCTTGTAGCTGGGGCCGTATCGCCGCTTGTTGACATATGAGACGTCCCAAACCCCGAACGCGACCACTTCGCTTGGGGCTTCCGGTTTGGGACTGTCTTCAATGACCATGACCACCCAATCATCATATTCTGGGTCCAGGAAATACTCGAAGAGCATTCGAGTATACCTGTGATGATCTTCGGGGTACTGATGGCGATAGGGAAAACGGTAGTCCCATTGCGGATCAAGTGGCATCGTCTTGATGATGACGTTGGTGACAGCCTCAATATCGGCCGGAAGACCCAATCGGGGTTTCATTGCGAATGTTGGTCGAGCAAGGCTGACTGGCTAGGGTGTCTGGGTGGGCAGGTAAAGAAGGGGAACTTCGCTGGCGTCCCGGGAAACGCAGGGCGAACCTGGGGTTCAGGGCGGGCGAGGGAGCCTTAACTAGACTATTGGGGACACTGGGAGCCTCGCCCTCGCTCGCTGGCGCATTGTTGGCTTTGTGCTGCCCATGCATCGTGATGCATGCGATGAAAAAAAAAAAGGTCGTGCGTGACGCGGTCATGGTGTGAAACGCTTCGGGCTCGCCGCAATTCCACAGCCAACGCCATGGCAGGGACGGAAGAGGGATTTCAGGAAAGGTGCAGCTAACTACCGATCTGCCCAACTTGCTTGCATTGCAGCTTTGCAGCTTTGCAGCTTTTGCGGGTTGCCCCTGAATTCTGAGCCTCGTCGGCGCAGCCAGCCGCGTCTTCATTGGGGGGCTGTGTCTGGCATTGCAGACTGCGTTTGGGGGCCGGCAGGCGACAATGGTCCCATAGATGTGCATATGACGGTACATGTACAAAGTAAGGTACTGTACCTGAGGTGTGTACAGTATGATGCATCTCAAGTCACGGGGAGAAGGGAAGGATGGAATCCGGGAAACCGACTTTCTTGGCAATTCCATGGCTTCACCCGGTAGCCAAACGAGAAAGTGTGCCGAGCAGGCACAGGGTGCGCTCAGTGCGCTTTCTGCTCGAGACGTGACAGACTTGACAAGTCCGCCCTGGCTTTCTTGGTTGCAGAGCACTAACCCAACTTCGGAATTACGGTGAGGGAAAATAGTAATGCGGTGCTCAGGAGGAAGGCGCCATGATTGGGCCAGCAACCGCGGCGTCCGACACCCTCTTTCGGTGACCCAGCTCTGCACCAGACCGGCCCAGCCGTCGCACTTCCTTCCCGCATTGCGGCAAACTTCCCCGAAGACATCCCACAAGCATCCCACAAGACATATGACGGACTCTGGATGCACGCCCGGAAACGGGATTACCGATGCGACTCTAGTCTCATTTGTTTGTCCTTCCTGACAGTCCCCGGGCCGTGTCATCCATGAAGCAGAAGAGTGAACCAACAGTCTGAGACATGGAGTACCCCAACCCAGATTCCGACAGCGCATTGCGTTATAGGGAAGGTGAGCCTGAGGAGGTTGTCACCGACGCTGGCATTTGGGACTTCACATCGCTCTTCACCCCTGCGGCCCAGTTGGACCACCATGGCAATCCCGTCGCCAATCCCAACTTGAACTCCGAGTTGGTCAATCCGCAGACCTGCCGATCGCAGGCCGCTCGAGGCGCCCCGCCGCCCCCGCGCGTCCGCTCCGGAATCGATTTGATCTCGAACCTATTTCCCGGTGCACCTCCGCAATGGTCCGCTCAGGTCGCCCCCCGCCAGTATTATGCTCCCAACGTGCCCTCACGCTCCGCAGACCGCTCCCGAAGGTCATCATTGTCAACCCCGGTTCCGTCCGCACCGGACGGGTTTCACCCCGCCGGCCCCGTTAGTGCTGCAGACTGGTCTTCCTTTCCGGCGAACCCGACTTCCTTTGCCGCGAACTCGAACGGCCCGGTTAATATTGGATCGCTTCCGACCTTTGACATGCCTCAACCCTCGTTCGACCTCGTATTACCATTTCAGACAGATCTCCTTGCTCAGTTTATGCCGCCTGCTGCCCCGGGCTTGAGTCAACTAGCCGACGGGAATGCTTCATATGCCCTCTCTCCCCCCAACCTTTCCGACGCACTCAATCCGTTCAATTTTATTCCCCAGGATGGCGCCTTTGGGTCTTTGAACGAGGGCCATACTCCCTCGTGGCCCAACGCTCTCGTCGACGGCACCGCTGATGGCCATTACGGGCGATCCGGCTCGACAGTCTCCACAGATTCCGCAGCCCCGAATTTCACCGCTCCGGTTTCCTCGCCGCCAGGGAAACGCCGGCCAGCACAACGAGCAAAAACACCGCCGACACCATTGGCAATCGTCCAGTATGAACCCCCCACCAGCACGGACGCAAAGTCGTCGAGGAAACGGCCCGCCCCGGAAGAAATTGCACCCCAGGGAATGGCTTCCCATACTCTTCGCGAAGTATCGGTACGCAATGAGCTGGGAGAAGTCAAGGCGACCATAATGACGTTCGGGAACCGGCCCAAAACTAGGGCTGTCTTTACTGAGAAGAAGCGCCAGGACACAGCTCTAGCTAGGCGGAAGGGGGTTTGCCAGAGATGCAAGAGATCCAAAAGACAGGTACTTGTCCCCCACCCCAGGCCTAGGATACCCGGCGTTAACCTTTCTTCAGTGTGATCTCGCCCAAAAGGAGAGCCCTTACGTTAGCTGTACCCTCTGTAAAGATCACAGGGTTTACAAAAACGCCCCTCGACACCCTTGTTTCAAGATGAATTTGGCAGACATACTCTTCTTCAGGTCAGGTGAGTTGTACCCCCATAGTCCTACATGTATTCTTGCGGCACCCACTGTCCGATATTCTCGATTCCCTCCTGCGTCTTTCTCAACCCTTGCGGTGTCATGACTTCCATTGTGCTTCAGAGTACTAATCACACTCAAGGCCCGGCACCAAACGAACCCTTCTTTACCAAGCGACTTAGAGTTTTACACGACCTCGGAGACCTATCCAAGCCAAACGTCCCCGCGAAGTTGTTGAAGCTCACACAACGCATCGGATCCCATCAGTTAATCGTTTACGCCTCGGAGTTTGTGCCGTCACCTGGCGATGTCATTTCTTACAAGTGGAAAGATCGCTCAGGAGAATTACATGAGCTACAGATGCCCCTTTATTGCCTCACGAATGTAGAGAAGATACATCATCAGATCCGCGAGTACATTACCGCGGCCAAATTGGCGTATCTCGCATCCGTCAAGAATGACGACGAACTGGCATGGATGACCATCTCCGCGGCTATGGACTATGCCCAACAAAATCCAGTAAGTCCCATGGGACTGATCTCATGCTGCTCTGCTGACTTTTCCAGGAATCTCTGGTTACCGACTCCCTCGACCTCTGGGCTATTTCACGCATGATCGAGATTCCTTGGGAGATGTGCGGACCTGAAACTCTCGGCGTCTCGCCGGTGACAGACCCTACAAGCCCTCACAAAGGAAGGGTTCCAATCCCACCCATCATGGATACCCAACTAGATCAGATAGTCATCAAGACTATCCTAACGCCCTTACGCAAGAAGCTCGTCAGCAAATTTGAGAGCCTCATTGCCCCTGCCAGGCGCGAGTCTTGGTGGGAGATTTACCTCTCTGCCTTCATCTTACTCAACCACATCGAACGGCTAGCAAGGCACTCTGTCGACCACGCCAAAACGCACACAATGCCGGTGAGTAGAGAGAATTATATCTCGGGGTTAGACAACGTGCTAACTTAGTTTTGACAGCGCAAATACTCCAACATCGAATTTCTGGAAGCAGCCTTCCACACAGCCAAGTCCATTCTCGCCCGCTTCCACTTTTTATGTAACGGATCCGTGCCGTTGAATATGGATTGGACGTCGCCTAGTCTAGCGGCCATGGCAAAACTCGAACCGAGCCAGGTTGAGCTCATGCAGAAGACTCAGGCTATGATCAAGGCAAGAGGTATTATCTCCCAGCCGCCACCCTTGCTTTCTTTTTGTTCCTAGCCATGCTAACTAACCGTCGACGCAGAGTCAGATGTTCTCCTTTTGAGGAAGTCGCACAAATACGAAAAGACATTGTATTGGGCCGGCCAGCTGTATACCGAAAACTTTGATACCTCGCCCGTACACGTCGTGGAGGAACTCGATGATACCGAGACAGAAACGGAGGAGGAAACCCAACCGGGGGTAAAGTCTGAAGAATAGAGATGTAATTGCGGCAACGCAACCTTGCTTAATGTTGGTTCTACGGTGGTATACCTTACGATGGTGTTTTAGGGAGAGATACCCTTGGCTTCGAGTAGGAGTTTGGGACGTTGGGAGGGTTACAGGCGCAGGCTGGCTAGGTTCGGACACTCTCTGCTTGCTGTATGGTATCGTCTCATCATGTTGCAGCGTTGGAATCTAGCTTTGGATTGGGAATGGCAGAATTCGTTTTGGTGCGTCGGCTTTTGATGCGGTATTGGTTTGAGGTTTCCCATGGTGGATGTGTGAAGAAAATCCGGCGTTGGGCGGGGGTAAACGGGCAGGGCAAAGAGAGACTAGATGAGGGGTCGTGTCAGGGTGACCTAGGGACAGTAGAATATTGGGTGTTAGTGGCTAGATAGCTTGTACATGGCTATGCTATCAGAGAGATGTGTGATGGACTGCTGAGGTTGAGGCTGCCGTTGACTTGAGCTCTATTTTTACCTTAGAGAAATACATTCGGGCAGCAACTGAGCAGATCTAAGGCACGGGAATAGCAATGTTCCTCAATTTTCCATACAGCAGCAGACTATTTTGATGCAGCGCCAGGATTGTCACTTGCTTCCTTGCTTCCCTATTTGAACCCGATGTACATACGCCTTAGTAATTTAATCCACATGCGAGGGGAGGGGCTGCCGTTTTCTCCTTCCTTGGTCACACCATTCCGTTCTCCCCCGTTGGTATCTTCACAAACATGTCGCTTATGATCTCCTCCCAAAGTCAAATTATCCACAATATTACCCATCCAACGCCAACCTGCGTAGAAAAGAAACCCATCCTTAGGTTGACGGACCAACCTCTCCACCTCTCCAGTCCCCCAAAGTGAGACCTAACTTAGCGCCGCTCAGTGACCGTCCACCGGCGCTTGGAGGCCGTGACATCTCGAAAGCGGTCCGCGTCGTCAGGCGGCCGTGGTGTGCCCCAGAGCCCACCGGACCCGCCGCCGAGCTGCTCCCGCTCGGGCTTCGGGGAACGTTCACTGGTCAGGCTGGGTCCACCGCTTGCTGACGAACCCAAGACGCTGTTCCCATTTGTCCCTTGGGTGGTGGTGCTCGATGCGGGTTTCGATTCTGCCGCGGGAGCGGGGGCGGAGGACGGAGCCACCGTTGTTGTCGCTTGCTTTTTAGGAGTCCCGAAGTTCAGTACGGGGCTGTCGTCCTCTTCGTCTTCGTCTGCAATGGGCGACCACAGACCGCTACTCCCAAGGCGTGTTAGATTTGACGGCCGTGTCGTTAGGAAAGACGTCACGCCGCTTCCAACAGTGATACCACCAGTGCTAGCACCGAAAGAAAGCCGAGGAACAGGCGACTCGTTCTTCGGACCCTGTCGAAAGGCCCCCAGGCCAGAGTTTGCCGGCGAGCTAGTCCTTCCGGGCCCATCGTTCCATGAAAAGCCGCTGGTAGATGTGGAGAATGACGCGTGACGTCCTCGGATGCCGTTAGGGGCTCCTGTTATGACAGGGGCCCTTGAGTTGGTCGGGGTATCTGTGGGAGATCGTAAGTGGTCGGTATTGGCAAATAGCTTAAGATCGTAGAGCTCGTGGACAGGCGGTGTCGTCCCAACTTCTTTGAGAGGGCCTAAGCTTTCTGTAACGGGCTTGCGGACTGCCATCGTGAGGGATGCCATGCCAACATCCATCAAGACAGGTTGGTGGGTTATGGCGCCGATCAAGGCGTTGCAGCCGGCTCCATGAGAGACCATAATGACGATAGACTCGATTTCGACATCGTCATCGTTTGAATCAGTGTCGGGTTCGGACCTCACACTCTTGGTCACCGGTCGGGTTGGCCTATCAGTCGTAGAATACCAGTCCACTAGACTTTGGGCGCCGGCACGGAACCGCTTGTGCATGGCTGCCCATTCTTCTGGGAAGGACCCGCCGTCACCCCAATCCAGCATGCTACGTGTGGAATGCCACTGATAGTCAACCATGACGCAGGCATCCCGAGCATGTGAGACGTATCCGGCTGGGATATTGTTGTTGCTGCTAATGGCATAATGAGGAACGGGCGAAACATAGCCGGTGTCTTCACCTCGCGGCTGTTGGTCCCTCTGGCCGCCGGCGCTGGAACCTGTCGCTGGGGAAGAAGCTAAGCTTGTCATGGACCCAAATTCCTCTTTCTGGCCGCTGCCGAACGGAGAAGCGGAACTCTCCCGAGCTGATGGACTCCAGAGCTGCCCCTGGGAGTTGGAATGGTGGTGCGAAACAGAGTTCGGGTAATGGGTGTAATCCTCCCGACGGAGGAGGTCGGCCTTGGCGCTGGCCAACATCATGACGGACTCCGGCGGCGGGGTGATGAACTCAAAGTAGCTAGGCGAGAGCCATTCCCCGAGGAACGCATCCAGCCGCAACACGGATTTTCGGATATTGGCACCGGAGGGAATATTGGTAACGATAGTCGGCTTGGGACGGCCGTCTGTGGTGGAAACCGGAGTAGGAGACGTGGTTTGGGAGGAAGTCGGGGATTCGAACGGGGTTGAATCCTGTGCAAGGCCTGCGCTGATGGCAATTGAGGTTTGGATGCAGCGAAGAAATGGCGAGCTATGTAGAGCAACCTCGTATCTCTTGCGTTTTGGCTTCGCCGAGGCGTCGGCATTCTGGCTTCCGGCACGCTCATCTTCCTGGACCCTCTCCCGTATTATCGATGCGATTCTGGCACCCAAGCTTTTTGCTTGCTGCCAGCCGCTGTATGTCAGAGGGGGGTCGTAGGGTGTCGGGGATGTAAGGTGCCATTGCTTGTCGGCGGCATCAAGTCGATAGCCGTGCCTACAGACTTGTCAGGACCTCTTGTTTGCGGCACGGCATCGGCCAACGCAGGTGTTGGCTTTGGAGTCGTGGGTTTGCTTACCTGACGACAAAAAGGTACGCTGGAGGGCGCCCCATTGCAGCTTTTCTGTCGTATCAAACAAGACAGGTGTGGATTGGGGAAGGAAGGGCGGACAGGATTAGAGGAATGAGTTCTCGGCCTCAAGTGCGGATGGAAACGGTGCTATTAAGCTGGGTCGCGTCACACAAAGAAGACGGGTTGTTTGCGGTGATTGCCGGACTCCAGGTTCCTGCGAGCGCGGTTCTTTTGTGTTGGAGTGGGCCGGAAGGTTTTGACCGACAATAATGGGGATCGAGATATGCCGTTTTAAGGGTCTTGAATCATGAGCAATGAAGAGAAAGACCAACGCAGTGTGATCAAGTCACGCGCACCTCAAGAGGTCGAAGCTTTCGCGGCCACTTGCGTTGGTTAACAGGCGCAGCGCGGGGGATGGCGGGGGAAGCTGCTGATGCGGCAGGGACTGTAGCAGGGGTTCAAATGCGACCTGAGAATTGCATGGTTCGTTCAGTAATCTGTAGGTGGGCCCACCTCCTGCTGCCCGTCTCAGGTCTCGCCGGATCCGAGCTGTCGGCGCTCATTCTTCTCAATTAGGTATGTAGGTAGTTTTCTTCTTTGGAGTTGTCATCATTTGGTAAATTAAGATAGATACCTTAGGCAGGCAGTTGTTTTGGTAAGCGCCAACATTCAATGTTTTAGCCTTTTGAGTCTGTACCCTGCACGGCGATCTCTGGAGTCTTCAAAAGATGGATACATGGGGTTTTGCTAACAACCAATTGCCTAACGTCACCGACGATTACTGACGGCATGCATTCGTATACCTATGCCTCACCACTCTGTTTCACTGAGCCACCTTACGACTACGTGATAACATCAGACCATGGAAGGTTAAGAATATGGCGTGGCTCTGTAGATCGAATGTCACCATGTCACCACATTCCTTGTTTTGGTCTGGGCTGGCTGGCATCACTCAACGAGCATTTCATGACTTTCAATGGTTGCAGGCTGTCACATGCTCGCTCCTTTGCCCGTGGCCTGCATGGGTGCTTCTTCAGCGGGGAACGGGCCGGAAAGAGGAGCCGATGGGGTCTGTGTCAGAAAGAATTGCCGATCCACCTCATTCCGGGGATCGCCCAGGGGCCGCTTATGTAACCGCCAAAGTGATCTGTCCCAGCGCAACGGCCGCGCCTGGCAACCCCTGTGTCGATGACAAACCACACGGAACCAACTTGCGAATCGACCGGCGCAATCGATGGAGAACACCCTGAACGAACTCAGGTGACGCCTTCGATCCCCAAACCGGAAAGTCGTTTCCTTTTACCATTCTTTTGACGCCCAAGATGAAACTCTCGGGCCTCTTCGGCCTGCCGGCGTTGTTGGCCACGGCGCTCCTGGCGCCCGCGACCCTCGTCGGAGCCGAACACACGAGTAATTGGGCAGTGCTAGTATGCACCTCGCGATTCTGGTTCAACTACCGGCATTTGGCGAATGTCCTGTCTATGTATCGCACCGTCAAGCGGCTGGGCATCCCCGACTCGCAAATCATCCTCATGCTCCCCGACGACATGGCCTGCAACCCGCGCAACGCTTTTCCCGGGACAGTGTACTCGAACGCCGACCGCGCCGTCGATTTGTATGGAGACAACATTGAGGTGGATTATAGGGGATATGAAGTGACAGTGGAAAACTTCATCCGGTTGTTAACAGACCGCGTTGGAGAGGAGATGCCGCGCAGCAAGAGGCTTTTGACGGACGACCGAAGCAATATCCTGGTCTACATGACGGGTCATGGTGGAAACGAGTTTCTCAAGTTCCAGGATGCTGAGGAAATTGGTGCGTTTGATCTTGCCGACGCGTTCGAGCAGATGTGGGAGAAGAAGAGGTAAGTTGCAAGCGCTCTTCCGTCTAGAGGCGCTCGGAAGCTAACTCTACCAGATACAACGAGATCCTCTTCATGATCGACACCTGCCAGGCCAACACCATGTACAGCAAGCTTTACTCGCCCAACATTATTGCCACGGGCTCCTCTGAGCTCGACCAATCGTCTTACTCACACCACGCCGACAACGACATCGGCGTCGCCGTCATCGACCGTTACACATACTACAACCTGGAGTTCCTCGAGACCGAGGTGCGCGATACGAGCAGCAAGAAGACGGTAGGCGACCTGTTTGACAGCTATACGTACGAGAAGATCCACTCCCACGCGGGCGTCCGCTACGACTTGTTCCGCGGCGGCGCCGACGCAGCGCGGAAGCGGCTCGTGACGGACTTTTTCGGGAATGTACAAAACGTCGAAGTCGATGCGGCTAAGAATACAACGGCTTTGGACGAGGACATTCTTGCGCTTAGCAGAACCATTGCGGCGCTGCACCGCAAAGCCGAGGAAGAGGAGGCTGCGCTTAAGAAGAATGTCAGTGGAGAGGCCGAGACGACGTCGCCCAGGCAGAAGAAGGTGCAGTTTGCCAAGCCGCTGACAGACGAGAACTGGTGGTCCAAGAAGATCCTCGGGGCGGCTGCGGTTGCCGGGTGCACAGCGCTCTGGGGGTTGAGTTCGCTTCTCGAAGGGTCGGGGAGGTAAGGGTTAATAACGGATGGTTTGCATTTCAGGAAATAATTATATACCAATATTACTAAGGCGCTGATTACCATGTGCAGTGAGATCATATTACCCCCTTCGCTTCAACCACATCCCCTACACAACAGGAGATGAACAATACCTGAACCCGGAAACCTGGTTATCTGGATGCCCAGTCGCCCGTGTATCTATTAATTGTTAGAGGTAAGACAAGCGCAATATCGTCAGCCGTCACAAAAACAAGGAACAAAATCTTGCGTTTGCATGGCTGCAATTGATGACCCAGCAACGCGAGGCCAAAGCTCACCCGTGGCCGCCTTTTATAACGAATGCAAACGGCGCCGGCGACGGAGGCCGGAAGGCGTTGCCCGCTCTCCTTCGTTCACCGCCATTGAGTCCAGCACGCGCCCCGCGCATTCGCGATGGCGGTGCATTTCCGGCGCCAGGATCCCGTCCCCGATTTGAGGACGCGAACCAACTTTGCCCGACCCTCTCCCCTCGGTGCTGGCTCGGCTCGCTCATGCCGTCGTGGCCTCCCTCCTCTCCCCTCGAACCCCAGGATCCCCTTTCTCTCCACTTCCTCGTCGTTCTTCCTACTCCTAACGCACATCTTGACTCACCATGGCAGTGCAGCAACAGTTGCGCTTCTCGGACGTTGTTGCCCGGGATTCGCAGACAGCGGGAGCAACCGAAGTGGCGATGTCGATGTCTACGTAGGTATCTATGTGGAAAGGGGACAATGTCCTGGCATGTGAAAGTGCAGGTCGGCAGTGAAAGATTTCTATGCAAAACCGAGATATCACATCAAATATGGGTTCGGAGCGGCACTGTACAGATTATGTATAACTTCCAAGGGTTAGGGTTATGTGCCACCCGCAATGGTGTTGATGTGGAACTGGACCTTTTCTTTCAACACCAGTTCGTAACTGCGCCAACAACCTCAATACTCTTGCACCGAAAATGCACCAAGTTCCGCTCCATCATCTCAGTGCGCCAATATTACCTATACACGGTAATACTTTCTCGAAATGAGCACGGTAACTTCAAGACCCAATAAACAGAAAGTGAGTGACCATTCCTCATTTCATCCCACTCAGAATACCATTTTTAGTAAACACCATATGTATCATTTTGAACGACTTGGGCGGTCATTTCCTGTTGGAAATGTAACTTGACAGCCCTGATTTGATGAGATGGCTTTTGGCCGTCATTATCCTTTCAACATTGACTCCAGCGTTATTGACGACTGTAGCTGCGGCTGCCCTCTCCTTCTGCCATTGACTGACAAGAAACCAAAAGTTCCTCCCACTTCGGGAAATTACTGTCAACTCACGGCCACTCGTCAAGCGGGCAATACAGTTCTCATGCGATGGTGACCTAGCCGTCACGGCGGACGACTCTGTCCATGTCTTTGTCCCAGAATTCCCCGACTTCTCTCGACGCCGAGAAAAGCTAAAGGCTCGCATCAATGGCCAGCAATATGCGGTTAACGATGACTCCTCGGATGAGGAGGAAGACGAGAATGGAGGCCCGAGGAAATACAACCATCAAGCCCTCCGCGCTCAGTACTCCGAGGGCAGCAAGCACATGCCCGTGTCCTTCCCGCCTCTGGATCCGCGCGTCAACCGGGAACTTTTCGTGGCCCAAGATATTCGATTTCCTTATGAAGGCGCAGCCGAAGGCGATGTCGCGGACGCCGACAGCAACGACGAGTCTGCGGGCTCCGACGGTGCCTACGATTCCGAGGATGAAGACGACCAGGGCACCGGTTTGGGTTCCAACCGGCCCTATGGCGCTGGTTATGGGCCCATCACCGGAGTTGGAAGCAGTATGAACCACGTCGTGGGCATTGGCTGGTCTCCGTCCGGCTTGGGTGTCAATCGCCGTCCTGTTCTGGCCGTTTTGACAGGGTCCGGGACGCTCACCATTTTCGGAGATGGCAGCGAGTTTGCTAACATCTTGCCGCGCGCCAACGAGGGGATGCTCCAGCGCCGCGAACTCAACTCGTGGGTCGTTCTCTGGGGTGTCGGCGAGCGCTTGATCGTGCCGGGCCAGCAGACCGAGGTGAGCGAGTATCTCCGAGGCTTCGCATGGGCCCGCGAGGTTGCGCCTGGGCAGGCCCTGCTTGCCACTGTCAACGACTTGAACGAGGTGGCTATCATCAGTGTGGAGTGTGTGTTCGTGACGGACGACACTAATTCCAGGGGCGACTACTCATTTCAGACTGAACCCCGGGAAAATGTCATCTGGCTGGTGCGTGAGATCGCACGTTTCAAGGCGGAAGGGCCTCATAAAGCAACCAACGTGAGTTGCCCGTTTCTAACCAGATGCTACTATACGTTAACACCCCCCGTCAGCCATTGGACCCAGACTTTGTCCCCTTCGGTACCTCGTTTGGCCTCAGATGGGGTCCGTGGCTCCAAACTAAGGAGGCTCGCACCTGTGCGCTTTCTTTTATTGATCGCGGCTACGTCGGCTTCCGGAGTATCACAATCAAGGACCCCTGGGTTCGAGGCGAGCTTCCAAGCCTGGAGGTTGGGAACAGCGACATGTACGGCATGTGTGTCCACCTTTCGGTCGACGCGTTTGTGGAGTTCGAGGATGCGGTAAGCTGATATTGGCTTGGGTGACGGACATCTAACATCCATGCTGATACAAACTGCCAGATATGGACGCAAGGCCCCGTCACTTCCTGCCGAGGACTGATTGCCACTGGGTTCGATCTCAAACAATTCGAGGTGAATCTTCTAGGGGGGGCGAGCCACCAGACAGAGAAACACAGCGTTTGGGATTGTCGCACCGTTTATCGCGAGGAGGATGAGCATGCGTCCCAGAATCCTATCGCCGGTATGAACTAAGTTTTGCAGGAGTCTTCTGGTCTTTGCTAATGCCTGCAGACCTTGTCATTCACCCCCTAACCTTTCTGAGCCAACTTCGACTCCGCTCTACACACTCATCCGCCTATCCGCCACGGCCACCACCCATGATTGGTATCAGACGAATCTTCCTCCTTCCAACGATCCCGACCCCCGGCCACAATGGGTACGTACCATTGCGCAGAAACTCGAAGTCCGAGTCCCTGTCGACATGCACCTAACACGCAACTATGACGACAGCGGGTCAGAGGCTTCTGGCTCGGGGTCTGAGGATGAGGAGGATGAGCTAGATATGGATGGGGATCTTGAATCGCTCGGGGATGAGGAGGACATGGTCGATAGTGCTCAAGCCACAGTCCTCGAGATTCCCGAGATCCACCCCCATCGCTACCGCCTCCACGGCCTGACCCTCTCCCCCGGAGGCGGTGTCGCCGCTGTCCTTGCCAGCAACCATAGCACGCAGCGGCCCGAGCGCGGCGGCTGGCACACGGTGAGGTCCACCGTGATGTTTGGCCACAAGTCCCGGCGCCAGCGCCAAACCACCCAGGCGGCGCAGTCCGACTACGGCTACCCAATCGACCCACAGGTGATGAACACGCAAACGAACACCCACACCGCGGTGGTCAACCCGGACCACTACAGCCACCTCACAACCGAAGCGAAACTCTTTGACAACCTCTACGGCGGCGGCCCCGAAGTGCCCGGCGTGCACTACCACCCAACCCACACCCCCATCACCACCACCACCGCCACCACCACCACCACAACAACAACAACAACCTCATCCCCCTCCCCCTCCTCCCCCACCAACGCAACCGACCGCCTCCGCGCCCTCTTCTTCCCCGCCCAGGCAACCCAAAAATGCGACCTCTGCGGTGCCGCCATGGACCAGCGGCGCGGCGGGCTCAGCGGGTGCCGGCACGGGCACTTCTTCGGGACGTGTGCGACGTCCGGGCTGGCGGTGCAGACACCGGGCGCCACGCGCAGTTGTGGCGCGTGCGGCCTGCGCACGATGCGCGCCGAGGTGCTGGTGGCGAAGATGCCGCCGGATCTTGAGGGGGGCAGGGGGAGGAGGTGAGGAGGCTGGTCGGGGAGGGGGTGTGTGGTGCGTGTGGGGGGAAGTTTTTGAGTTGATGAGATGGGAGAGGGGGGTTGGTTGTTTTTGAGGGGGGGAGAGGGTGTATGAATATGATGTGCTGGGGTAAATCGATTGTGGTTAACGGTCTCTTGCCTAGAGGGACACTCGTATGAAAGCCCTGCCGTTGCCCCTGGACTGTATGTAGCCTGTCTATATTATAGATCTAGCGCAGACTCTTGCCGCGGTGTAATGCACTCTAGAACACATAACTGCGAAAGCGACAAACCCGAAATGAACAAAAACAGAGTAAATGCCTCAAATCTAATGCTCAATATGAACCCAAACTCCTCCCGCTCTCTTCGGCATGCGAAATCCTTTACAGAACGAGGTATCAATGACACAAAATGCCGGCCCACACCCACACCGTCACAGTAAAGCCACACCACACGCCCGTCTCTCAGCGCGCAACCCACACCGACACCCCCTTCAACTCCTCCTCCTTAGTTAAAAGCCTTATTCATAGCCTGGTGCGCCAACTCGACGCCCAAAAACGTCGCCGCATTCGCCGGCACCGCCCTCGCCAGCGCGGGCCCAAAGCCGGGAAGAACGCCTTGTACCCGCCCTTCGCATACAGTCCCTTCACCACCCCGCCAATCGTAACATTTCCCTCAGCCGTCTGCAGCCTGCTCTTGACGGTATCGATGGGGAAGACGGGGATCCACATGGCGACGCCGGCCGCGGCGCCGGCGCAGGTGATGGCCGGCAGGCTGAGCTTGCCGCTGGTCTCGCCCGTGACGGGGTCGCGCGGCGTGAGCATGCGCTTGATGTACTCGTAGGCGGCGAAGTAGGCGGCGGAGCCGGGCCCGTCGCGCGCCAGCGTGGCGGCCGACCCGCGGAAGACGGAGCGCACGCCGCCCTCGCGGTAGAGCTGGCGCACGACGTCGACGCCGCCGGCGTATTTGGGCTTTTCGCCCGGCGCGAGCTTCTTTTGGCCCTGGACTTGCAGGATCACCTTGACGCGCTCGAAGGGCGCCGTGATGGCGGTCATGGGGATGGCGGAGAAGAACCCCGCGGCGGAGATCTGCGCGATGGAGAGCGAGCCGTCGGGGGACACGGTGCTGGTGGAGCGGACGATGCTTTTGCCGAGGTCGTAGCCCCAGAAGGAGACGGCGACTGGGGAACGAGAAGGGGTTAGCGGGTGACGGGGCCTTGGTTAAGGGGGGGAATAAGGGGTAGAAAATAAGAGGGTGGACATACACATTGGCGTGACTCCCACCAACGGGGGGAGACCCAGCGTACAACCCGCGACGCAAGCCGTCCTTGGCCACGCTCTTCCTGACGACGTCCATGGCGCTCGAGTAGACCCCCTTCTCGGCCGTTTGCAGGCGCACTTTGACCAGGTCGAAGGGGTGGCCGACGACGACGGCGCAGATGCCACCGAAACCGCCTGCGACGAAGGACCGGAGCTGGGCGAGCCCTGCCGATGTTGCTGCCTTGGCCTCGGCCTTGATCTCGGCCTTGAGTTCCTCCTTGCTTTCTGGGATGTGGGGCAACTTCTCAGAGACGGCGTTCGGGAGGGATGATTGCAGCTTCTGGTTGACGGCCGCCGCGGCGGTCCCCGTTTGGGATGGTGACGAGGACATTGCGCCGGTGTTGTGATGGTTGATATGAAAGGATTGAGGTGGTTCGAAGAGCCGGTTCTAACTCGGGATCCTGACGGCGGGCTGTCTTCCCCTTCCTTCCCTTTGCGTTCCCTTCTCGTGGTCGTGTGTAGTCGAGGTGTGTTTGTATTCAGCTATGTTCGAGTGTTTGCCTGCGATATGTTGTTTCAAAGACAGTTGGTATGGTGGAAAAGGTAATTGCAGTTGCAAAACAAGTCGACTTGAGTTGGTGTTCTTTTGTCTCGAAGGAGTTGCCTCGGAGTTTGGGGCGCTGTCGGTGGGGTTTTGAGACAAACTCTCGGCCCGTCGCAAATGTTCAGCCATCAACGTCACCCGCCCCGGAGTTGGAACCTCGGCAAAAAGGAAACCCAGCCCCGCCTTCGCTTACGGGAGGAATTCTGACCCCGAACCAAAAACGACTTCTTTACCACCACACCGTCCCTCATGATGGTGAATAAATCGCGCTTCTTTTTCCCATTTACCGTTCTAGAAAAGCTCCTTGCCCGTTCGTGCCTGTTCGATCGCGTGGCCAACGAAACAGTTAGCCACTTGCCCCTCACCCCTCTTCCCGTTACCCCACACAGAACGGTAGCGGGGCCTCCTTGCTCCAAGCGTTGAACCTTGAATGGTGATTCCGCCATCATGGGTTTAGTTAGACCGTTTGAGTCGGCCTGTTACTTCGTACCCATTGGGTGTCGTGACATTCCATCCATCCATCCATCCATCCAGCCGCCCGGGCTAAAGCATCTGCATCGGACGGGCGGGTGACGGGGGTGTTTAAGCCTGCTGAGAAATGATGGGTCCGCGCCAGCTTAAAGCGGCAGCCCAGACACAGACATGTGTCTCTGTGAAAATAAGGTATGGGCGCCAAGACTATCCCTGGTTATTGGCATGTGAATGCGCCATTTTGGGGAATGGGGAGACGGCATTTTCCATGAGCGCGAACTTTGGAGCATCTCCATCCCTAACCCTGTCCAATCCCGTGAATACAACCACGATTCGTGAGCAATGAAGAAGGGAATGATACGGAGGGAGAAGAAAAACTAAAATGTATCAATCGAAGGGGCTTGTGTAGAGTGATCAAGGTATTCTAAACGATGGCGAAGTTCGTGTTTCAATTGATTGAGGCGCATACCTGCCAGCTTGTTGCAAAAGCTCGACTCACATCTTCGGTATACGTGATCCGAGTGTAAGAGCCTGGTGTTGGAATAGCCTCATGTTTTTTTTGATGGTGGCAGCAACCAACATGCTGTTCGACTTGAAAATAAAAAAAAAAGAATGAAAAAAGCTCACCGTCTAACCCTAGTTACCACGCAACTGAGGGGTAGGCGGCTACGAAAAACCCCGCGGGTTTTATCTTCGTGGGGAGACTGTCTCGAACCCGTGATGTAGACCTCACAACTCCCCAAGTTGTAACCGCTGCGGCACCCGTACGGTACCTGGGGGGTGGGTGACAGTTGACGAGCTGGAACTTCTATATCTAATGCGGAAGAGTCAGAGTTGGGATGGCGGGAAGGAGCGGCGAGAAGTTCGGATGAGAGACGCTCGTGCTGAGCGAAAGCTAGCCGGTTTTGATATCTACGATAACGAGCAACAGGAAAGCTGGCTTCGTATGCTCCAGAGTCCAACCGACCCCTTAGTATCAACAGCAGTTCAAATGCTCCAAGATCTGGTTACAGCCCCTCCCAATCACCAAACAACAGCAGATGCGATGCCAGCTGCCCAAACAACCAACCGATACTCCAACACTCGTACATCCCCCGCAACCCCCCCTCAAAAGATACTAGTACTATGCGTCGACCGATGCGCCTGCGACAGCGGGCTGCGCCCGACACCACACCAACAACTCGAGTCCCCCTCCCGCTCCACCTGCAGCGTGACATCGATATTATGCTGAAGCAGATAACTCCTCACGCGATCCCGCACATCATCCATATCCGCGCCGCGCGCCGCCACCACATGCATCACGCCCAGCAACATACTCCCCCCCGACGCCCCCTCACCACCCGCATTCCGATCATCGATCCAGAACTTGGGCGCCGCATAGCCCACCACGCCCCTGAGACCCGTAATCCGGACAGCGTGTCGCGCAGGGTGTACTCGATCTCGGGCGGGACGGTGAGCAGCAGGCGGCGGGCGGAGGATTTGACTAGCGGCAAGGCCGAGAGCAGGATCAGCAGGGCGATGAGGAAGGAGGCGAGCGGGTCCCAGCCGGACCACTTCCAGAAGTGGGTCAGCACGGTCGAGGCGATGACGGCGGCGCTGCCGAGCGTGTCGGCGAGCACGTGCAGATAGATGCCGTACATGTTTTCGTTGTCGTGGGAGTGCGAATGCGAGTGGGCGTGGGAGTGTCCGCCGTGGGAATGCCCGTGCTTCTCCTCGTCGTGCGAATGGTCGTGATCGTGATCGTGGTCGTGGCCGTGGGAATGACCGTGGGAATGGTCATGGCTACCGCCGTGAGCGTGGCCGCCGCACCCGCCATGTGAGTGGCCGTGGTCGTGACCATGGCCGTGATGGTGGTGCCCAAACGCCATCATACCCACCAAGTTCACCAACAGCCCGAGGGTGCTGACCACAAACAGCTCCCCGAGTCTCTTGGTCTCCCTGCCCTCATATATACGCTCGCACGCCTCCGTCATGATCTCCACACTGATTAGTATTAGAAACACCCCATTACCGAAACCGCTCAAGGTCTCAATCTTCCCGAATCCGTACGGGAACCTCTCGCTCGGAGGCCACTTGCTTGCAACGGCCGCAAACAACCCGACCGCCAGAGCCACGCAGTCGAAAAACATGTGTACACTGTCACTGAGAAGGCCAAGCGAATCCGTCACGTAACCGTAAAACGCCTGCACCATCATAAATGCAAAATTCAAGCTGCACACCAAAACGGTTAGCCCACAAATTCCTCCCCCCATTCGGACGATACAGCCGGGCCACAAACCTCATAAAGTAGAATATCCTCCTTGAATCCTTATTCGTCACCACCGCATGCAACAACGGCCACTTGGGCGTGTACCGGAGCAGGAGCCCCGTAAATTTCGACCTCGGCCCCGAATGTTCATGGTGGTGGTGATGCGCGTGTGCATGTGAATGTGAATTTGACCTCGAGCGCGCGGCGGCAGGGGGTTCGTACACGCCGGCCGCGTCGAAGCTCGCGTCTGTGGGCGACAGCAACGACTTGCCCCCGGGTGTCGATTCCATCCTCCAGTGCCCGCTCGTCCCTGATGGCGGGGGCACATTGATCGGCATGGGAATGCTGGCGTTCGTTCGGACTTGTGTGTGGTTGCTGTCATGGTGGTGGGTGGTTCCGGGTATGGGAGTGCGCCCGGGAGTCTTTGCGGCTCCGCGAGGGACTCAATGAGGTCAGGGACGATGTGTGGGAGTGCGAGTGGGAGTGTGAGTGTGAGCCGACGCTGTCCCCGTGGTTATGGTGTTGGTGAAGCGCCGAAGCGGGTAGAACATATGAGGAGGCCATGGTGTGCCGTCACGACGAAGCTCGGGAGGCGGACTGGTTCTAAAGCGCGGGGCCTTGATTCGAGGGCTGCAGGAGTGTCGGCACTCCTACTGTAGTCGGGTCACCTGTCGGTGGGCATCGGAGGGCATCGGAGGACTTGTTGGGCACAGTCGGGGTAGGTGATCGCTTCGTACGCCCGGTTGGATACGCGACCGAATTCGACGTGCTGCTTGACAACAACACGAGTATTAGCGATGATGGGCCGAACCCCGACAGAAACACAAGAACACAGCATCGCAACACTATTCCGTACTTACGCCGGCGACCTAGAAGTCTCGAAATGGACAAATCCCACCAATTGACCAGTCCCGTGAATCTGGGTCTTCAATGTTTCTCCGGGGCGCGGTTGGGGAAGGAGGACGGCGCAGTCGTTTCGAGTTGGTGGTCCGGATTTGTTGATGTCTTGTCGTCAGGAAGCGATGCCAACACCGCCCGCTGTGGGCCAGACTTTCGCAAGGTTGCTCAACTTGTCCCTCTTTCTTTGATGGCAGCCCCTGTCGCGGTCGCCGTCCGCCGCTTTCCCCTTTCTGACCGCTTACCCCCTGAAGCCAGTGGAGAAGACTGCGACATGCAGATAAATTAATGGGTTTTATTGGCCGTCATGCACGAGATCTGGGCGGGCCCATGTCAACCCCGGAATCACCAAACAACCAAACCCAAGCATGCAACCCGATAAGCCGCTTTAATATGGGGCCGAGATTACCTGGCCACCACCAGGAACACCACACACCACAGCTTCCATCTCAGAAGTTGGGACGAGGCTGATGGTGTGAGCCTCCTCAACTACAAGGCTGGAATTAAAGGCATCAGAAATAACCACCGTCAAGACCATTCCCTTCCAGTGTTCTTTAATGTCTTTTTGCAGGTTCCGCAGTTGAAGCGTTTTCTGATGCCACGTCGCTAAATTTAAGCTCATCAAATTCCAGGACGACCGCGCAGACAAGTTGTGGCGATGCGAAAATGATTGCTTTACTCATTTCCTCGTTTCTTTTATACGTATTTGGTCTAGGCGCACTCGCTGCGTACTTCCTACTCAGTCTCACAAAGTATGCAGGACCTGAGGCTGGCTCGCCAAACAAACCAGTCTCTGTCCATGTTCTTGTTCTAGGAGACGTTGGCCGTAGTCCGCGCATGATATACCATGCCCTGAGCATAGCTAAACATGGAGGCAAGGTAAACTTGATTGGGTATCTCGGTATGTACCTCTATGTAGCAAAGGTGGAAAATTCAGTTGGCTAATGTGACACAGAGACCTCCCCTCACCCTGATGTTGTCAACAACCCCAACATCACCCTCACAGCACTCCCCGCCCCCCCACGCAGGCCGCCGTCTATTCCCTTCATTCTATTTGCACCTTGGAAAGTGCTTTACCAAGTCTACCACCTTATCCACCTCCTCGGCCGCACCCTCCCACCAGCGCAATGGATTCTCGTCCAGAACCCGCCAACAATCCCTACCCTCGCCATCGCCAGCCTGGTCTGCCGCCTCCGCAACAGTAAACTAATCATCGACTGGCACAACTACGGCTGGACCATCCTCGCCGGCACCCGAGGCGCCAACCACCCGCTCGTCGCCCTCTCGAAGCTCTACGAATGCTACTTCGGCCGGTTGGGGCACCTCCACCTCACCGTAACCCACGCCATGGCGCGCCAGCTCCGCGAGCCGCCGTACTCCATCACCCAGCCCATGCTAGCAGTACACGACCGCCCGGCCGCCATCTTCCAACCCATCACCTCGCCCTCCATCCGCGAACAAACGCTCGCCCGGGTCCTCCCACCCGCAGAGCGCGACCTCATCCCAACCATCCTGTCAGGCGCCACCCGCCTCATCGTAAGCAGCACCAGCTGGACGCCCGACGAAGATTTCTCCCTGCTCCTCGACGCCCTCGTCGAATACGCCAACCCCGCCCCGCCCACCACCACCACCACCACCACCACCACCACCCCCAACCCGCGACCCCCTGCTGCTCGCCATCATCACCGGCAAAGGCCCCCAACAGGCGCACTATCTCGCGCGCATCGGCGACCTGACCAAATCGGGCCGTCTCCCCAACGTCCGCATCGCCACCGCCTTCCTCCCCTTCGCCGACTACGCGGCCTGCTGGCGTGTGCCGACTGGGCGTGTGCCTGCACCGCAGCAGCTCAGGCGTGGACCTAGCCCTGATGGTGGTGGATATGTTTGGGGCGGGGCTACCTGTGGTGGCGTATAGTGGGTATGAGAGCTTTGGGGAGCTGGTGAGGGAAGGGGAGAACGGGCGGGGGTTTGAGACGGGGGCGGAGTTGGCGCGGGTTTTGGTGCAGTTGTTGGCGGGTGGTGGAGGGGGTAATGAAAGGGGGGGGAGTGAAGGGAATGGGAGGGGAGAGTTGGAGTGGTTGAGGGAGGGGGCTGTGAAGGAGGGGAGGAGGAGGTGGGATGAGGAGTGGGATTCGAAGGTGGGGATGGTTATGGGGTTGGTGGTGTGAGATGGTGGACGGTTGTTGGTTTGTTACTTGGTGTAGGAATATGGGTGGATAAGGTTTGGTCTTGTTTTTTTATGGTTTGCTCTAGGTAGTTGACCATAAACGCCAAGGCGCCTGGGGAAAAAGGGATATAGTATAAAGTCTCTTGTTAATCCCCCCGTCCCAATTATTCCTGCTGTCCAAATTTATCCTCCACCTTACCTCCCCCAACTACCTCTGCCTCAGTCCTCCCCCAAGCTCTCCCGCACGCACTTCCGACACCGTCTCCTAAAGTCCTTGTTCAACCCCTCCCGCTCATCACGCAGCAACCTCGCTGCCTCGACATTCGCGGGGCTCTCATCGTTGGGGTCCTCAAACAGGCTGATGACGCTGAGCAGGATGGTCTCGGGGGTCTGCACAGGGCTCCACCGCTCGCTGGCCGCCTCGTAGCCGTACTTGTCCTCCTCGGGCGGGTGCAGGATGCTGATGCAAAGCTCGCCGCTGGTGTAGATGTTGGGGTGGAACGGTATCGGTGTTTGGAAGACCATCTTCGGGGGCATGAGAGGGTAGGTCGGGGGGAAGGTCAGATAGGCGCGGAAGTTGCCTCCTGGAGAGAGGGGGTGGTGCAGTTAGCGGTAGGCTCGCGGGACATGAAGGTGACTGGAGGTAAAGTGAGGGAAAGCGTACCGCCGTAATATTTGCAGTCATCGTTAATCATGAGCATGACTTCCCACTGGAAGATATTGTTGTCGTTCACCAACCCGCACGAGATGCCGGGGAGGTCCGTGGCTGACTGCATTTGCTTCAGCTGCCGCCTCAACAGGGCACCGGCAGCCGCCGAGCTTGACGATGAGCTGGCCATAGTTGATCGTAGATTTAAAGTCAGAGTATCGTTTTCCTATCCGGTCTGAAGCCGTTCTTGTGTGTCGGCGAGAAAGGTGGTGCAGCTCGTTCGGTGTCGGGAGTAGAGATGGCGACAACAGTAAGAACAGTCCGACTTCCCAAGTCGTAGGCCTTAACGACGGAACGGGGTCCCGAGGGTTTAGGTCCCGCGCGTCTCCTGTGTAGGGCAGTGAGTTGATCACGATGGTGTTTACGAAGTATGGAAACGATGGCCGAGGCGAGGTCGCGCGAGCGGACAAAGCGGGGCAAAGCGGCAGCGGTCGCGGCAGCGAGGGGCACTGGCGGCGATCGGGGTTTCCGGAAAGTGGGGCCGATTACTCGCACCAGACGAGACCTGAATGGGAGATTGTAGTTCTCGATGTTCAAGCACATACAGATATTTTGAAAGTTTTATTTGTAGCCCGAGAATAACATGAAAATCATTGGGACTTCTTGGCGACTGCCCTAATAGTACAACATAATTCTTTTGGAAGGCGCTTTAGGACCCAGCGGGATTTAATTTCAGCCACGATCACGTACGTGAAAAAAGGGTGAGACCCCATGATTTCTCTTTCTATCCTTGCGTTCATGTTGAGCAAGGAGACCCTTTTCAAACCTTGTACTTCCATTACTGTGGCTTTACGTTCGTCGAGTGGCAGGTTGAGTAGCAGGGAGTCCGAGGTCCAGGGCCACCCCCAGTGACGTTCCCGACATGGTCAGGCTCCAGAGAATACGTCCATTCAACACATCAACGCGGTCGGCCGAAGCACTGCATGGAACCGCAGTCAGTAATAATTTTAGACATGCTCCAAAGATTCAGGCGTGTGTCGTAGACATGTGTTGCCATCTCCAGTCTTGCACATCTTCATTCTAGTCTACAGTTGACTGCACTAGCACTACTTCTCCTATCTAGAGCTACCTGTAGGTACATACCTACCTATCCAAGGTCAGAATCCGAACTGTAAGTACCCTACCTATAAGTAGAGATTAGGTACTTTCTCCAGCCAATAGTCGGCACCCTAGATACCGCCACAAACTGACCAGGCGTCAAATGCTAACATTTAAGTGTTCAATATCCTAGTACCTGGGGAGCTTCTCGCGGTTCCATTACTTGCATACTTCCATCTCGCTGTCCAGGACGGACTATCAGAGACCAACTTCACAAATCCTACGAGAAGGGTGTACGGGGAAACCTTCCCCCCAACACGTATTCTCTGTGATAGGCGCGGGTAGTGCTCGATGTGGCAGGTTTGGTGAGTTATTCCGCCAACTAAACTCCTCGAACCATTTACCTGTTGAGAATTGCTTCCCGTGACCATGTCCAACCACAGCGGGGTTGGTTGATATCTGTCTTTGCCATTTGGTCACACGGTTTCCAACCGCCGGAGGGCACGGCTGCCCTAAGGGAACGACACCCTGGGTCTCGGCCCTTCACTTCAACTGTGCGGATGTTGAGGAGAATCCGGCGACGCAACGGCACAATCTCCGATGCTAACGACTGGCAGCCCGAAAAAAGCTAGCTTCTAATGCTCCAAATCAACCCAGTTATATGCCATCACTTTGAGGCTCACGAGAACTGGCGACAAGGAGCAACACGCCGTCAGACTGCACGGGTAGGTACTTTGCGCAAGTCGCGCTCCTCAAGACCCGACACTCTGGTATTGCGTCTGCAGTTTCCTTTTTCAGGGCAGGTCATCGTTGCTAGAAGAGCCATGGGCCATTATCTCAGCTGATCGCCTAGAACTCCCCGTTGAGTCTGATAGGCGCGCATCTACGCCAGAACTTTCAACGGGCAGAGCTCTCTTGATTCATGGGAGGGCCAAGAATTCAAAAGCCATCAACCTTCCTGATCAGTTCTCAGTCGTGACAACCCAAAATCACCGGTATGCCCAAGAAGTGTCGTGGTCTCAAATACGGATTGGGAAGCCTCCGCAATACGACAGCGGAGCCGGGGACTCGGACCGTCCTGTTGACTGTTGCGCGGGGAGGGCCGATTGTTACAAGCGCCTGACTATGAAGCGATCTACTTGGGATTGGTGGCCTTCAGAAAGACAGCATATGCCAAGCGAGATGCAATATAAGCTTCCCCAGTTTGGCCCGGCTCCTACACCTCGGTTCCAGTCTTTGAGGTTCGCTTAACGCGCTGTGCACCAGAATCCGGGGGGAAATGTTGCATCGAGTTCAACTCCCGATCCTACCGCTCAGCTTCGCGTGCCGAGCCTGCCATATTTTCAGGGGCGTGATTGTTGGGTCGACCGATCTCCCATGCGCGCCTATCGAGACTCAGGAAACCATTTTACGATGTGATTCTGTTGGAAAGGAAAGATGAAGGTGCCCGTCAATTGTTGATCCTCGACCAGATCAACTGCCGCATCCCGATGCCGAAGGGGAAGTTGAGTTCTTGGAAGTAGTTGGAAATGGCAAGCAATTGACAAAGCCATCCTCCGTATCCGCCGAAGATGGGCAACAACGCCAAGGACAAAACACCGCGATGCTGCTGGTCTCCTATATAACGACCGGAGCCTGTCGAGGATAAGGGGAGGATGAGCACGAGAGCGGCCAGGAAGAGGATATTCCCTGCCTTTGCCCCCGAAACCTCGCCTCTTCACTCCTCTCCGTTCACCGACTTCAGCTTGTCAACATGCACCTCACCAGCCTCGCCCTCTGGGCGGTCACGGCCGTCCAGACAGTCCAGGCGCATTACCGATTCAGCAAGCTGATGGTCAACGACCACCTGACGAACGACTGGGAGTACATCCGCGAGAACAGCAACGGTATCATGCCGACCAAGCAGTTCCTGCAGCCGAGCGACGACTTCCGCTGCAACTCGGGCTCGTTCGCCAACGCGGGCCGCACCAAGGTCTACAAGGTTAACCCGGGCGACAAGATCGGGTTCCAGCTGTGGTACTACGCGACCATGAAGCACCCGGGCCCGCTCACCATCCACATGTCTAAGGCGCCCGGCGACGTGCGCCAGTACCGGGGCGATGGCGACTGGTTCAAGGTGCACCAGATGATCATCTGCAAGCCGCCGTCGGGCGGCTACCTGAACGACCAGGACTGGTGCACCTGGGACCAGTCCACCGTCAGCTTCACCCTGCCGCGCGACACGCCCCCCGGTCAGTACCTCGTGCGCATCGAGCACATCGCCCTGCACGGCGCCTCGGACGGCAACACCGAGTTCTACTTCGAGTGCGCCCAGATCGAGGTTGGTGGTAATGGCAACGGTCAGCCGGGGCCCATGGTCAAGATTCCTGGGCTGTACGACTCTGCAGACCCCGCGCTGAGGTTCTGGATCTATGGTGTGCCCAACTACCCGTACACCAATATCGGAAAGCATTCCGTGTGGACCGGCGGGCAGGCCAATGGCGGCGGAAACTCGGGGGGCGGTGGGAACACAGGTGGTGGTGGTAACTCCGGTGGCGGTGGAAATGCGCCTCTGTACGGGCAGTGCGGAGGGAAGGGTTGGACAGGCCCGACGTCCTGTTCGGAGGGGACTTGCAAGGCTACCAACGAGTGGTACTCGCAGTGTGTCAAATAAGCAGATTATCCAGAAAGAGAGGGCGACTCAAGGCCGGGTCGTAATGAGAAGAGCGCTTGTGCCCTTCATACCTAGAGATACTGGTGTGTTTGGTAAGGTGCCCTTCTATGTAGCCAAACACTTTGCCTGCTGTTGTTACTTCGGAGGCTATATGACTCGGACATGAGAGTGACTCGCCTTGTCTTATAAATATCCCAACAACGGCGCATGATGTACGATAGGAAACCAAAACCACTGCCAGCGGTTGAGCGCAACATGATCCCTTGCCCCTGAGTGTGTCCTTTCGCTTGGCGTTTGTTGTCGGTCGTTCAACAGCAGAAATGCTAGATTAGAACATTTTCTCCTTGAGGTACACCTGTTTCCGCACTTCCTTGTCTTATTTTCAATCTCGACGACATCCTCTTGCTCAGCGTGCAACCATCAAACCCGAACTCCAAACGCCGCCCTATGGTTGGTATCTTCGCCACATAAACACAATGCGAGCTTTTATCCATGAAAGCCATAACCAAAAATTACCCAGCAGAGGCCCCTACTTCTTCGTGGCTCCAAATCCAGTGAACCCCATAGCGGCCATCATGTCGTCCTCGTCGTGTTCGCCCTCGATCCGGACATCCTCGCCGTACTCAGTCTTGACCTTCACCGCAGCCTCCTTCTCCAACCTCTTCCGCTCCTCCGCCTCCTTGCGTTTCCGCCTCTTCTCTTCCCTCTCCTTTTCCTCCTCCTCCTTGCGCACCTCCAACCTCTCCGCAAGCGAGACCACCTGCTCGCGCTTGCGCTCCTGTTCCCTCTCCCACAACGCCTCGATGCGCGCGTGCACCTCCTCCGCGGTCGCCTTGCGCACCTCGCCCGTCGCGCCAATGCTCCGCTGGTGCTGCATACTGTTGGTGTGCTCGATCCACTGCAGGTTGTCCTTGAAGGTCAGGTCGCAGGCCTCGCAGTAGAAGCCGGCGCCGCGCCCGCGCTTGCCGACGCCCGCGCCGGCGGGCACCAGCGTCGAGGTCCCGACCAGCCTGCTGAAGTCCTGCGTCGCGTTGCGCGCCGTCGTAAGCGTCTCGCTCCCGTCCATCGGCTTGTAGTATTTCTTGCCCGCCATCTTGGCCTCCCATCGCGCCTTGCGCTCTTCCTTCTCGGCCGCTTCGCGGTCTTTGGCTTTGGCCGCGTACTCGTCGAGGTCGTACTTTTTGCGGAAGTCGGTGTCACCGGCCGCCTGGCCGTAGGCCGATTCTTTTTTGGACATGGTGGGCGGTTGGTTGGGATTTGTTTGGTTGGACTGGTGAGGTTGTCGCGGTCTGAAGGGCAAACGCGATGTCTTCGGCACATGCATGCATGCACCAGGCCAGGCCATCCCCCCCTGTTGCGGGAGCCCCCGATAACGATAAAGAACCCTGTCGGTTCACTGGAAACTTTGGCGGGGTAAATTTCCGAGCAGCTGTTGCTTTCACATGTACCTCTGTTCTAGAATTTCATAACACGCATTTTCCAGGAAACAAAATGTTGTATCTGGTTGGACTCGGCCTCTCCGACGAGACGGATATTACCGTCAAGGGCCTCGATGTCGTGAAGAAGGCTTCCCGGGTATACCTCGAGGCCTACACTAGCATTTTGCTTGTTGATCAGTCCGTCTTGGTACGCTGCTTCCCCGTGTCTTCCCTCCCGCCACCACCAGGCTCAGCTAACGCTAATGCACAGTAGGAATCCTACTATGGCCGCTCCATCGTAGTCGCCGACCGCGAGATGGTCGAGTCCAACAGCGACGAGATCCTGCGCGACGCGCAAAACGTCGATGTCGCCTTCCTCGTCGTGGGCGACCCCTTCGGCGCGACGACCCACACGGACATGGTCCTGCGCGCGCGCGAGCTCGGCATCCAGGTGCGGACCGTACCCAACGCGTCCATCATGTCGGGCATCGGCGCGGCCGGGCTCCAGCTCTACAACTTCGGCCAGACCGTCAGCATGGTGTTCTTCACCGACAACTGGCGCCCGGCCAGCTTCTACGACCGCATCAAGGAGAACCGCGACATCGGCCTGCACACGCTCCTGCTCCTGGACATCAAGGTCAAGGAGCAGAGCCTGGAGAACATGGCCCGCGGCAGGCGGATCTACGAGCCGCCGCGCTACATGTCGGTCGGTACCTGCGCGCAGCAGATGCTGGAGATTGAGGAAGAGAAAGGGCTGGGAGCGTACGGGCCGGAGAGTCTGGCCATTGGCGCTGCGCGAGTGGGTGGCAAGACGGAGAAGTTCGTCGCCGGCACGCTGAAGGAGCTTTGCGACGCCGACGAGGAGCTTGGACCCCCGTTGCACAGCATGGTGCTTCTGGGGAGGAGGACGCATGAGCTGGAACATGACTTTGTTCGCGAGTTTGCTATTAACAAGGAGAACTGGGATAGGATATGGAAGGCCGATTACGAGGGCAAGCAGTAGTAAGCCAGTAAGTCAGTGCGATCGATCCTATCATACAAATTTGTTCAAGCAACAGCTGGCTCGACGCCAAAGCAAAACAAAGCGAGATATCCGTCCACCACCGCGTTCTTATCCAATTTGAACCCCCATCAACATCCACCTAGTGAGACGATCTCCACTGGATGACCTCTTCGGCACTGATCTCGCGCAACTTGTTCACTGATGCCGGCTTCCCTGTCACAACGCCCTGGGCAACCTGCGCCATCTGCCCAAGTATGCTCTTAGAAGAGACGGCGTAGTGCGCCGTGGTCATCTGGACCCGGATGATGCCGATGCGAGGGTCGTTTACGCCGCCGTCATGGACGCCGTCGCCCAGGTCTCCCAACCAAGCTTTCAGGTCCTGGCTGTAGTGTTTCTGGATGAGGGACCGGTCCGTGACCACGTTGGCCGTGCCGCTGACCGACGCCCAGTCGCCCGCGTAGTTGAGGAAGCTGATGTTGACGTGCGAATCACTGGCGATGTCGCCCGTCTTGCCGGACTCGGTGTTGGTGTGGAAGAGGAGGTCGATGCCGCCGCTTTCCTGTGATGGTGTTTGTTTGGTTAGCGGGCAATCGCTTTTGCTGTTTTCACGGTTGACGGCGGATACGTACTTGGGCTGCCAAAGCCATACACCTCGACACCAGGTTTCCGGAGCCGGCATCCCGCGTGGTCATCATCCCAAACTTGCAATGGGTCATGAAGGCGCTGAGGTCTCGGACTTTTTGTTCCAAGGAGACGTTCTCGTCAGCGTTGGCCTCCTTGTAGGGATCGGGGTGCTTCGCTGAAGCTTCGGTCTGTTGTTCCGCCATGTTGGGTATGTGGCCTTTTGTCTGTATTTGTTTGTTTGTTGTTATGTGTTGGTGTTCTGTATGGCCTTGTAAGTTGCTCTGGTCTGACTATCAAAGTCCAGGACAAAATATCGAGGAGGTTCCCATATATGTAGTCGCAATTTAAGGCGGAGACACTGGAATTATCCGGCGTCATGATGTAAACCTTTGACGCATCCTTGGGCATGCCATCACCACAGCCTGGGTGACCGGCTACTGACGTCAGACCGCAGCCAGGAACATGGCTTTCCATGGCGGCGATTAAGTCCGACGAGACATTTTAGTATTTTATGCCAAGGTCATATGTATAAAATTTAGGTTATCAGGGCCCAGGCACCGGTGACTGGGAAATAACTATAAAAAGTTTCTGATTTGTTATGCATAGTTCAAATAAATGTTAACGGAGTGCATGTTCCTGGGATGTGGTACCTTCCATTACCTACCTTTTGTAAAAATACGTATTAACCCATTTTACTCACCTGAAACCCATATCTCAGCACAACACATCAAAGAGCTGTTGACACCAGTGATGTCCAACATCAAAATGGCCTGGGCCCATTCTCTGTATTGTTTTGCTCCATCGCAGATTATAACCCACCCTTTTGTTATAGTTGACACCCATTTCCAACTCAGATCGACAAACCCTGTTCATACGCTCCATACTGATTACGTTCACTTTGCAGTTTTTAGCTCGAGACGGGTTAGGCTGTTAGAGTTGTACTTAAGTCCTCGTGTTAAGTCTCGTTATTTTCCTCCATTTTTTTCTGTCATCTGCTAGGTATGTTCGTGAATTCGGATGTGAGTGGTGGCGCACTAGTCTCATACAGTGGCGTTTTATCGCCGAGAGGTGAGAAAAGGAAGGAGCCCCTGAGCTTCAGATCTCGGAACCCTCGCTCAAGAGACTTAACCCTCTCAACCCGTGTCCCTTCGTTGCCTAACTCGGTTCTTCTTTCCGAAATCGACCAAAGACAGACACATCGATGTCTTTCGGTCGTTTTGTTTTTAATTTTCTCCTTTTAAACTACAAGACTCGGTTTTCTTAGCCGTTGAGTGTGAGAGTGTCCGGGCTTCCATCCATTCATCTATCCCTCACACAGAATCTTACTCAGTCAGCGGCACTCGCTCTTCTCCATCAGCCGATCCCTCACTTTTCTGTGCAACCGACGACCCCCAACAAACGGCAAACCACGCCTCTCATCATCCCGCGCGACACTCATTGTCCTTTTAGGAATGTACCAACGCGACATTTGTTGCAGCGACCCCGCCATTTAACACGCAGACCGCGACTTTTCACTCAGAGCAACCCCCTGCCCACTTTTCTCAATCGCCCCATTTTCCCCTCACCGACAAAGATGAGCTGGGATCCAGACACCGTGAGTTGACTGTGCCGTTCACACGCCATTGGGAACAATTCTCTCGGCCTCCATTGGAATGTATTGGACCTGTACTGATAGTTAATAGAGCATCATGCCGGGTGAGGAACGCGATCAAGAAGAGCAGGCCAAGGCTTGGTATGACGAACCCACCCGTGCTCGCAATCGGTTACTCGAGGTCGAAAACTTGCGCCTCAAAGGGCTCCTGCGAAAGAACGGTATCTCCTGGGATCCTCGGCTGACTCTCGATCCGGATGATCGAAATAGAGGCTACTGGTCTTCTCCCAAGCGGTCTCGTACTCGCAAATCCAGGCGCTCCGTGTCGTCATTCTCGTCAGACAATTCACACCTGCCGATGCTTCCTGTGGAGATCCAGCTTTATGTCTTGGAGTATGCTTTAACAAGCAAGATGCCCATTATCGACCCTCTCTCCAAGTCGAACCGAGACACCCTTTCAACCACTGAAAGGACGGCTGACAACCAGCTTGCCATTGGCTTCCTGGCAACCTGCAAAGCTTATCTGATCGAGGGCACTCGGTTTCTCTGGAACAATAATACGTTCGTCTTTACAAGCCATGTAGCTTTGCGCAACTTTGCCAACTTGAGCCTCGAACACCGCAAAGGTATCAAGAATGCCACTTTCCGCATCATCGCACGCTATTATGATGACGAAGAGCGGAAACACCTCGCCCCCTATCCTTCCACGGTCGACACATACTTCAGAACGATCAATCTCAAGACGACTCTTCGAACCAAGGAGGACAATCTCGCCCGCAAGGGGTTCCGCAGCTACGCGTGGGAGCAAGTCGTGGACTTTCTTGACGCAATGCGGCCGCCTTTCGACCCCCACCACCCCAAAGGGCAACCCCGCCCTCGCCTTTTGCCTGGGCTCGAGACGTTGCGGATGGATTTCGTCAACTTTCCCGATAGTTTTCTTAGTCCGGGCTCAGGGTCCTTCCTCCACAGCTTTGCCTCACACGATCTGGGTTGCACACTCAACGAACTGCAACTAACCGGCCTCCCCGCCTGCGATCTCGGGGACGAGCTGGTGTCCGAGCTGTCAGGGATGGTTAAAGATGAGGGTCTCCTTCTAAAATCAGATGCCACCTACGTCTACTCTGGAAACCAACTCCGCCAGATGGCGGCAAAGCGCCTAAACAGCTCAAAGTGGATGCCGTCGTGGGAAGCCAAGGTGGTTCGTTCGTGGAAGGTGCTTGCAGATGAGTATGCGCGCAGTAAGAACAAGTCGCCAGTTCCACAGCCCGCCCATCCCCACCACCGCCACGGCCACGCCGGGCACCACAGAATGCCGCCCGCCCCCAAGGAGGAAGGACACCCGGAATCCCCGTGGAAGGAACGCCGGACCCTGTTCAAGCGGATACCCGAAACGCAGAACTCCGATAAGCGCGTTTGGGGCGAGTTTGACCGACTTACAGGTCGTGAAATTGGCCCCGAGGAGTACGACGAAGAGGATGACGAATACGACATATCAGACCTCGTCTGTCCCCATTGCGATGTCATGCACCCCCCGTCAGGCGAACACTAATCCGGTGGATGGAAAGTGTAGCTTCATATTCAGTGTTTCGATGATGGGATGAAGGATCATCGAGGATGGATTGCTCCTGATATCGCGGTTCCTGTGTTACAATAATAACTTGGCCGCCAGCCTTGTTCATGAAATCATGTCTTGCTTTCTTACAATGTCTCGAACGGTTTAAGGCCCGGAAGGTTGGGAGGCATCATCATTTACACGGGGTATTGCGGCGCCTGAAAGTGTAATGAGTGGGAAACGGCGTCAAGGGGAAGAAAGGCTTAGCAAGGGTATCGGGTTGGAACTCCCAGTTAGATACCCGTATTACCTCCAGTGTTGCTTCTCAACGTATGGCTTCAATGAAACGGCTTGTTGTTAATTTCCAAACCAGCCAGCAGTTTGACAACCCCCGGGACTGGTGAACCGAAAGCATTAAAAACGAGGCAGATAGCGGGATGTGTACTCCATCTCGCCAAACCCGCCAAAGTCGCCATATCCATAACCCAAGCTCACTACAGCATTAGATTCCTATCCCACACCCGAGCCTCTTACATTTCTTCCCTGCCCCATCATCCATCTACCCTCCAAACTGACTCCCAGGCACACCCCGCTTCCACCGACCCGCCCCGGCCGTTCCCGGAGCCGAACCATTCCCCCCAAATCCAAACCCTTCATACTCCCCCAAACTCGGCGGCAAATCCTCCACCCTCGTACCCCACGAACTCTCATTCCTTCCCAGCGTCAGCACCAACTCCTTCCCCTCCGTAAAAAAACTATGATCGATCCAGTTCCTGCTATACGGCTTCCCATCCAGCGTCGCACTCTGCACATACACGGCCTTATACGCCGGATCAAACCCCACATTCCTCACTCTCGCGGTCCGGCCCGTCAGCGGGTGCGTGATATTCACCTCCTCAAAAAATGGCGGCGTGATCAGGTACACGTCCTGGCCCGGATTGGGGAACAGGCCCATCATGGCGAAGGCCAGGAAGGAGCCCATCGCGCCGCTGTCGTCGTTGCCGGGCAGGCCGCCCGGGGTCGGGGAGAAGAAGGCCGGGATGTAGAAGTGGGCGCGCAGGGCGGAGAGGGCCGGCCGGCCGGCGTAGTGGTATTGGAAGACGGTCAGGAAGGACGGCTCGTTGCCGATGTAGGTTATGCCCCGGTCGTGCAGGTAGTTGAGGCGCGAGATGAAGGCGGCCGGGCCGCCGTAGAGGGTTATGAGGGAGGCTTGGTCGTGCGGGACAAAGCTGTGGTTGGTTGGGAAGGGAGGGAGGGGGTTGGTAAGTCGTTGCGTTGTGGGAAGGGGGGTGAAGGAGAGGAAAGGGGAGGGGAAGAGAGGGAAGGAAAGGGAAGGAAAGGGCAGCGCTTACAATCCGTATTCCCAGATACTGCTTTCGAAGGTCTCGCGGCCGGTGTTTTGTAGGGAGCAAACGCTGGACGAGTCGTGGTTGCTGCAGTTCAGAGGGTCTTGGTAGCCCCAGGTTTGGTTGAGGTAACGAGGTTGGAAGAAGCCAGTGAAGCCGGTCTCGCTGCCGTTCCACCAGGTTGAGACCTGATCTGCTTTGAAGAGATTCTCCCAGTTGCCGCTGGACTCAATGTACTTCTCTTTGTCGTTGTCCTTGCCGAGACTGGCGGCCAGCTGAGCAATGCAGAAGTCATTGTAAGCGTATTCAAGTGTTCGTGAGACACTCCTCGTCATGGTACCAAACCCCTTGTAGTCAAAGTCCTGAACCGGGATGTAGCCGAGGGACTTCCAGCTGTCGAGACCCCCTCGGCCTTCGCAGCACCAGTCGTAAGGCTCGACCTCAGCGTCCTTTACGACGGCAGCATATCCATCATCCCACTGTTCGATATTAGGACTCGTTCATAGAGAAGTAACGACAAATAAGCTCTTACGTCAATGCCTTCTCTTAACCCCTTGACATAGACGTCCGCCAGCACAACGTCGGCGTTAGATCCACCCTAACAAGGTCAGTTCTAGATCACTAAAAGCAAAAGACGATGGTGCTCTTCACTTGGGTGTAACCCTTGTTCAGGCTCATACGGCAGTCAGGCAGCCACCCTAAGTGACGGTAGGTGTCAATGAGTGAGCGAACCATGTCAGTCAGAGCTACGGGATCGGTAATGGCAAGAAGAGGGAGCTGGGACCGGAACTGATCCCATAGGCTAACTATCATTAGCCACAAACGTGAGCATGGCCAAGTCTGTGGATCGTACCAGTAGAAAGAGTCAAAGTACGGCTCGCTGCTGGACCACAACGGATTCTCGCCCGTGTAATTCTGAGGGTTGATCATGGTTCGATAGATGCCGCTGTAGAAGTTTGTCAACATTGAGCCGTCAACCTGGTTTGTCGATACCCTGATGGGGCTCATTTTCTCTCTCCACGCCTCCGTTGCAGCCTCTGAGACAGCTGTGAAGTCAAAGTCCGGAATCTCACGCTCACCATGCTCGCAAGCCCTCTGAGCGCTGATGTAACTGGTGGCAGTCCGGACAAGTATGGGCTCGGCTCCCGAATTAAACCTCACGAATGCGCCCCCTGGAAGTGGGTAGCCGTTGATCGACCTCGAGATAGTCAGATCGTGAACCTCGGCGCTGGCCCGGCTGTCAACAAAGATACCGCTGTCAACAATGTCAGCACCGGAGAAGTCGGTGCAGAAATGCAAAACAAAAGTCCCAGTGCCAAAGCTCGGCAGGAAGCGGGCGCTCCCAGTTATGCGGCCCGTCACGGGATCCACAGTGACTGTAGCATTGTCCTGCCTGGAGTCAGCCAGGTCTGTGAGATCTTGCAGAATCAGGGGCTGAGCTGGCTCGTTGTCCGCCCCGACGCTAGGGAAGGAGAAGCTGAAAAGCGAGGCGTGATGGGTCGTGGTCATTTCGGCTCGGACGCCGCTGTCCAGCGTGATGCCGAAGGTTCCCGGCTTCGCGGATACATTGCTGTTCTTGAAGCGCCCATGCGCAGCACGCGTCTTCTTGGGAAAGTCACACCGGTTGATGTCCCCGTTGGGGCAGTTTGTGTAGGCAAAGAGAGCAAAGTTCCCCAAGCTCGGGCCGCCGCCAGTGCCGCTGTCGTGCATGGTGCTGAAGCCCGTCACGGGGGATCCATCCATAGTGAAGCCGCCCTGTCTGCTCCCGCTGTTGGTGTCGGCAACGGCCTTGGCCATGCCATACGGCATCGAGGCGCCGGGAAATATATTCCCACCGTTACTGGCTCCGATCAACGGGTCGACGTATGCAAGAGGATCGAAGGTGTCCCGGGCCAGTGCCTTACCCATCAGGGCAAACCAGCCCGAGATGAGAAGCAAGGTCATGACAGTAAAAGCTTTATCAGGTGATGGGTAATGTTGGGTGCGAGGCAACTACCAGTCAAAAGGTTTGAACCTTGAGAAGTGTCTAAAGGTCGGACGGTCGATTTGTTATGAACAAGTGTCGGACAGCGACAAACACGGTGATCTCTCAACATGCCCAACTCCCTGAGCACCAACATATGTACCTGCTTCAGAGATGTGTTTACAGGAGGGTGATACAGATCCGGAAGGTACCTGCGCAGATCTAGACGTTACCGTCCGAAATTAAATTGCGTCTCGTGGTCTTGCACGACATGCCCAACCCGAGGAAAGAACCTGGAACTGCTACATGCCTGAGACCACCTTCCAGTTTGTGCCATGTCGACTGATCAATTACAATGCTCCCAATGGTTCGCCATCGAGTCAACTGCGCAAAACCGCGGCAACATCAACATTGGGGGATTTGTATTGCAGCATGATGGGCAGTTCCAGGTTGTTAGAATGCGGGTGGGCGTGTCAGGGTTGCATTTAACAAACAACTCCCCCCAAAGCGCATCGCAATAACCTCGAGCCCAACGGATGGTTCAAAATGGCTAATCTATTAATGAGGAGTTGGAAATGGCCTAATCACCGAACTGGGTGGGAAACTGGGTGGGAAACCGGGAGTGAGACGGGAAACGGGTTGTGGTGCTGCCATCCACTTGCCCGTTTTGGCGCCCGTCCCCCTGCAGGGCGTGCACAGGGCCTGCAGGGGGGATCAACAGCTAGGCCCACTGCCGAGAGATCCCGGCGATCCCCCGCCCCCACTCCCACCGATCGATGAAAAAGGCCCGACGCCACCGCCGACCGACTACCAATACTGATGTCGTCCCAACTTTCAGACAGTCCAACAATCTGGGGAATGATTCCAGGCCACTCGTTGGCAATCCCTATCCACATACGGTTACCGAACCAAAACCCGAATGGCCCAGACCCCAAACTCGCCCCAGGTTAAGCTCTCCGTTGCACGCAGTCGGGGAGTGCAACCGCCATCGCCCAAGCATGACACCAAGCTAGGTATCCATGTGTGTCACTGCAGACGCAGATACCCGATTTCCCAGCTAGATCCCGAGACAAGTACATACTGTGGATGATGAACATGACCTCAACGGTAGGCATTTCTCCCCATCTGCTTCAACCATGATATCTGATCGCCATCGCGTTACAGTTGCATCTTTTCTACGGTATCGCTCGAGCTATGTAGATAGCCTCAAAGTCTATCGTGGGATCAGTTTACTGGCTAAGGCAGACGGACGGTCGGCTCTGTTTTTGGCCCCGTAACCCACCGGCAAGACGGATACCAACGACGGATCCAAGGTCCCAGTCACGGCTTCCGCGTTTGCACCGGGATGTGCTGACCCAACAATATGGCACACCATGACATCTCTGCAAACAACGTCGCGGCACCGCGCATAAATTGCGACGCCCAGGCCGCTCGATCAGACGGCTTCCAGCGCAGCTTGAATCGAGCATCCGATTCTCCACTCGTTCTTCAGACCGCGCCACCGACTTCCAAGGTCGTGACCGGCGCGGAGTTGGCCGCGGGATCCATATCACGAGTCATTGCGACCCGGGGGCACATCGCCAGGACAGTTTCTAGGTAGTTCAATCCGACAAACCTTCATAAGAACGCCGTTGTTTACCCCCTCCCGAGTTTGCCAGATGCCAAAGCGAGTTGCAACCCAGCCCTAGCAGTCGTTTGCTCTTCCGGGCACTCTACTGCATATGGGGCAGGACCTAGTCTTTCGGAACTTCTGCATGGCGATTCCCCTCTTACATCATGATGCCCATGAGGTCACATACAGCCGACTCACTGCCCACGTTGAGGGACGACCTCGGCAGGGTCAGCAGCAACAACGAGTCGAATCCGGTCATGGTGTTACCCCAACGATACGACCGACAATGGAGCAACCCTATCATGACGGCCTTGTCGCCACCCCCCGGCTTCAAACCGACCCAGCCCCAGCGGAAGAGCTCCCATAATCGGCTGAGAAGCGATTCGGGTCTGGCATTGAACACAAACCAAGCTGTCTTCCGTCAACACGCACACTCTAACTCGGCCGGGCGGGTATCTAGTCGGCCCTCACCCGCTAGAGCACTGAGCTTCGATAGTAACAGTAGTGTGGCGGACTTCTCCTTGGGACACAGCCTCAGCCCGGAACTTGGCGGGTTCGTGTCTAACGGCAAGGTTCTTCCCGACTTCTTTGAGCCAGCCGTGGTCAAATTAGCATTTTCCAATAAGGGGACGGTTCGGAGGCTCTGTGAATTTGCAGAAACCAGACACGAGGGGTCGGATATTGACTTCTTGCGCAAGGTCACTACCTCTTACACTCCCAACCTCGCAACATAAACAAGCTAATCCGACCGCAGGTGGAAGAGTATTCTCGCGCTCTTGGCGACCTAATTTCTTCCATGAGCTACATATCCTCCAACTTCACCGGCACGACCGCAACCTCACCGCTCGAGCTCTCATCCGAGGTGGCTAGTGCTCTCAAGTCAAACATCAAGTACTGTGCAAGATCAGCCCTACCAGCCCTCGACAAAGTCTATCAAGAGGCCAAGTCTACGGCCGAGGATCGGTTGTCTCGGACCCTTTACCCAGAATTTGTGAAATACCAACTTTCTCGGCTTCTTACTACTTCGTTGACGTCAAACTGTTCCTCGATCGGCGAGGCCAACACCCGTTTCCCTGGTCTTGGTGAAGCCTTCTGCCTCACCGACCCCCATCAACCCGACAATCCGGTCATCTTTGCGTCAGACGGGTTATTGGCCATGTCGGGATACTCGCGGAGACAGCTCGTTGGGCGGAATTGCCGCCTCCTTCAGGGGCTTGCTACCGACGGGCAAGCCGCATTTCGGCTTAGCCAAGCCGTAGGGGCTGGAAGAAAAGCTACCGAGTTGCTCATCAACTACCGCCCTGACGGAACTGCTTATTGGAATCTCTTGTTCATATGCCCTCTGATGGAGAATGGGAGCGTGCGCTATTTCTTTGGCGCTCAGGTCAACATCTCGGAGAATATGGGGTCGGATTCCAAGGATATCATGGGCGTCTTGAACTTTGGCCAGCTTCCCGAGGAACAACCCACGGGATTCTCCGAGGCCCCGCCGTCCCCGATCTGGCCAGCACGGCAGAGTTCCGACAAACTGGAAATCGCAGAGGCAAATGACCAGCATAGAGAGAAGTCAGGTTCCCGCCGCCGGCGCTTTTTCCGCCGCCTCCACCGCAAGGCACCCTCCTCTCATGCCTCTTCCCCGTCACGCAACAGTACAGCCTCGGAGCCCGCAGACGACAGCCCACCGCCCCTCCGGTCTTCCCGCCACTGTCCTCCTCTCGGCCCCCTCAGCGCACATATGGAGTTCCATCAGCGCCGTTCGTCCAAACAACAGCTAGACGAGAACAGTACCCCGTACTCTCGCTTCCTGGTCATGCGCTACACCAGTTCCAGCCCGCCGTCAGCCAGCAACAACCGCCAGCCGCAGTCTGGAAGTCGACGTCTCGCCCGCGACGAACGCCCCCGCAGTGGCAACCCCCGGTTGCCTGTGTCCTTTTGCTCTTCCCATGCCCTCTTCATGCTCGGCCTCAAGACGCAGTCGCAACCCCAATCCAGCGAGCCAGAGTCCTCCCTCATCGACCGCGACATCTTCTCGGTGCTGTCATCACACCTCAGCTCGCCGACCGTCAACCGCGTGTTCAAGGCTGAGGTGCTAGCCACAATCGCCCGTGGGGAAAGCCTCACCACCGACCTAATGGTTTGGTCTGGCTGCCCGGAAGGATTAGGGAACATGCTTGGGGGCCGACCTATGGCGGCGGGGGTATCCAGGGGCGGCGCCGACCATTCAGATCAATGGCACGACTTCCAGTTCGGCGGCTTCGTCCGCGGAGGTCCTGCCCGGCGATGCTAGGCCGAGAGCCAGTAGCACGCTGGATCGTGGGGCGGGGTTCTTTAGCCAGGTTTTGCCGTCCGGGGGTAGGGGCGTTCTGAAGAGGGTTGTGAGTACCTGGGTGCCGTTGAAGGACGCTGATGGAAAAGTGGATTGGGTTGTGCTTGTTTTGACGCCTGCTGAGGGGGAGTGCTTTTGAGGATGGGTTGGGTGGATAGCACGTGAGCTCAGGGGCTGGGAGGAGATCTGTTGATGGCGATGCACTTCGCGGGATTGTGAAAATAGCACCCAGAATGCAAAGCCTTGTATCATGACGAGCTCAGTTACGTGAGGATGTGTAAACATGCTTCAGAACTCATAAGAATAGTAGCAAAGGTGGACTGCCCTGTCGGATTCTCGGTTAAAAGTCGTTACACACCGGCCCAGGGTATATGTAGAAGTTCTTTCCTGCAAGTATTCAACGAGGACCACCGCCCAAGCGGCAGTGGCTTAATTGGCACTGGCGGTGGTCCTCCCGCCCCGGGTTTCTGAGCTGCCCAACCGCGTACCGGATTCATGCGGGAGGTTGCAGGTTCGAGCCCTACCCGGGGCGCTTTAAAAGAGTCAAGGGGGTCCGCCCCCTTCTCTTCGGCGTAAACCCCAACGGGGGTTTCGTAGCCGGCCACCTCCCTTCGGGGGGCTGGCCGGTTGTGAGCTTTTGCTGTTCTGGGCTTCTTGTTACTAGTTAGCGTGACTGACTTCTTGCCTTTTGACATTTATTGTTTCTTGAGAGCTGGTGGAATGAACCGGCGTATTGTAGTCTCAAACACACAAGCACACACACAAAAAATCGGGGGCTTGGTGGTTTGAGTATCTAAACACTCAAACTTCCAACTCCTCTATACTTCGTACATATACTCCTTGCGCCAAACCCCCCAAAAGTCCCTTCAGGAATAAACGTACCCCTGCCACCACAGCACAACATATCACCCGTCAACGAAACGATCCTCAAAACATCATTTCACGACTCGGTTGTGCTACGCCCTGACCATTCACCCATTAATCGACGCGACGAGGAAGTGAACCACCGCCCACCGCGGAGAATGTCCTCCGCTTCGTGAATGGAATGGGCCAGACCCAGACCACTGTCGACCCGACCCCATGCAGCGGCCGCCGTGGCGGTGGCCCGGCGTTCTGGGGTGGTGGCAACGCGGGAGCGGCCGGCCGATCAGTGGGGCTCGCTCGCTCGCCTCCACCCATTCACTCAGTGCCAACGGCGCTGTGGGGCTTGTCGGGATGGGGGCGGGGGCGGGGCAATTTGGGCGGGCTTTCAGGGGGTGTCTTCGCTTGGAGTGTCGAGAGCGGTCGGCTGGGGGCGGGGGGTTGGGGGTTTTGGGTTGTGGTTTGGGAATTTGGGATAGGGGCAAGAGGGGGTGTCTGTGTTACGGTAGTTCGTACTTGTGTTGGTTTGCTGGGTTTTGAGCCGAGATAGGGGGTGTCTTGCGGGGTTCGAAGGGGAGGTTTACGGAGTCACAGCTGCTGTTTGTGTTTGTTCCAGCTTCTTTGGTGGTGCGAGAGTGAGTTGTCGGGTATGGGTTCAGGCCAGGTGTAAGACAAGCAGTAAGCAAGAGCAAGGATAGTTGGAAGTTGGTTGCCTTGAGGTTTGTGATTATGACGAGATAGGTACTGTATCATGAGTAGAGTTACAAAATGCTAGGAACATACGAAAGAACCGTGGCCGTTAAGTTTGTCCTTGATAACATGGATCTGTCGTGCCAACCAGAGAACCCCTCCCCCGGGAATCCTCAGAAACCGCCCCGATCAAAACTCGCGCGTCTCCCCCACAGCGCACACATCAAACACGCCCGTCTCCGGAAGCCCACTTGTCTTGAGAGCCTCCCTCAAAAGCTTCGGCGGCTCCTCGACATCCTCACTCGTCAACACCCAAGTGCCCCAGTGAATCCCCATCGCGCGCTTACACCGCGTCTCCTTAAAGATCTCCACCGCATCATACGGATTCGCATGCATCCAGCTAAACAACCACCTCGGCTTGTAAGCACCGATGGGGATCAGGCCCAGATCAAACGGCCCGCGCAGGTCGCCAATCTGGCGGAACTGGGGGCAGCGCGGCAGGGCGTCGTACTCGGGCCCGTAGTCGTCCACCTCGGGCGCCGCCGTCTTGGGCACGCGCCGGTAGCCCGTGTCGCCGCCGAACCACACGGACTTGTCGCCCGACCGCACCGCCCACGACGCCCACAGCGTGTGGTCCTGGTCCCGGCCCGTCCGGCCCGACGAGTGCTGGCAGGGCAGGCAGCTGATGCGCGCCGTGATGGTGCCGTGGGGCGCCGAGCTGTCGTTGCCCGCCGGGTCCTTGCTTTCCTTCTGCAGGACCAGCTCTACATCCTGCCACCAGTCCAGCTCGGTCACGTTGGGGATGCCGCTGGACCGGAACCACTTCTCCAGCCCGAGGCCGACAAAGAACTGGGCTTTGGGGTTCCGCTTCGCGAGCTCCTGCACGCTGGTGTGCGAGAGGTGGTCGTAGTGTGAGTGCGAAATGACGACGGCGTCGACAGGCGGCAGCTCGGACAGCGAGCAAGCCGGCGGGGAATACCGCTTCGGGCCGAACCACTGCACCGGCGTGCAGCGGTCTTCGAAGACCGGGTCGAACAGCACCCGCAGCCCGCTGGGGAACTCGACGAAGTAGCAGGCGTGGCCGAGCCAGGTGGCTCGTAGCGCTGCGTGTAACCCCGTCCGCGACGGCAAGAATTCGGGCTTGACGACGGGGATTTTGACGTTGGAGACGTCGGGGGTGGGCATGCCGCCTGTGAGACGGGACCTGCGGGATGTCAACAACCCCGGTTCTATGCTCGCATTACTAACTAAGTAATTAACGTGTTAATTATTTACTCACCAGAGGATCTGGCCGCCGACTATAAAGGGCGAACTGGGCGGGGCGCCGCCGGCGGACGGGTGCGGGTTCCGGAACTTGATGGTTTTCCCATTACTCCCTTTGACATGGTGAGGAGTGAGACGAGCGTCCTCCGGGACATTTACAGCCTCCAGCTTGGAGACGACGCTCGAATATGCGGCCATGGATGCGGCGGCGGCGGCAACAGTTGAGAAGGAAACGGATGTGCGCAAAGCAGCAGTGGCAGCTCGTGGCCTGTATTTGAACGCAAGGACGAGCGAATCTTATTGCAAGCCGTTCCATTGCAAACAGCAGAGACCACTGGCACGCAGACGGTGCAAACGACGGCCCCTTTATCAGATTCCCAGAGACAGTCTCGGACTTTGACAACGCGTGGCTTTGTATCACGGGAAGTCGGCTACGGACCAATACGCTCGTCACTGTAATGATTGCATCATGCAACCCGGGCCTCTAAACTGCGCCATTAGCATTGCCACGCGTATGTATCTGCTGCCTTCGTCGACACCATTTGCACCAAGTCTCGGGCCGAGCGGGCCTAAAACCCCCTATCTCCGGTTGCCAATGCCCGGCCAGTTTCTTTTTTGATTTGCCGGCGGACACGGGACTGGGCCCGGAATGTAAAGTCTCCCCGTGTGCCGAGGGGCCATCTGTGTAACCCAACCTGTTGGGTTTCCGGAAAGGGGGGGGAGGAAGGTGGTCATACCACAATCCTCTATTCTGGTTATTCCGCGTCACTGGCCGTTGGATGTTTGGCCACAGAACAAATATTTTTAAGTTATGTATATTTCTTTTCACATTGCATTCATTCACAACTTTTGGGAAGCCTCTTCAACTACTTTACCTAGGTAGACTGCCTGGCCTAAAGTACCTAGGAGACGGGAGTTGGCGTCTCTGACGGAGCAGCGGTGGTGGGCCGGCTCGTGATGAACTACAACTCAGGAAGAATCGTTGTTAGCCATCGAGTGCTTACTCCTTTCCTTCAATTTTACTATTCACCGAGATGAGACTTACATTGCTTGCCGCGCTCAGCAAGGCGATGAGCGAGCTGTGTACCACGTCCTCGTGAATGCCAACGCCCCAGACTGTCTGCTTGCTGCCCGCAGGCCTGCATTCGATATAGGACGCTGCCTTCACACCTTGGCCCTCACCAATGGCATGCTCCCTGTAGTCGTGAACGTCAAGGTCAATCCCGACGCCCTTGAGTGCAACCGCCATGCTAGAAATTGGTCCGTTACCCCGACCACGCAGTTTTACCTCTTTACCGTCCATGAGGATAACGCCCTCAAAGATACGTTTCAGGTCTTTTGTATCCTGCGTTTTACCCGGTGCGGCGGGCATCGGAGACTGTGATCGGTCGGGCGTGATGCTGTAGTCCACAAGGCTAAGGCGGGGGTTCTCGTGAAGGAAATAAGTGGTCTCGAAGAGGTTGGTGATCTCGTTGGCAAGTAGCTCGCGGCCAAGCTCCTCGGCGCGGCGCTGAACAACGCCGGAGAAGGCAACTTGCAGGCCGCGAGGCAGGTCGAGCTGTAGCTTCGAGTGCAGAATGAAAGCACTCCCCCCTTTTCCAGACTGGGAGTTGATGCGAATGATGGCCTCGTAATTGCGGCCGACATCCTGGGGATCCAGTGGCAGGTAGGGCATCTCGTGCCACTTTTCTTCGCTGGATAGGCCTTGACGCACGCGATTCTGGAATCCTTTCTTGATTGCATCTTGGTGGCTCCCTGAGAAGGCTGCAAATACGAGACTGCCGCCGTAGGGAGCACGCTGGTGGACGGGGATCTTGGTGCAAGATTCGACCATATCGATGACCGAGTCCAGATCGGAGAAGTCAAGGTGTGGGCTCACACCTTGTGTATATAGGTTCAAAGCCAAGGTGACGAGATCGACATTGCCCGTCCTCTCTCCGTTGCTATGGGAGGGTCAGTATTGTCTCATAAACCATGGGGACGGTAAAGAGGGCAAGGACACGAACCCAAACAGACAGCCTTCTACACGGTCAGCTCCCGCCATCTGACCTAGTTCTGCCGCTGCAATACCTATACCACGTCAGTGACGGCACCCGGCACACCTGAATCGGACACACTCACTACATCCGCGGTCGTTGTGGGGATGCTGTCAAAACATCGTTAGCATGGCTATGATACAGACAATAAGAGACAGGAAGGGTATGACTTGCCAGCGATACGCACACATCCTCCCTACCCCGATATTGCTGCAAAAGTGCTCTATCAAGTCCGCATATACGTTGGGCGTTGCCAGCTCGACTGTAGCAGGCAAGTTGAGGATGATTTGGTCCCCGGTCGCTCCGTTAGGGCCCCAGGCAGCTTTCACCGCGCGGCATACCCTGAGGGCATAATCGGGATCTGTGTCTGAGAAACACTCGGGCGAGAATTCGAACTGCCATCGAGTTGCAGAAGCTTCCGGATTGTCCTTGGTCAGGGACCTGACCAGCTTGGTGCACTCCACGGCGAGCTCCAGGGCCTGTTCCTCTGTGTAACCGAAGACAATTTTCCGGAAACATTCGCTGGTAGCAAGATAGATATGGATGATGGCATTTTTCGCACCTTGGACCGCCTCAACAGTCCTCCGGATAAGATCGGGCCGGCAAGGGGAAAGGACCTGCAGGAATACGTCGTCCGGCACAGCTCCCGGGGTCTCAATCAAGCGGCGGGTGAAGTCAAAGTCGATCTGGGAGGCAGACGGGAAGGAGACCTCAATCTCCTTGTAACCAAGATCGCACAGCATCTTGAAGTAACGCCACTTCTCCTCCCCGCTCTGTTTTTGGCCGACCCATGTCAGTTCCGGGATACAGGCATGCTAGCTCACGGAAGGTCAGGTGAAAAGGGGGACAAAAAGATACAGACCATTGGATCGGGCAAACTCTGGTTGCCATCGCGGAGGCAAGAGCTGTGGGGGTATTAGCGATGCTTCATGCGCTGAAAGGGTGGATCGGGAAACATACGATAGCCAGCGAGGAGCTTTGGATATGGTCTTGTCGGGCCACTGCCGGTTCGGCAAATGCGGTGGCTAGTCAAGTTACTGTTAGCCGAAAGATGAAAGTTGAGAACATGGAGAAACAAAGCTTGCCTTGAACGGCTTGTACTTCTTCCAGGGTTCCTTGAGGCTATAGAAAAAAGACAAAAGGATTAGCTCTGCGTGTGTCAAACAATCAAAGTACCCGACGGAATAAAGCAGCGCTCGCAAAACGGCTGAAGCAACATACAAAGGCATCTTGGTAGGGTAATCTCGGCCGATGTTCAAGAGCGGATTGAGTGAGATTTCGAGTGTTAAAGTAAAAGGGGCCGAAAAAAGCGAGGAAGGCGACAAAACAGGGCGGGTTGCTGGAAAATGAGTCACTCACTGAGAGGTGGCGCCGTGACGGTCGTGACTCCGTGAGGTTGAAAATTTGGAGCGAGCATTTATTGAATGAAAGTCACGTGGCCTAGCACGTGGTCTGCAACTATATCCTGTGTGGTCGTTCTTGTCGCACTCAGCCCGGAACATTTTACTGCACCCTTGGACGGGGCATTGCAGGGCCAAATTCATATGAGCAACCTGAGTATGTCTTCTCTCCTTAGTCTTTATCCCTGTCCATAAAAGTCTGCGGGCAGCCCGGGAAGCGACATAGAATCCCATGATTCCCATCGTGGTCAGCGAGAAGGTGTGACATCATCGCTTCACCAGACTCAAAACACCAGCGCGCACTTCTTGGCACGGCATTTGACCCGTTTGAAATCTGGGTGCTTATGTCGTAGATGTGTGTTGAGAGATGCGTATCCAATTGCCGCCCCTGACAACGATGCTGCCATAGCTCCCGACGAGGCCCCAGCCCAGGCAGTCATCGACAACAGCGCCAGCGAGCCGGCGGCACCTCCAGCCCAAGATCACGATAGTACCGACGATAGAGACGCGGGCGATGGCGATGAATATGATGACGCGGATGAGGGCGAGGAAGAAGAGGACGAGGAGAAGCCAAAGCTGCAGTACGCTCGCCTGACCCAGCACCTCGGCGCCGTTTATAAAAATGGGAACGCCACCAGGTCCTTTCTCGTCGCCGGCGATATACCTATGTTAACAACCGCACAGCGACGAACCGTGTTAGCGTCTGGTCGGCAACTAGCACTAGTGCGGCGATGATCAAGAAGGTTTTGGGAAGCATGTCAACTTGGTATCAGAATCGCACGATGTTATTGACCATCTCTAGTGCTATGGGCCAGCCACGTAGTCACCCGACAAAAACGCGGTGGCCTACCGAACATGGAGATCTGGAGTGACAAGCAGGCGCCATTCCTCAGGCGTAATCGTAGAAAAGTCAATCTCTGGCTCGCTCCCACGAAGAGACGGACCAAACCTAACTCCAGGCTCCAGAAGGAGGGGCTCATCTTTGGACCAGGGCCAAGCGATGAGGTTGAAGATGGAGTCAACCTTGATGGATACCTTGGCCTGGAATGGGCCATTGATCTGGACAATGACGGCAGCTAGCAGCTCGAGAGGAACCCCTTGTTCCTGTTTATCATCCTCCCGCATCCATATCTTGACGCAGTTCGGCCTACGGTGCTTGCGGCTGCCCCAGTCATCACTCTCCACTTCAGCGGCATATTGTCGTGTGTAGGTACTGGACCTTCCAATCTCAACGCCCGGTTCGATGGGAATCAGCCCCACGCCTGGGCTGGCAGATAGGGATGCGGTATAATGCCATCCGACCTGCTCGACGGTGCCCGTCGACCGAAGATACTTTGGGCCGTATCGCAGAACAGCAGGATCGTCTCCAGGGTCCTTTGGCGGGCGGGCCTGAAACTCGATGGCAATGGCAGCCTTGGAAAAGCGGAAGGCGGTGGCGTTGCCCTTCTGGAACTGGAATCGGAAAGCGACGAGGCAGGCGTCTTGGCCTGCCCACTTCCCGTACTCAACGTTGGTCAGACTGCCGATGACACTGAGACTGCCGAGGTCCTTTTGCGTGATTTTGATCCTGTTGTAGTCGGTGTCGTTTTGGTTCTTAATGCCCAGTTCCGGGGACAGATCGTCCAGGACAAAGGGGACTTCGCGGGGGGTGAATGCGGGCATGGCGCCGATGTGGTGGCTTCGTTTTTGTTGGGTTGCAAAGTGGAAGATTTTGGGACGAAACTCGGATGGAAGCGCGTCGAATCACACCTCGGCGTCTCTGTTGGGAGCTGAGCTGAATGCTGCACGGGACTGAAACGGACGGAATTTCCCTTGCCTCTGGCTTTTCACCCCAACTCGCACCCTGCCCACACAGATACAACTCGCTAAAAGGATGACTTCACCAAATGGAGATTACCACAAAACCCTCTTTGAGGCGCTCTTACGTAGCCGCCATCAATCCATGCTCGGCGACTTCAATGGAGCCTTAGCCACCCTGGATAATGCCTCGGAACGGGACGGAGTTTCAGACGACGACAAGCTGCAGCTGTTCCGTGAAGCTGCGCGCGTCTTCATGAAACGAGGATACCCAATCCTCGCAAAACAGTACCTCGACCAGGCAGTTGAAGTTGTATCCGAGTCGCAAAAAGCCGACCACGGCGCCAGCCAGCATCATGCAAAGCACCTCGCCCTCCGCGTTCACTGGGCCTTCGTCTCCACCGTTGGTTGTGGAAACACGCTCGACAGTGACACCAAGGTCCTGCTAGAGGAGGCATCGAACTATGTCGATGACCATTTGGAAGCCGGCGAGGCGTTGTGCGATGATGGCTGTCTGGAAACGCTCGATTTCCTTACCAAGATCACCATGGTCGATCACCTCTTGCTTGGAAAGAAGTGCTCCAGTTTTGACAAAAGCACCGCTGCTGCCAGATTTGAGACTTTGATGCAGCATCTGGAACTAACACAGCGATACCACGACATCCATACCATCATGGCCTCCTTTCTGAACTGCAACACGCCCGACCGAGCCATCGCCAGACTTGAATCCATCCTCAGCTCTGATACAGTTCCCACGGCGTTTCGGGGCCTTTGGTTTGTCGAGCTCGCAAAGCAGCTGGCCAAGACATCTCGCATCGAAGACATGGCGGCAATACTGGACAAAGCTGATCAAGCTTTCCAAGGTTGCGGGCATCGCTGGGGCCCTCTCGAAACCCGATTCCTACGGCTTCAGCACGGCTTGGTAACATCGCCGAATGTTCTCGCCGACCTTGTTGATCTAGCACGTGAGCATCTTGACGCCAACTACCCATACGGCGTGCTGCAAACCATACTTGAGGCCCTAGCCCTGGCGTTCAAAAACGGCGATTTTTCAACCTACGTTAACCTTCAAGAAGTCCTTCACAATGTCTGCACGTCGGCTGGGCTTGTCAAAGAGAAGATCCTCCGCGAAATTCAGCTCCTTGCTGCCCTTAACTCCGGCGAGAGTGACAGGGGCAAAGTGCTGGAACTTGGCCAGCGGCTGTACAAGGACTGTCTGCGGCATGAATATTGGACTCCTGCCTTTCTCGCGGGACGCGTCGTTTGTCTCGGCCACCTCCAAGTTGGCAACCTGGAGGAAGCTGAAAGATTCGCCCTCCAGATTTACAATCTGTCTTCCCGTGAGGGATTGTCATGCCAGTCACAAGCAAAGTACCAACTTGCCATGGTTCGGAACGCCGCGGCCAGGACTAAAGCAGAGCCCTCCAGGTCGAAGAAACTCCAAGCTATCATCGACTTCCTCCTGGCGACCATTCCCAGCAAAGATCACCTGCTGACAAACCCAGACGATATTGGGACAGCTGCCGACGAGCTGAATCTTATAGCTAGTATGCAGTTTGATATTGCAATAGGTGGCGCGTTCGATGCACAGCTTTGGCACGCGAAAGCAGACGAGTCGATCGCCCGAGCACGACTACTGGCCGAGAGTCTATCAGAGGACGAATCCTTTCGAATAAATTCCAACTGCGACGATTTCATTGTAACGAGGCTTCTCCACGAAGCCACGATCCGGCAAGGGGACGACAGCAAAGAGCTTCAGGCTATCGACATTTGTAGCCGACTCATCGCACAGCACCATTTTCGCGGTTCCAAATTCGCGGAGGCCATGGACCTTCAAAGGAGAGCCCTCTGTCAGTTCCAGAGGTACCGAAAGGAAAGTGACGTGTCGAAGAAGATTTCCCATCTCGCGTCAGCTGAGGAAGATTTCGTCAAGGCCGAGGCTATCTTCAGCTCTATTGGCTCTCGACAGCAGGCCATGGGTGCCCGCCACTGGCTCTGCAGGCTTTACTTGGTAGCGCGGGGGCTCAGTCGTGGCTCCAGTTTTGAGGACGCGGTCCTCGATATGCTTAAAAGTCTGGAGTCGGCCTCTGACCTCCTGCGGCGAGAGCTCTCTGCTCTCGGTGGTCTCCAGGCCGTTCGCCAAAAACAACGCTTCGTTGCCAATACGCAAGTATGCAATCTTTATGAGTGGGCAATCGGCGTCAATCTCGATAAACGTGATGTAGCCGCAGTTTGGTGCTGGAGCCAGAAGCGGAAGGCAAGAAGCCTCAGTGATATTCTCGGCATCGGCGTCATGGTACCGGCAGCAATCCGGGAGAAGATCTCGCGGGACACTACCACCAACAAACTATATCAGAAGCTCGTGTCACTTCAGTCAGCACTCAGCACTGCTCCCGATGACGAGAAAGTATACATTAGAAAGCATATTGAAGAAGCCGAGGCCGAGATTCGAAACCACGACGCATTTAGGGAATTCGTCCAGCTGAGGGATGGAACCGTTCGAGGCATTGCCGATCTCGAAGCTCTCGTCGTATCTCGGGAGACCAGCTCCTCCCCAGGAAAGCGAATCATCTTTGTCGACTGGATCCTCCATTACGACAATATCTTTGTCTTGACAGCAGACTGTTCACGGCCCGTGGAAACCTGCAAGATGGTCCTTCTCCCATTTGGCAGATCGCATATCGACGCATGGCTGCACCAACACTGGGCGACTACCGTGAAACGGAGGGACTGCCTCAAGAGTGATAACCTGAAAGACCCGTCAAAACCTCTTCGACAGCTCGATCGTCTGATAGCACCCGCAGTTGAGGTCAGCCAGGAAGGTGACTTGTTGGTTTTCTCACCAACTGGGCCTCTCTCGTCGCTTCCTCTGCACGCCCTTAAAGTTGACAACGGTGGGGCCGGCTTCCGCAGTCAGCACCTCCTAGAACGCAACCCAGTCGTGTACGCTCCAAGCGTTTCTATTCTGCAGATTTGCCTGACTAGAAGCAGAGAAGTCACAGAAGCCAGCCCACGATCTTCGGTGTTCTTCAGCGTCCTGGATGATATGGGCACTGAGCGAAGCCGGGTCTACGGGCAAATGAGCCAGCTGGCAGCAGGATCGGAGGGAAGCGGAATGGCCTATTGTGGCAACCAAGCGACCAAACAATGCTTCGCGGAAGCCACACGAGGCGCCGGGCTGATTCATTACCATGGGCATTGTCGCTTCGCGGTGCAGGACCCTTTAAAACAATGTCTTGTGTTGGCACCAGACGCCACAGTCAAAGACGACTCCGAAGATGAGATTCGTGGTGCGGCTGAAACAAGTCCCGCAAAGAAGAGCACAGAGTTTTCTACCAGTGAAACACCCCTGAAGCCCACGATATATCCTCATGGAGCCACCCAAATCCACGCCCAACAGGATGTCGCCCTCATATCAACAACTTCAATCTCTCCCCCAGGCAGCGGCCATGAAGTTATTGCCTCCCTACAAGCCGAAGACCAAATCACCGACAACTGCCTCCTAGTGCCCGATGTCTTCAACCTAAACCTAACAGCACCACTCGTGGTCCTGGTAGGCTGTGAATCAGCCTCGCAAACGGTTTCAACAGGCGACGAATATCTCGGCTTGATTAGTGCTCTACTCTGCGCCGGGGCTGCATCCGTTATCGGTGCTTCGTGGCCAATTCCAACCGGGGCGGGGAGAGAGTTCTCAGAGACATTTTACAAGGAGATGAAGAATTCGGTTGCGGGTACAGACGGACTCGTCGATGTGGCAGCGGCCCTTCAGGAGGCGGCGTTGACTGTTATGGACGAACCGACAACTTCGGCGCCGTATTACTGGGCTGGGTTTTGCCTGTATGGTTCTTGGGTCCTTCGCCGGTGAGCCTGTTGTTTTTGGGAAGTTGGTATGCGTGAGACGACATCCGGCAACGTCTTTGGTTCGATCGACAAGGCATTATCATCCGGGAAAATACCTGGTTGGTGTCTCGAAACGTTTGAAAGGTTCGAATAACGTCTCAGATTTTGGACTTGTGTATGCAGTTAGGGGTAGGCGTGAAATGTTGGCTAGGTAAAGGCGGAACCATTCGCTTTCGAAAGACGGGGACCAATTTGGCCATTTTTATGTATGGGACCATTTCTGGGCTTTCTCGGCTAGAGTTGACGTAATATGCATGCTGTAGAGCGTACCCTTCCGGAAATGGATCATAGGCTACCCGGTGGTGAGATAACCAAGCCTGAGCAAATCCTGAACCAGAGCGAGCAATGCCGCGTAAGTGAGGTACGAAATGGGAAAGTTGGTGTGCCCAGGTTCGTCCCACAATACACGTTGTTGTGGGAGGCGGGGGGGCAGAGTTGTGACGGAAGCCCATACCCTGGGCATAAGTGGTCTAAGCAGAGAATTAAGGAGTGATTCCGATTCAATGGAGTGTATATAGTGTTTGGAATAGCTGGAAATGGAACTAGAAAGTGGCCTTCAAAAGACATGTATCAAACACAAGAGCCGGAGGGGAAACAACATCCGCCACGGGCATCATCATCAAGACTACATGAACCAACGAATTAAAGGGAATCTGACTCCTTCTCAGGGCTAACTGCTAAGCTCCCCGAAGAAAATGAACACCAAAAGATAAATATCCGGCCATGCTCTCCCGGAGCGCATAATTCCCGCCCGCCCTTCTAGTGTATCCATTCCCTGCATTGCTAAAAGGAAAAGAGTAAAGAAAACGGAACCAGAAGAGGGAAAAAAGGAGCAATAAAGCCATGAGAAGCACTAACACCCCCAAACCACGCGCAAATCAGCCTAGATCCTTATCCCAGAAACAAACAACCTATCCGAAAGAATACCACCACGTACCTCGGGTGACCCGGAAGCCCCCCAACCACTCAAGGCGCGAACCTAGTCGGCACCCCCGTCTGCATCTGCACCGGGACCGGCGGCGGCGGCGGCGGGGGAAAAACAGCCACGGCGGTACCGTAAGGGATTGCAGTGGTGTGAGTGTGGGTATGGCTATGTGTATGGGTATGGGCCTGCTGCACCGGCATGCCAAAGTAGATGGGCGGCGGAGGCGGAGAGGGGCTCCGCCGATGTAGGTGATGCTTGTGGTCGGGATGACGACAGGGGAGACGAGTTGGGGACTATTAGTGGTATGGTGTTAGTTTACTTGTGGGTTTGTTGGGTTATCATGGGTAAGGTGGCTGGAGCCAGTGGTAGGGCGGAAGTTTATGCGCGTTGCGGCGTATTGCTTACCCGGAATAAGTCGTGAAGACGTTAGCTGTAGCCATGGCCGGCGGGTAGACGAAGTATGTCATTCCAGGTTGTATCTTTGGGTGGCTTGTCAGTCAAGTCGAAGTTAATAGGTGCAATGGCAATGATTGCCAGCCGTGGTGGTAAAAGAACTGGTCGATCGGGTGGTAATTTGGGGCTGAGTCAGTTTGGCGTAAAGAATGGGTACCAGAGCAAGGTGTTATAGGCAGTTTGAATTTCTATATGTAACCTTGCCAACGTGGGCAAGAGGGCACGAGTGGCCTAATGAACAAGTAGACACTGGTTCCCATGACCTAGTTGTCTTCAGAGAGAACTTGGTCACCGAGTAGACCCCGAGGTCGAGGAGTAAGGCGAAGAAGGGATAAAACAAGATTGAAAGCATGTGGTTGTTTCTCAAAGGAGGTCACGGACCCTATACCATATATCATGGGGTTCGAGAAGCCTTCCGCGCAAAACCGCTTATCATCAAGAGGGCATCAATCGCAAACATGCTCGCAATTTCGAGTGAACTGCTTTTCCATTCGTGTTAACCATTAATGATTTCATAAGCGGATTGCGCCAGACAGTATATCAATACGCCATGCATCGCCCGTACTTCTCAGACATTGTCGACGACCAGGCACCGGGTTCAAGCCAGCCTTCCTTTCCCAACGACCTCGCCCAGGTCTGAAGCCGGCGCTCTACTTTCATTTCGAGTGCTCCTTCACCATCTTGGCGGCAGCCGCAGCAAGGCCCTTTAGTGCATCACGGCGTTTGTACTTGGCATCTTCAATGACGCCTGGACAAAGTTAGCTCGGGATCTCAAAACGGAGAGGCACGCAGCCGCCTAGCAGCGGGCTTACCGATGTCGGCATCGCTTGAGAACTTGGATGTCCAGCGGACAAAAGTGGTGTCCTGGAACTCGCCAGAGGTGACAGCCCAGCAGCGGACGGTGCTCACGACACTCGAGTACGTCAGATTGGGCTCGGAGTTGATGACGCTGTAGGTGATGAAGTGGTCCAGGTTCTAAGACAGTAAGACTCGTCAATATCGTTGGTTAATTACACACATCACGGGGGAGCGAAGATGCTCACGCTGTGCTCATCCTGCTTCACTTCAACGACGCTGCCATCCTTGAAGGTCCACCTAACCACGTCTGTCTCATCGCTGGTGCCCTTGACGTGCTCGGCCTTCTCAATGGCGGACCAGAAGGTATGGAAGTTGGGTAGCTTGATGAAGTGCCAGACGTGTGAAAGCGGAGCCCGGATGACGGCGCTCTCGATCACTTCGTTGGTGGTGGCGATACCCTTTCCACTGGAAGCCATGATTTGTAAAGTACCTTAGGTACCTTGTCAAACAGATATGTTCTCTTGGCGTTTTCTCTTGGTGTTGTGGTAAGCTTTGATGGTCTTGATCGGAGTTGGCAAAGAAATGGGAAGCGGTTGTGATTGTTGTGAAAAGCAACTGAAAGCCAAGGGTATGAAGCAGAGGCCCAAGATTCCAAGATTGTTTCTGGTTGCTTCCGCAAACGAATCCATACGATACGTGCCTTCCGCCGCTACGTCATTTGGCAGTCATGACATACAAAGTCGGCGGGGTGCCTTCTTGCAAAGGATGGACAATTGGCTGTCAGCCTGTCACACAGCATGATGCGGCCTGATTGGGCGCATTTCACCTGCCACCAGCTGCTGCAACGAACAAGCCAGAGATCAAGAAAGTAAGGGCGAGCCAGCCATAGGCTCTGCCCTGCCAAGTGGGTGACAAAAAAAGCCACACCGCAAAACATTTCCACCACCGCATACCACCACCAAAGAGGTCGTTTTGTGTCGGTTTTTGATAACAATATTACCAAAATAAAGCTATTCAGTTCTCAGCATCTTTTTGTATAGTTTTGGCGTATTTTGGAAGTAAATAGTGTTAATTGAATTGTGGTGATCTGGTGATATATGGTGATACGGACGTTTTGCGGTGCGTGTTTTTTTGTCACCCACTTCAAGTTGGCTGGTAGAGAACTTCCACGGTTCGCAATTACGCTGGCAGCTGCTCCAGCTTCATGATGGACGCAGACGTAGTCTCCATTTGGACAACCGAGAATGGTGCGCCTGAACGATTCAGCCTCACACATCTCTGTGAGGTTGTAGAAGCACATTTTGGCGTTCCGTGCAAATTGGTCAAGATGGCAGAGGGTGGCTATCACAAGGTTTGTGCCTATACGTACTTGGAAGGCATGTCTACTGCTAATGCGAAAATGATTTCAGGTTTACGATGTTATTCAGACACGCGACGGTGTGTACCCAGATAAGGGCATCCATGCTGTTGCTCGAGTCGCATCTCCTGCATTTCCGGGGGATAAGATGAAGTCAGAGGTAGGTGATTAACCATAAATATTTGCAGATATTTACATACTTAATAACACTCTAGATTGCAACACTGCAATACATCGCTTCCCATTCATCAGTTCCTGTACCAGCAGTATTGGCCTGGAATGTGGATGCTTCGAACCCTGTTGGCGCTGAATATATGATCATGCACAATGTACGCCTTTCCCTGTCTTTTGCAATGATTGAAACCTGACACTGACGAGCCGGGGCTGAGTATAGATACCTGGGGTAGCGGCCTCTGATGTCTGGCAGACGCTACCAGCAGAGATCAAGGAGAGAGTGGTCATCCAAGTGGCAGAGCATCTTGCTGCCCTCTTCTCGCTGCGGTTTGAGAAAGCCGGGTCTCTATACTGCATACCACTTCCGTCGAAATCTTTGTCTGCATCCATGTCATCAACTTCAAGTACCGACAAAATCTACGGAATTGGCCCTGTTGTCTCTGGCCCCTTTTTCCGCTCCTTAGACGGTATCGTCGACTATGCAACCACAGATCTACACACCTTATCATCCTTGTCAAATACTCGTCTTCACTCTCTGCGTGGCCCGTTCACCAGTGCTGGTGACTACTTGGCGCATTATCTCCGAGCGCTTCTGTTCAAGTGTACAGAGTTTCCGAATGAGACGATGGAACAGCTGGAGGACGATGAGGAGGCGGAAGGCGATGGTGAAGACGCGAAGGTGGAGTCACATCATGAAAAGAAGCGTGAGATACTGCAAAGGGCAGAGCGCGTACTGCAGAAAGCCATCACCTTATGTGGTGTATATCCTGGCGATGCACCTGTGTATCCCGGGGCCTCGACACCCAAGCAGCCATTTACACTGAGAATGGATGACTTTCGACTCGTCAACATTCTTGTAAGTATGCCAACGGCGATCTGTTATTATTCCGTTCTGCTCACATATATACAGATTGATAAAGATTGTGGGAAGGTGAATGGATACATCGACTTTGAAGGCACCACGACTGCGCCACTCTGGCTTGCGGCGACAGTACCTCAGTGGATCCCTGACCCAGACGGCGACACAGCGCCATGGTATGGAGGTAGTCCTGAGGACCAGCGCCAGGTTTGGGACGCTTTTCATGCAACCATGGATCAATTTGATGTAGAGTGGCGGAAAGCTTACGAATACGGGAAGCTCTTCAGGCAGTGGGTAGACTATTTAGAGCTTGGAGTGGAAGCCTGGGGCTCCGAGGACGTGGAGCAATGGGTCGACGCGAGGCTGGTGTGGGCGAGTGAAGAGGGGAACCGTGGCGTGCCAATGCCCGAGGATAATGACGAGGATGTGGGTTGATGCAATTATCTGCTTCACCTAACACGGCCAGGATCCGGAGCTAAGAATGATGAGAGGCTCTTGAATCCCAAGCAGGCAGGAGGATAGGAATGGAAGGTCTAGGCTGTAGAATTCGTCCGGTTCTTCCTCTAGGATACGGACTTCATCTCAGCTCGAACCTCATTCTAGTATAGCAGCAGATCCGCCTATATAAGGACCTTACAATACCAGCGGCCAAGAGGGGTATGATCGATAAATAGAAGGGGGTTTTCCGTTGAGCCTTTAGGCATCTGCCCTCTATACCACTCCGGCTCTCTAGTTACCCGGGGGCCCCCTATCAGAATATACAGCCATACTGCCCCCCTAATATACCGCCTGAGTCACCCGGCCCTAGAGCTATTGAGGCCCTACTGCCTCCGAGCCCTTGAGGGCTCAGAGACAGCCCTAGCCGTCATCCCCGACAACTGATCAGAAGGCGAACGGACAAGCTACAGCCACTAGGACTCCTCAACCGCCTACATTTAGGAGGACTTGGAGAGACAGAGTGCTCTCCCGGGTCCAGTAGGAGAAGCGAGTACTTGCAAAGTACCTATCGAACAAACCCGCTTTCTATCTCAGGTTTTGGTGGCTTTGCTCAATCGCCACAGACGGGCTGCAGGTCGGTCCGAGCTGAACGCAAACGCTCAAAAAGGTTCAAGGTCCATGTCTGATGATGATCGACCCGCTGGTTTTAGACGGGTTGTTCATTTGGACGATGGGTCTTTTTCCCTCCTCTTGTATCCCCACATGAGCTGCACAACAGGCAGCGAGCCACCCCACTACACCCCGCTCTCTATGCAGTGTTTTCCATGGTTTTGCGTTTGTATGGCGGCCAATTTTGGACGATGGATTGATGGTCGATTCTAGACGGAGGTCCACCATGGCGGCATACGTGGCAGGCCAGCCGCCCAACCAAGCCTTCGATTTCGGACGATGGGTTTTGGACGGGCCACCGTTGCTACCTACATATGTACCTGACTTCCATCAATGGTCGAGCGTCGTGGGTATATGATTCTGTGCCTTGTAAAAAGAAACCGACCAAGTACTGAATACCGTTGACTAGTAGCTTAGTTACGGTAAAATACTAGTAAGGTACCTAGTCCATTATATTTGTCGGTTATTTGCGGAACCGCGAAGCGCGGCAGCGAGAAAATTGACTGGACTTAGGGATTCCTGCATACCTATGCGTATTTGTCCTAGGTTCATCGAAGTGGGTGAATCAGGGACTTCATGAAATGCCAAGCTGCGTCAACAACCCTCCTCAAGAAGCGGGCGAGTCGTGAACTCCAATAGTCGAACAAGACCCTTGCTAGACCAGGACGGTTAACGGGAGCATCAAGTATCAAGCACCGAAGCAAGTTAGAATATGGTCGATCAAACGCAGGCTTCAGCCACCCCCGCTTTACAGCCAGCTGAGATTGATCGCTGTGATTCTCATTGATCATTAACAAGGCAATTCAGCGGGGATACGTCAGTCGAGACTGGCGATGACGACTTTGCCCGCTTCCGGACCATAACATCCGTACTCTCGTTGACTAAAAAGGTCAAGCGTTGTTAAACAGAGACTCATGGTCTGAAGAATAACTCACCGTTGGAAACTGAAGAATCTTGTTCGGCCAATAATAGAGGAAACGTTCGTAAGCTTTCTTTCCCACCCAAGTGGACAATACCAGGGGATTTCAAAGGGACGGAGGAAAGTGGCAAGAGGTGGACAGATATTTGTACCTTTAAATTGGTACTCGTAGGAATCAGATTGGAGCCGTTTAGGCGGCCAACTAAACTGTGACTTGTGTAGGTTCTCATACAGCAAGGTAAGGTAAACTCGCCGTCTGCATCCATGGAGGCGATCTAACAACGTACACAAAGCGTCAATGTTGATCATTTACCAGATCCATTACGACTTGCGGCATTTATATGTACAGTTCTCGATATTCGCCTTACTTTGAGAGGGATTGGACAATAGGCCTCGTAACTTGTTTGAAACAGGCTGCGCTGAACATGCACACGATGTGGAGAAACTCTGCCATTCGCCGCACCCCTCCTACGGCACAAATCAAGCGGTTGTTTTTCCGTCTCGGGAACCCGTGTGACGGTGTATCTTATCCTGAACACTGTTGAGTGTCGAAGTATAAGACGAGAGTCCAGCTTGGGCATGTTTGTTCACAAGGTATCCTGATTATCCATCCCGACTTGATACCACAGAAACCGGCACCATTCTTCATCTCTTAAACTCAAGTTACCTTGCTCAACATGTCTCTTGACGACAACCAGCTCGAGCATGCAAAGGTTGGATCATGGTTTCTCGGGCCACACGCCGAGAACTTTGACGTTTTGAGTCAGCTCTTCAACAAGGTCTTGGACGGCCAGCGCAAAGCTCGGCAGGAGCTCTACCCTAAAGACCCAAAGTTCATCACTGAGGGCATGCAGGATCTCGATATCTACAAGACTAGTGTCAAAGCGTTTGAGGACAATGTTCAGGCGTTGTCGGACGACCTAGCCACGACCTCGGTCCCGTTCTGGTCCCCCCGATACAACGGCCACATGTGCATGGACACGGCCATGGCGAGCATCGTCGGCTGTGAGCAGAATGCTATTATTCTTCCCCTTACATTGGCTGAGTTCGGAGGTGCTAACCTGCCTGGCCTTAGACATGTCAGCCATGATGTACAACCAGAACAATGTCGCAACCGAGGCCAGCCCAGTGACCACCATCTACGAGAAGGAGGTCGGCGACCAGCTGTGCCAAATGCTCGGGTATGCCGGGCCCAAAGCTATCGATGGGCAACCGGCCTCGTGGGGTCATATCACTTGTGTATGCTTTTTCTTTCTTTTTTTTCTCGGCATTTACTTAGGGTATCTATTCCGTTCGATACGGCATTCTGACTTGACTTGATTCTTAGGGCGGGTCGGTAGCCAACCTCGAGGCCATCTGGTCCAGTAAGAGCCCTGGCCCCCATTGCGCTTTAGATCAATCGATCTGTTTGAGTTGGCGACGTTGACACATAGTATCTTCTGAACGCAGCCCGAAACCTCAAGTTTTACCCCTTTTCTCTCAAGTGGGCAATTCAGGAGGGCAAGCTCAAATTCCTGAATACCATCGAGCCGCCGTTCGAAGTAGAGACGTCCGAGGGAGGCAAGAAGAAGTTCATAGAACTCTCGACGTGGGAGTTGCTGAACTTGAAGACGTCGACCGTGCTCGAGCTGCCCACCCGCCTCTATGACGAGTACTCAATCTCCCCGGAATTTTTGCAGGGAGCACTCGAGAAGTTTCTCATCCAGTCCGTAGGCCAGAAGGCGCTCGAGGACAAGTACGGCATCAAGCCGGGCAAATTCCTCATTGCCACCACAAAGCATTACTCGTGGCCCAAGGGCGGCGGCAAGTCTTACCTCCCCCCCTTCTCCGTCTGCCGCACCTTTAGCCAATCTAACAACCGTTGCTTTCACAGCAATCACGGGCATGGGGTCTGACACCTTCATCGACATCCAAGTCGACGAGGATGCGCGCATGTGCCTCGTCGACCTCGAGCAAAAGCTCGAGACTTGCCTCAAAGAAAAAAGACCCGTTTTCGGCGTGGTGCTCATTATCGGCTCAACGGAGCACGGCGCTTGCGATCCTGTCATGGATGTAGTTTCTAAATATAAACGTCCAGGTGCTGTCCGCACAAGGATCCGCCCCAGGTTTCAGGAAAGGGGTCTCTCATTCGCAGTTCACTGCGACGCTGCCTGGGGCGGCTACTTTGCCTCGACGCTCATTGACAAGTCTCAACCGTCGGACGGCTTCGTGCCGTACGTGCCTGCATCGACGCTGCAGCAGTACACGGTGGACCAGCTGGAGAACCTGCAGCATGTTGATACCATTACTATCGACCCGCACAAGTCAGTGGACCAAGGAGTTGCCTTCCCGAGACTACTAGAAAGCAGCTGACGCAAGATAAATTCTTAGATCCGGTTACATCAACTACCCTGCTGGGGGCCTTTGCTACCGGGACGCACGCATGAGATACCTGATTACCTGGACCAGCCCCATCGTGCTGCACGACGGCGAGGAGATCGAGACCATGGGCATGTACGGCGTTGAGGGCAGCAAGCCAGGTGCGTCGGCCGTCGCCGCCTGGCTAACTCACAAGACAATCGGCCTGAATCAGAAAGGCATGGGCCGCCTGCTGGGCGAGGCCATCTTCACTTGCACCAAGCTCTACTGCTACTGGGCTACTATGACCGGCCCCAAGGACGACCTGATCGTCGTGCCGCTCATCCGCCTTCCGAGCGAGAGAAAGGGCGAAGACGTCGAGACGGAGAAGCAGCGGATCCGGTCCAAGATTCTCGGCGTCAGCAACAAGGAGCTCTTCGAGGACAGGGAGCAGTGGTCATTCCTCCAAGAGCTGGGCGGTGACCTTATGATCAACGCGTTTGCTTGCAACTTCAGAATCGACGGCGTAGCGAACCAGGACGTGGTATGTTTCCCCATTTGCCCTCTCGCTCGCAGAGACTCGCACTTTGAACTCGAACGGGATGGAGAGCTGACAAATTCCAACCGTCTCCTAGGGCGAAACGAACTACCTCAACCAGCTGATTTTTGCAGGGACTTCGGTGACGTCCCGCAAGGACAAGGTGGGGAATCGCAGCCTATTCCTCACCTCGTCCGTCTTCGGGCACAAGGCGTACGGTAAGTGCCTGGAGACGTTTAAGAAGCGGCTGCAGCTCGGCGACAACGACTCGGGCAAGCTGGGCCCAGGCGCGCGCGGCGATATGCGCTTCCTCTGCAACGTGACCATGAGCCCGTGGCCGACCGACTCCAGCTTCCTCGGGTCAATGGTGGAAGGCTTCAGAGCACTGGCCTCGAACGCAATAACGCGGTGCGTAAAGCGAAACAAGCTCACGGACGACTTGCACGGCTTCGTCATGCAGGGGCTCGACCGCATCCACCTCGTGCATCTCCCCATGTTCCACATGGCCAACCACCGCTGGCAGCTGATCGTGACGGCCGACTACCCGCCGAGGTCCACGAGCAGTACAAGAAGCTGCGCGCCGAGAACCCGGACCGGTGGTACATCACGGCCAACGCCGCGCCGGCCCGGCTCGACGACCTGCTCAAGCCCGACGGCGACATTGAGTTCGCCATGTACGACGGCATCCCGAGCGGCGACACCCAGCCGCTGGCCACGTTCAAGCTGACCAACCTGCGCGTCGCTCTCAAGGCGTCGCTGGCCTACGCGGCGCTGGACGACGAGATGGCGTACCCGGACCGCATGCCCTTCTACCTGTACGGCACCGCCGCCGAGCCGCACATGGACCACGTCCTCCGCACTCGGTCCAACGCCCAGATCAGCGTCGACAGCCTCAAGCTCGACCTGGACGTGGCCCTGACCGACGACCAGCTCGCGGGCGAGGAGCCCCTCGTGGCCGTGCTGGACAATGTTATCGAGAGTACCCTGCAGCCTCTGTATGTCATTCTTCCCACCTCTTACTTTTCTTTTAGGCAAGCGTGGGGGGTGCGGGGGAAGGAAAAGATGGAAAAAACGAAGAAAGAAAGAGAGATGAGCAAGGAAATTACCACATATTCAACCACCTACTAACCACCGCACCTTGGGCAGGCCACTCGAGGACAAGAAGGTCAAGCTTGGCGCGCCCGGGCTGGGACTGACGCTGGGGAGCACGCACAAGGCGACCGTGTACAGCACGTACGGCGACTTCAAGAACGGCAAAGGCCCGATCGCGACCGGTACCATCACGCTCGTCCAGGGCGTGTTTGCCGACTGGGAGAATGTCAACATGGACGGGGCTGGTGAGACTGAGCCTTGGCTAGAGGCAAAGGATGATGCATCCATTACCTATATGTAGGTAGTGAGTGGCTGTGGCGGGGGTGACGGATGGGTAAGGTGTCATGGTGCTTGATTAAGCTACGGATCGTACGGTACCTTGTCTCCATGGTACGAAAGGTGTGGGGGGGATGAGCTGATTAGTTTGGAAACAATTGTGTTGAACCATGGAGTTCAGATTACAGGCACTGTAGCCATCTGGGGGGCTCTGCAGTACTGTAATTGAATTTGTATGGCCTGTAGCTATATACTGGTATTTTGGTTGTGTCGGTAGGTCTACCTGGTGGCTAGTTGTCTAGATTTGAAGAACGTTGGTTCTTCTTCAGATTTGGGTGCACCTCACTCCTCTTAGGCATACAATCATCCAGACAGAATTTGTGTCCACACGCCATGTTGCAGCACTGAATGTCGGTAGCCATCTGGTTTTCTGAACCACACCACCCACAGATCCACATCGAGAAGCGGTGCGAACATTCCAGGGCGTCGAGGTGGTGGAGGCGGCGGGGTGGGGGCTATCTCGGGAGTGATCTTTTCGTCAGCCTACTCCAGGTAACTCCATGTCACTTCTGACCTGAGAAAGCACGAGTATGAGCGGACAAACAAACCTCTCTATTATTGTCCTTCAGGAGTGCCCCTGCAGAGGCCCAAGAGCCGGCTCCTAAACAGTCTCCTGAGCCGGCTTTTGAGCAGCCTCCCGAGCTGGCATTCGAGTAGCCTCCCGAGCAGCCTCCTGAGCCCGTTGCTGAGCAAGCTCCTGAACTGACAACTGATCGGACTCCTGACTTGGCTCCGGAGTCAGCTCTTGAGCCTCCTCCCAAGTTGGTTCCTGAGTTAGCTTTTGAATTGATGCCTCTTGCGTTGACTCCTGAATCAACCCCTGAACCGGCTCCTTTTGGGCTGGTTCCTGAGTTAATCCCAGAACCGATTTTTGCATCGGCCCCTGAATTGACGCCATTCTGTTCATTTCTCTCTTGGTCGGCTTCGGCGTCATGTTTATCTTCAGGTCCATGGTTCACCCGGTTCTCGGGATATTGGCTGGCACCATAGAGAATTTCAAGCTGCCTCTCCATCGAGATGTGGCTGCGCCAGTTGAGGAACGCGGCACCGGCTTGCATGATGGCCAGAGGCACGCTGAGAACCACCGCCTGGAGCAATGTTATGGTGGTGTTCCCGTGCTCTGGATGAGATTCTCTTCCACCCGGCGATTCTCCTAACTCTTGCGCTTCCGGCCGTCGAAGCCCAACCACGTCATTTGGAAGAGGTGGCGTGGGAGATGATGCGGGGAGTTGGAAACCGCGATCCTGTTCGCTCAGGAGTGAATGATCTGATGCACCAAGCATTAGCCAGGCTCCAAACCTCCAATTTTGTGAGGAGCGCGACAGAAGAGTAAGAGATCTCGTATTTCGTGGCCCTATCGCCATCTGATACCGTTGCAATATCTACTTCGGCGAGACTCCTGCCCTTGGGGGTTTCTTCGAATCCAGCCCATCGGTCCCACGGGCGCTCATGTACGAGTCGCCGTCTCCTCAATCAGAGACTTACCTGCTCTCAACAGTGCGCTCCGGAATAGATCCTTGATGTTGTGCTTGTCGGTCTCGCTTTGCCCAAATCTGCATGCTCCTCCGTGGTCCGCGTCGAGCTTGACTACGTGCTCTCGATCGCCGGGCAATCCCAGACGCGCGCTTTCTCTTGGTACAACCTTGTTAATGAATGATTAGTAAACCACGGTGCTATGTGCAATCAATCTACGCAGCTCACCTTATCGAAAGCCCCCCAGAAGCAGATGATGTCGTACTCGTTTAGTTGATGACGGAAACTCTCCTTCATGATGTCCACAAACATGGCACCATCCTGGAGCACCTCCACGACGTTGTCACCCTTCTGGAACCCTACCGTCGTAGCGCTTTTGGACGCGAGCATTCCGAGGTTGACGAGAGTCCCTTCTCCACCGTTGTGCGGCGTCGCGAAGAAAGCCAGGCCTGACGTCGCGGCCTTGATGGGCGTGTACCTTGGGTTATTATGCGCGTTGACGAGCGCCTGCTTGACAAGCAGCCCGCCCATGCTGTGACATAGGAATATAATGGGGCGGCGACACGGGACACTGTCTCTCTCGACGCGGATCGCCTCAAGCAGCTCGTTCGCCTTGTCCACAAACGTGCCCCTGTCTCCCCCGTAAACAGCCGTGGCGTTGTATTAGTACAGGAAGATGCAAGACTCGGGAAGCACTCGCACGAGGTCCTCGCGGAACCATAGACGGCCTTGCGGCCCGGCGGGCGTGCGCCAGGTATCCCATGCGTGGTCGGCATCATTCTTGCTGCGCGGGTTTAAGCCATGGACGGCGATTATGCTGCGCGAGCACGTTAGCCATGTGTAGCTAAAACCGGCTTGGGTTCTGCGCCTGCTTACTCGACCTTTGCCTCGCTATCACAAAAGTCGTCCTCGGCGGGGAAGACCTGTCGTCACGGCTATCGTTCCGCGGTGTCAGTCTACGCTGGCCAAAGAGGTGGCATAAACATGCACCTAACTCACCATAGAGCAGATGTCCTGGCCAAGTCTTTCCTCGGCCATTGTCACGGAGCTCTAGGAGATGTGCTAGTAGGAGATGTGCTAGAGAGGACGAGTTCCCGTTCCTCGAGCCTTGCGTGAGAGAAGTGGGGGTTGCTGCCCCTGACTTCAGCCCAGAAAGCCCCTTTGCGGCTGCTATTCTTTCGACATGGTGGCTGTGACTGAGTCTGCAGTCGCCGACATGTCGTGGTTTATAGGCCACGCTCGAGTCACTGTACGGACCGGGTCACCACCCAGAAAATTAAGGCATGTGGGTGGCATGTGGGTGAAGAATGAGCCGAATTCGTGCTCTCGTTACTACGTATTCTTGCTTTGCTGGCGCATTTGATAGGGGTTGAACGGGGAGTAATTTTATGGGCAAACTGGGTCTTCAGAGCACGATGCATGCAGCAGGACCAAACCGTTCGACCGCGGCTGGAGCGCGACCAAACCGATGTGTCGTTGGTTGTGGTTGCTGGGCCTCAAGGGTGAGAAATCCGTTAACGAATTGCGACAGCAAACAACCTGTCGAGTTCAGCCACAGCCACAGCATCTATTTTGGTGGGGGAAAGGCGCGAATCCTGGCAAGGCACCGAGATATCGCCCCCCCCTGCACAGCGCGTGGCTGGCAGGGAAACTTTCTTGGTGCATGGTGGTGGTTGGCTGGACCTGGCGAGACTTCCAGAGTCTCTGAACTGGCCATCAGCCATCAGCCATCATCGCTGTCGATTGTGTCGGTTATGTCGGCTGCGTCGATTGCATCGATGGGCTCGCCGACGAGTTATGATGGCAATGCTTTCTATAGCATTCGGAAAGCAGAGATTCCGGCCGTGTGTTTTCTCATTCTCCGTCCTTTCGGCATCCTCGTTGTGATTGTGTGATTGGAGCAAGGAACGAGACGCCCCCGGAAGTTGAGATTGTGGGGTATTTTGCGTGACATGGCCTTTGCCCGCCTCCCTCTGGCCAAAAAAAACCGATACACCAAAAACAAAGAAGACAAAAAGTCAGAGGTTTTATTCCACTTCGTTTTCTTAACTTTGGGTTCGATTTGCCAAAAAATGAAGACAAAAAGCCAGAGATTTTGTTCCACTTCGTTCTGTTAAGTTCGGGTCCGATTTGACCGAGGAATATCGCATCAAGACAGCTCTGTGTACTTTTGGTGTATCGGTTTTTTTGCCCAGCAGGAGCCCGCCCGTCTGTCACCCGTGCCCGACAAGGTTCGACCCACACATCCCTCTCAGCTCAGCCTCAGGGCAGCGCCTGGGGGGGGGGGGGTTGTCGGTCGCTGATCCAAATGCTTTGATTGCTCTTTATCCGGGCCTGTCGCAAGGTTTCGCATTGGGAATTCTCCCTAGTTTGTTTGTTTCTTTGCTGTCGCACATTCTTCCTCGATCCCGCGGGTCGGTCTAGCGCAACTCGAAAACAGCACCGAGGCCGAGGTTGAGTCCGCCATCGCATGTCGCGACAAGAGCAACCCGACGCTAGCTACGGTACCCGGCGAGTTCGATTTGCCAAGTCACGAAGACCTGGAAAATCTGGCCGCGCCATTGAACACCATATCGATCACAGCTGGGCGCTCCATTCTACATATGCACACAATGGTCGGCTTCAGGCAAATACATATCCTCCCGGCAGCACTCGTAGCGTTAAGTCTTGTCTCCTCGTCGAGCGCTGCCGGTGATGTGGTCGATTTCAGCTTCTACCCGGCGCCGGCACGAGATTGTCTGTACGACGCGGCCGACAGTTCCAAGTGCGAGTCGAATACTGTGGCTCAGACGAACGCATGCTTTTGCCGAAATGGTGGGGACTTCATCACAACAGCCGCCGCCTGTATCGGCCAAGAGTCCCAGAGCAGTCTCAGAACGGTGTACCGGACAATGCGAGATGCATGCGACACCTCGGATACGCCCATTAACGTCACCGAGGGCGAGTTCATGGAGGCTGCCGAAGGTTCCTCCTCGACAACCTCGTCGACAACGTCCGCTTCAAGCACGACCAGCGCAACCTCCACAACGAGCACAGACGGGACGGCCACCTCGACCACGAGCACGAACACCGGCACGGCCACCACAACACCATCCTCAACTCCTCCGCCGGCTGAAGAAGAACAAAGCGGAGCGTTGTCTACTGGCGTGCTGGCTGGAATTATAGTCGGTGTTATTGGGGGATTGGCGATGCTCGGCGGATTGGGATACTGGCTTTTCAGGAGGGGGAAGAAAGTGGGCGAAGAGTCGCACCCAATGCTGCCACAACATGGACACGCCTCAATGGCGCCGTCAGGACTAGACTCAACTGCATACTATGGCAGCCCTCCAGATACGGGGGGTTGGCCAAAAAAGGACTGGGGCGGTTCTCCTGACCCCAGGATCAGCGGGCACACCAGCGGTTTCAACTGGGAATCGCCTTCGCATCTGGCATTCCCTAGCGCAGCGCTGGCGCCATCACCCCCGCTACCGATCCAAGAACTAGACGGCTCTCATCATTTCGGACCGGGGTCGACAGAGGCGCCGGCTGAGATGGGGGGCACACCTGTCGTGACGACACCACCGCTAGCGAATAGCCAGTTCCCCCAGCCCTACAATTCCGGGCAACAGTACCCGGCGCATGGGTGGAACCAACCACAACCATAAACTAGCGGCCATTGCAGCGGCCGGGATGCCAACAGAAAGCGGCGGTGAAGCGGATGCGATACCGGGATTTTCGAGACGAGTTATGGGGTTAATCAAGGAAAGGTAATCATGATGGTGGCGATATGGGACTTGTTGTCTGTCTAGCATGTACATCCCGGGTGGTTGGGCAGCCGGCATTGGGTTGGGATGAAGGGGGGCGGTCAACCGACCCCACGGGCATCCTGGCAGCGGTCGACTTATTTTTCGTGCAGCGTGGGTTTTAACTCGCTTTTTTTGGTCACAAGGACAGTGGCTGGACGGCGCTTTTGGTCGGACTTGACTGGGCGGGGAGCGAAAGGGTGCGTGGAGCAAAGCATCTGGGGAGTTTTGGAATTGAATACCCTGATTTGACCGTCGCAACTCACCGGCATATGCGGGCGCCATGATGCCGGGGGGTTTTTGTTTTCTGCTCAATTGCAAAGCTGCAGCATGCCATCTGAACAACCATCCGACTCGACATTGGAAGAAGACCATCTGCGATCTGCATCCCTTAGGCGGGCGATCTGTATCGGGCGGGCTGTTATGTACGAAGTAATCTGTATGTACGGAAGCATCCCCGCCCCGAACACCTACAGGGCAGCATGGGGAGCAGCAGCATGGATGACAAGCAGAGTAATCCGTACCCATGGTAGCATGGACGGTATGTAGCATTGCCGAAAGGAGGAACACCTCATCATGATCCGGACAGTTTGCAGCACCCTTCACAGGCACAGACAGGCCACACACCAGAAACGCAGGGCACCACACACACACCACCCAACTAAAAATAAGGTGCCCATCTCATCGAACGGCCCGGCCCACAATGTAGCAGGGCAAGCAGGGCAAGCATCCACCTCTGCGGCGTCGGGGCAGAGTAACCTTGGTGGATCTCACCCCTTCGCTCACGGCAGACCCCCGTTGGTTCCATCTTCGTCTGTTCTGCATCCGCAACAGGTCCGAGGCGCCGGGTATATCTCCCGAGACACCCGCATCTCTGCATCTCTGCATCTCACAACCATCAATCGTCAACCCACACATCCACCACTTAAACCACCCAAGCCTGCCGGCTTCCGGATCAACCCCGCGCGGGCAACCCACGACTCGATCGACCTGCATCCGGCAGTCCTACCCTGATTTGCCTAGGTTGCACAGTATCCGCGGTTCCCCTCTTGTGTATGGCCTCTTTTTGGGTCCTAAACTGTCGGTGAAGGGGTAGCCAAGTGAAGAAACCCACGTCAAGTCTCTTTGTACCTTCCGATTCCCGGGTCCCGTTTCCGGTCCTTGTCCTCCCATACCATACCATATTGCCTCTTATAACACGAACCCCCCTGTTGCCCTTTACCATGGTCTTTGGATAGACGCTTGTTCCTTTCCCAGTGTCCAACCAACACCTTCCCGATTGCCAATTGGCCTCTACCCGCCCCCTGCTTGGCCTCGTTGGTCTTGAAGAACATCGTCGTTCCCCCCCCCCGCCATCCATGGCTGCCGCTCTGCTCGGTTCGGGCGGGTGGTGGGACAGCTTGTGGCCTTGTTACAGTTGCTGCCGGAAGATCTGGGTAGGTTCGGGTGACACCAGATCCCTTTCTGCAACCGCTCCTCACCACTGTAGGTAAGCTGACACGCATAATCGTAGATACCCTCGTCTGGCCAGTTCAGCCCCCAATGTCTCGGCGTTGTCGCCCACATCCCGTTCTGGGTTGCCATCCTGACAGTCACCCTTCGCTACGGGCTTGGTCCGGCTTGGTCTGCTTACCGGCCCATCTGGCTGCGCAAGTTCAACGCTGAGCAAGATGCACTCTCGTCTACCGTACCCGACCAGGAGTCTGGCGTGGGGTCGACCGGCCAGAAGAAGACTTGGACGGCTTGGACCCTGCCTCTTTTCTCCCTGACAGTGGCTGCTGCCGCTGTGGGAGCCATTGGTGCTTTGGCTTGGCCAGAATACGCCCAGTTGTGCTTGACGTCTGTCGTCCCCTGTGTAAGCCACCTCCCACCCGCCTTATCATGCCGAGAAATTCCCGGAGTAGGTGCTGATGGGTCGGTTGAAGATCATCTCAGGTCTCATTTTGCTGGTTGAGCGCCCTCGAGTTATCCCCGGGGCTGTGTTCCTCATTAACAGCGTCTTGCTCCTTGTGGTAGCGAGCATACTCGCGCTGATGCCCAATGCCCTCTCTGGCGGGTTGCCTCGCATCGTTACCTGGGTAGCCGGGGTTGCCCTTCCCCTGGCATCTATCGTCCTGATGCTCAACATGCCCATGAGAGATCCCTTGCTAGACCCCACGGGCATCGCGAAGCCGTTCGATGAACCAACCGCCGCCCTCCGTAGCCCGGAGGACATCATCACTCTGTGGCAATGGATGACGGTCTCTTGGATGGGGCCTCTCATTAAGATCGGCTACAAGCGGCAGCTCGAAGACGAAGACGTCTGGTTTCTCCCGTACGAGTTTCACCACAGCAGAGTTCACGTCTTGTTTCGGGAGCTCTCCGGCACTGTATTTGTCAGGCTGCTGAAGGCCAATGGTGTTGACCTCCTCATTACCACGTTCCTCGGGGTTCTTGAGACGTCGCTCGAGCTGGCAGACCCCGTCTTGCTCAAGCAGCTGCTCGCTGCGTTGACCTCCAAGGAGCCGGATGTCCGGGCCGCCATAGTGTACGCCGGAATCACCTTATTCGCGAGGCTGGTCAAAACCCAGTCCGGTGTGTTCTCACTGTGGTACGCCCGCCGCAACTACGAGCGGTCCCGAGGCGAGTTAATCACCATGGTTCACGACAAGACGCTCCGAAGGAAGGCTTTCACCATCCCCAGCGGCCATGACCTCCCCTCAGGGCAGTCAGAAGACCAACAGCAAGATGACTCCTCTCCTACACCGGGCATCTCCACCTCAACAACCCTCACCGACGACGAGTACAGCAACCACGACTCCACCGACACCGCCGACGCGGATTCCACCACCTCCCAGCCCACCAAATTCCAAAAGTTCCGCTCCCTCGTCTACACCAGCCTCAACCCCCGAACCACCGCCCCCCCCCACCACCACCACCACCACAACCCCCCACCAAACAACCCGACGACGCCCCCTTCAACCCAGCCTCCACCGGCAAACTCCTCAGCCTCCTGCGCAACGACTCGTACGAAGTCGCCCAACGCTTCTGGGAAGCGCCGCAGCTGACCACCAAGCCGCTCAACTTCCTGCTCTCGCTCTTCCTCCTGTGGCGCATCCTCGGGCCCGCCTCCCTCTTCGGCATCCTGATCCTGCTCGCCGGCATGGCCCTCAACGTGGCGCTGATGCGCCTGCTGCTGGCCATCGAGCGCGTCCGCCGCGACGTGACCGACGCCAAACTGCAGCGTACGAGCCAGTTTGTGGAGGCGATTCGTCATTTGAGGTGGTATGCCTGGCAGGATGCGTGGCTGGACACGATTATGCAGAGTCGGAGGGCGGAGTTGAGGAAGAGGGTGCAGAGCAATGTGGTGGGCAAGGGCATTGCCATGGTGAATATGACGACGGCGTATCTGTTTCCTGTGGCCGGGTTCTGGGCGTATACGGTGGTCAGTGGGAAGGAGCTGACGGTGGATGTGGCGTTTCCGGCGCTGGATTTGTTTGGGATGCTGCAGAATAGTTTGAGGGAGCTGCCGGATCTGGTGACGATTTTCTTGAACTCGAGGGTGGCCATGGGGAGGATTGAGGAGTTTATGCGGGAGCCGGAGAAGGAGGAGGATTTGGAGGCGGACGCGGATCTGATCGGGCTTGGGGTGGGAGGAGGGGGCGGGTTTGGCCCGCCGGGGGAGCTCGAGATTGTGCTTAGCGACGCGACCTTCTCGTGGCCGGGAGCGACCAAGAAGGTGTTAAGGGATGTGTCCATCACCTGCGGGCCGGGCTTGACGGTGGTGTGTGGCAAGGTCGGCATCGGGAAGACGGCGCTGCTGCAAGCGATTTTGGGCGAGCTGGACCAGCGGCGGGGCGACCGCATCGTGCCGGCTGAGATGATCGGGTACTGTGCCCAGACGCCCTGGCTCGAGAGCATGAGCATCCGGCAAAACATCCTCTTCTCAGCCGTCTACGACAAGGCCCGCTTCGAGCAGGTCATCGATGCCTGCTGCCTGCGCGACGATCTCAACATGTTCCGGTGCAAGGATCTTACGTTGATCGGGGAGAATGGTGTTGGGTTGTCCGGCGGCCAGAGAGCCCGTGTCGCGCTGGCCAGGGCTGTCTACAGCCAGGCTCGCATCTTGCTACTTGACGACCCCATCGCTGCTCTAGACCACCACACGGCAACCGCCATTCTGAAGAATCTCTTTGGTACCAAGAACTCGCCCCTGATGGCCGGTCGGCTGGTCATTTTTGTCACGCATCGTGTGGACATTATCACGCCCTACGCCTACCAGGTTATTGAGGTCGACAAGGGAGGCCGTGTGGAGAGCTTTGACAAGAAGGAACTGGAGAACAACGAGGAGGAACTCGAGCACCTGGCCGAGATTGCCGAGGCTGCGGCTTCTGGGGGTGAAACCCCGGCTGCTGTGGAAGAAGATGAGCCGATCCCCGACAAGTTCATTGAGGACGAGCACCGTGTCCACGGAGGTGTCTTGGCCTCTGTGTATTGGCAGTACGTCAAAGCTGGAAAGCTTCGTTGGTGGGTTACCATGGTCGGTTTCTTCGCCTTGTTCCGCGCCGTCAAGATCGGGTACTTCTGGTTCCTTAAGGAATGGGGCGAGCAGTACCGTGATAAACCGGAGGGCGTCCCTCCCGCTGGTTTCGGTAACGGGATGGAGTATTTGCCGCCTGCGGTTGCTTCGCAGCACATCATTCAACGGCAGAGTGTGGCGGATCCCAGCTGGTTCGACCTAGGGGCTTACCTACCTCCCCCCAGCGAGGACGTCCGCCCGTGGCTCCTCGGGTTCTTCATCTTATCCATGGTTCAGGTGGCTACCCAAACCATGTCGGACGTGGCGCTTGTGGTCATCATCTACAAGGCCGGCAAGAACCTCTTCGAGAGAGCCATGCACCGAGTGACCAACGCCACCTTCCGGTTCTACGACGTGACACCCGTTGGTCGGCTGATGAACCGGCTGACGTCGGACATGGGCACTATCGACGGACAGATTGCAGGACAGCTGATGTCGGTGGCATGGTACTCGCTCGGCTGGCTCAGCTCCATGGCCGTCATCTCCACGACGACGCCTACGTTTTTGGTCATCAGTATCACCATGACGGCCCTCTTCATCTTCATCTTTGACCGCTTCCTGCCGACCTCGCAGTCTCTCCGCCGCCTCGAGACCGTGTCCTTGTCACCGCTGTTCTCCAACTTCGGCACTCTCGTCGAAGGACTGACCACGGTGCGCGCGTTCCGCTCCGAGCCCCATTTCCAAAACCGCATCATCACCAGCTGCGACGCCTTCCAAAAGATGGACCACATGTACTGGTGCCTCCAAACCTGGCTGCAGTTCCGCTTCGACCTGCTCTCGGCCATCAGCACCTTCACCCTGACCCTCACCGCCATCCTCTCGGGCCTCTCCAGCGGCACCATCGGCTTCGTGCTCGCGTCCGCCTCCAACTTCGTCCAGTCCACCCACAGCCTCTGCCGGCGCTACGGCGAGATGCAGATGCAGTTCGTCAGCGTCGAGCGCGTCGTCGAGCTCCTCGACCTCGACCAAGAACCCCACGGCACGGTCCACCCGCCCGCCTCCTGGCCCCTCTACGGCGACGACATCGTCTTTGACGACGTCACGCTGCGCTACGCGCCCGCGCTCGACCCCGTCCTCAAAAACGTCTCCTTCACCATCCCCGGCGGCGCCAACGTCGCCGTCACGGGCCGCACGGGGTCCGGCAAGAGCACCCTCGCGCTCAGCCTGCTGGGCACCCTCCACCCATGCGGCCGGCACAGGCGTGGGTGGCGGCGGACGCATCAGCATCGGCGGCATCGACCTGGCCAGCGTGGACAAGCACACGCTGCGCCGCAACATCACCTTTGTCGCGCAGGACCCGGTGCTGTTCCCCGGCACGCTGCGCGACAACCTCGACCCGCTGGGCGAGCGCGACGAGGCCGAGCGCGCCGACGTCCTGCACCGCGTGCTGGGCGGTGGGGGGGCGTCGTCAGGTGGTGGTGGTAATGGTGGTGGTGGTGGTGGTGGGGAGGCGGGTGAGCAGGGCTCGGGTGAGGGTGAGGGGGGGTCCGGCGGCGCGTTGTTCACGCTGGATAGTCGGGTGGATGGTGGCGGGAAGAACCTCTCGCAGGGTCAGAGGCAGCTGGTGGGGCTGGGGAGGGCGATTTTGAGGAGGAGTCCCGTGGTGATTTTGGATGAGGCGACGGCGTCGATTGATGCCGAGACGGCGGCGTATATTCAGCGGTTGTTGAGGGATGAGCTGAAGCATAGTACGGTTATTACTATTGCGCATAAGGCGGAGGCGGTGCAGGATTCGGATTTTGAGGTGGTTTTGGAGCAGGGGCGGGTTTTGAGGGCTGGGCCCAGGGGTGCGAGGTTGTTGCAGCAGCAGGCTGTGTGATGGGGTTAAGGGGTGGTGTGGTGGTGTGTTGATGTGGGGGTGGGTGCCAAAATTGCAATGTTCTCGGATGTTTTCTTTTTCCTTTTTTGGGTTGCAGAGGCTGAGTAGACTTAAAAGCATGTTAACTGGGGCGAGTCTTGGGCGTTTGAGGGAGATGGTTAAGGATACATGGAATTTATGGCTTGTTCTAGGAACCTGGAATTCAAGACAAGTTGAACTTAGCGAGAATGGAGGGACGCACAACCAACTTGTCAACATATGATATTGGACACCACATAGCATTCTAGCTGTTGCTTCAGTTCTTGCTGAAACTGGCTTTGGTGTCTGGCCCACCCCTCCCCCTACTTTTTCACCTTCGGTGTCGAAAAGGGTATAATCGATCGTGTGACTAAAGCATTCTCGCCCTCATCGTAATCCATGCTGCTTCTAAGACGGCGAAAGGTTGGTTGGATATCGCACGATGAAAGGTTTCATTTTATAATGAGAGAGTGGTTCGGGACCCAGCGTTTCTGGGAGATGCTGCGGTGAGTAACCGAGGAAACACATGCCCACTTTGCTATTTCACACGTTCAAACAGCAGGAATCTTTTGTGTTTGTCCACATTTCTCGAAAAGAATCCACGTGCTCATGTCATAGTACTAAAACCAACAAGACGGCGGCTACGATATTCTTTGTCTCCGTCTGAGTTTGAGAAGCCAAGAACATGGGGAACCCAAACTGCCTCCGCCATAACAGAATGCCCTAGATCAGGGTGCACTTGCAGGTATGTACTTGCTGGGTACTTCACAGCACGCCATACATCGCATGGTGGCTTGGTGCCTAACGGCTCGAGGCCGTGATGCCCAATGTCTCGCGTGCATGCACGACACGCGGGGAATCGAGGCATGAGCTGAGGGGTCGTGACCGTGGTGTGTTACACGGCTATTGATCACCTGCGTGTTGAACCATGGACATAATGGGGATGGAACGACCACTTTGTCGAGCTGAGATGAACTCGTCTCACAAATAAAAGTTCTGCGGCGCACATCTTTCGATAACTACTCCAGCGTATACAGCTCTTGCTGACGTGGTAAGTACAAGTACTAAGTCCACCACCCCAGGTGCAGATTGAGTGTCACAACGCACATTTTCTTACTCCTTCTTGTAGATGGCCCAACCCCCAAACCCATCCAACTCCAACACTCTTGTTCCTATTTCAAGTCCCGCCGAGGCAACGGTTGAGTAGGTTCTCATTGCCATACCCTTCACGTCGCTCTTGGACTGAAATTCCCACCTAACCGCTCAGTATCGTTGCGGTTCATGGGATCAATATCTGGGGCAACGAAAGCCATGCAGAAAATACCTGGACTCATGACGAAACACAAGTGAACTGGCTGCGGACGCTGCTGCCCGGGCGGCTTCCCCATGCAAGGATTATGGCATTCCAGTACAACGCTAACGTCGCGTTTGGTACCTCAACGGCTAGCGTTCATCAACAGGCTGTTAATCTTCTGGGCTGCCTCAGAACAGTTCGCAATGTTTGTGGCCTAGCACATGTATCTCGGAGCGGGAGCTCACTTACGTCGTAGCCAGTTGACGCTGACGGGTTGCTCTAGGATAACCCAGCGCGTCCTCTCATCTCCATTGCCCACAGTCTCGGAGGCATCATTGTCAAGGAAGCCCTGGCCATCGCATGGCGAGAACATCGAGCGTATTCCATGATCGGGACTTTTACATAGGCCATTTTCTTTCTTGCTGTACCACACAAGGGCTCCGAATACGCCTCATGGGGGCAAATGCTCGCCAAAGTTGTCAGCACGGCAACCCTCCAGCCCCCCAGCTCGCTCCTGGACAAGTTGAGCCAAATATCAGGAAGCAGCGAGGATCCGAATGCCAGCTTTGAGCCGCTCCACAGAGCATATAGGTTCTATAGCTGGGTCGAAAGTCTGCCTTACGCTCGAGGCGCGGGTATTGTATGTTTCTTGCCCCGACCCGTAACGCCTGTTGCACCACTAATACCGTTTGATGTTTTGTAGATTGTCCACAAAGACTCTGCCATCCTGGGGTTATCACCAAGTAGAGAAACCGTTCGGGTTGCAAATCGTGACCACAGAAGCATCTGCAAATTCTCTGGCGCCGATGATCCGGAGTGGATTGTCCTGGCTGACAATATCGTTGAAGCAGCACACAATGCAGCCACTACGGATCACTTCACACCATCCATGGACCATCGTCAGGCTATGTTTGACCCTCCAGAGCCCCGGAACAAGGGTAGGTCTCCATGGGTTGCAGCCGCAGCCGCCGGGTGAAGGGTTTATTTTGTGCTGAGGTTTCAATATTCGGCAGGAAAACGACCTCTTCGTCTACCTGAAGCGAGCGATGAGGCCCAGCGGGCCCTTGCCCATGGAAGTCGCCTCTTCCCCGAGGTGGAGAAAAATCGGGCGCAGGCACAAAACCAGCTTTTCTCACTGGCCTCCCTTCTCTTCATGATTCTCGGGAAAATACTTCCCTTGTTACAAATCATCAGCATCAGCTTCGACTCGCCGGTCCAGAGAATGGCACTAGGAGCGCCGCTTGCCCTGTTGCCAACTAAAGAAGAGGGCCTGGATCGCATGCGTCAGGCCGAAGAAGCCGAAATCAGGATCATGGCCGTCGAGCAATGGGTGATCGACGGGCTCAACGAGCACCAGCGTAGACTGCTCTATACCTACCATGGGATGCAAGCCATCATTGGTGCTGAAAAGCAGCGGCAATCCGACAAAGCGGCTATTTTGCAACTGAGTATTGCCCGAAGGCTGGAGAAGAAGCTCGTGGCGGAGCTGAAACGTACGACGGCAGCAATCCACCGTTCACATAAAAGATACAACCGAGCTCGAATGGCGAAGGAGAAGTTGGAAACTGCGCGAGCAGAGCTTGCCGAGGTGCCCGACTCGGAGTTTTGGCATGAAACGGCTGTAAAGGCCGAGGAGGCTCAGAAGGGCGGATGGTGTCCCTGTCTGGGTCTATAACATTGGGAAATTCATCATGTCTGGAGTTGCTGACTTCTGAATGGATCCTTCCCCAGCCGACTTCGCAGTGCTAGCACATATTGTGTCCGTTTATTTCCTTGAGCGGATCTGTCTTTCGGTTAACGTCGACTCTACTGTTGTTGAGGATTTTCGCTCATGTGGTTTAATAAGTCGGGACGGTCCGCGGATAAAATGTAGCGTTAGTATTTCGTTATCAGGTTATACCGCACATCCCTAAACGAGAACCGGCTCTGTCGAGGAACCTGTCAGATTTGGTGGCATACACACCATTACAGTCCATGACTCTCCCCCCTTGGCAGGACTTGGTCCGATCCATCATTTTCCCCTACTTCTCAACACTCGATTTTGAGATGAACGCAACGGAGAATAGGGGCGGGTAAATTTGTTTGTAAGAAGGCGGCATAACCTAAAAGGCCTGATGATAAAACTCGGCTGTTTTTCGTTAGCGCCTCCGGCCTCAGCCTTGTTGTCATGTTTCGGCCCCCCAGCCCCTTAACTCACACAACCGGTTCATTGACAAAATGGTGACATCTCTCCGGCTCCGAGCGCGGCTTTTCGAAATTCAAGTTCCCACTCCTTCGCTCTCGGTTTAGTACCAGGGACCCCGGGATCTTTTGTTAGATTGGGGATGAGCAACTCTGTTGACAGAAAAAAGGGCACTAAAATGTGGAACTCATGCTCGTGTTGCTTCGATGAATGTGTTTCTTTGAGCCCGTATTACTTCGTAAGCGGCTGCTAACTCCGAGCTAATTATAGCTCTTCAAAGATGATTCCATACCCCTGCCGAGAAACCTCCAACCAGATGGCGAACGAGAGACATTAGAATTAAAATAAATCTTTGTAGGTCGAGGCCCTACGCATTTAGCATTGAGTTGAGGGACGGTCGACACCCCGGAGAGAAAGAGTCGGCTGCATCCGCTCCGCATTTTTTGGGAGATGGACAATGCTTCGTATGCGCTCTTTTATTTTCCGAGCACTCAAAGCAAAGAATTGAGTGTTTTCCTTGTTTGTTCACAAGGCTGCAAGGGCAAGTTCAGCCAACGGGCACAAACCTGCAGCCGCCATATTTCGAAATGTGGCCCGGGGATGTCTGGACGGGCGTGTAGTCGCTTCCCTACCCTCATGCAATCGACCTTCCTATTCGGAAAGGCTAGCTCCATTCAACCGGGACTTCAAAGTAGATCATCGAGTCGAATGACATCAACAGTGGTCGTTCTTCCAACTTCAACTTCCAAGAGGTGAAGTGCATCGGCAGCCAAGACCGATGACTGATGACCCGCGACAGGCGGCGGCGGCGCGGAAAAACGGCAGATGATTCCAAACAGCGAGTTCGGCTTTGTTGGTTTTTTGTTTTGCCTACCACCAGGCACGGACGCTGAGACATCCTGGAAAAAGAACTGAAAAGAGCCCCATGCAGCTATGCAGCCATGGATCTACACCCTAAGCCCAACAAGACAGCGGCCGCGAGATTCTTTGTTCCGGCCCGGGTTGCGAGGCACGATGCGGCCAAGAACTCGGGGAGCCAAACTGTGCTGCCGCCTGCAGGTACATGCTTTGTGCAACAAAGACCGACAAATCCCATGGGCGTTTCGGGCCGGTCGAAAATAGGATCGCCTTTGAGCGATACCCTTCATAACACGGTCAGCCTGAGCTTTCATGTAGGGGTTGGGCACATCGGCGGCGGCGCATCAGGAGGCTGGCCTCCTGTGTCAGCAATCTGCACGGTTCAGTTGAACTTCAAGCTGGGTCTGTGTGTTCCGCCGCATTGTGAGATTTCAATCTTCGTCTTCAAAGCTGACAATGTTCTATTTTTGCGCATCGTGCCGTTGGAGAAACTCAAAGGGAGGTAACACAAGTCAATATAAACAGCCATGGGCTGGCTCCAAACAACGCCTTTTTCCCCCACTGACTCGGTATGTTAAAATACTCCAGTCGTCGGCGCAGCAGTAGGAACTATGTAGCCCAATACATATACTCTACACAGCGAGGTAGTTACAGCCATGGACGATTCTAAAGAAGCGGGACAAAGGGCAGGCGAGGCGGTTTCCAACGGCACCGTCCGGCCGGCCCCATCCGTACCTTATCCGGTCATTCTGACGCCTGATGGTCCGATTTCCTCGGCCTCAAAACTGCAGCAACTGATAGAGATGGAATCACTTCCCGAGGCGATAGTGACGAATGCAGTCAATTGGGAGGGGCGGGAGATTAGAGAAGTGACCATCTGTGGTCTCGAGAAGGAGTTTTGGGCGAGGATGCTGAAGAAAGCCATCGTCGCTTGTACTCCACCGGAGAGTGAGTTCGTTTTTTTCATGGGGGAGCGTAGGATGGGGTGGACCGTGACGGCGCTGAAGGAAGGCGTCACGCTGGAGGGTACGAATTGAGGCCGGATCAATATCACCAAGTTGCCAAGGTACAGTGGTTAGGTAGGTAAATACACAGTACAGATTAACTACCTTAGTTACGAGAAAAAAGAAGGACAGACCAAAAATGACCCAATCCCGAGTGAGACCGAGATGTTGACGTCAACAGGGCGGTGTCGTGTTCGAGCTGGACTTTCAATAGTCACAAACCCCATTCGATGACATGGGCATATCGCATCTTGACGGTTTCCCGGTTTCGGTCCCCCAGCGGGATCTTTCCATCAGAGAGATCTTTTCCAGGGATCTTTGACGCGTTGACGGGCGGGCAGGGAATGGGGTGGGCCAATCAAGGCCAATCCAGGCTGGGCGAGCCACACCATGCGAGGTGGTTGGGTGCATGTGGTCTCATTTGACTGGCCACTGGGCTGCAGCTCGGCGCCTTCCTCATCTGGGTAAGGAAAAGAAACTTCGACAGGCTCGCGCTTGCCCGCCAGCCCGCCTGCCCGCCTTGAGAGTGCAGCTGCGCAGGCGTGGGGCTGCTGCAATCAAGGCGCGGAAAAGCAAAGCCACTCCTTCTCGTGATTCGGCAACGCCGTCTAACGTTGGGGAATGGAATCTGGAGGTCGGGGCTGCCGTCCACTCGAGGCCCCCACCACTCATTCTCTCGGTTCTTTGTGCTTTGCTTCAGGTTTGCTTTGACTGAGGTGCTTTCTGGCTACGGGTACTCGGTTCCTGGCTCCCGAAAGCTGCCTTCCAGTCGCTAGAACAGGCTCGCCCCTGTTGTCATTTTGGTTCCGTCATTTTCTGCACTTTCCCACCGGGGACTAGCGAAGTCACTAGTTCGGATCGGACGGCTTGGGGTTTCTCGGGTTGCACGGCTCGGTTGCCACCCTCCACCTCTCGCTGCTGCGAGTGCGCGCTGTGCTCAAGCCGCTCAAGCCGCTCAAGCGCGAGCTGCGTCCGACGTTACGCCCACGTTAGTCCCGCAATCTCCACGCTTCCATCGCCTCCATGCAAGGTCTTCCTCGGAGGACCGTTGACTGGCTTCCTGGCCTCCATCGTGAACGGGTCCAAGCTCCCTTGCGGTTTAGCCTGCCATCCTGCCGTCACTGTGGAGCGCTTGATGGGTGACCTGTGGCTCATTGTCGGTGGGTGGTCGCGGCCCTAGCCGGTTGCCCAGCGCCCAACAGCGCCGCATCGAGCTGTGAATCTCGTATTCATTCCCGCTGGTTCGGTTTGCCCTCTTTTGCTGACCAGGGTTTGGCATCGGCCCAGCCCATCCCCATCGATGGCGCCCGCCGCACCCCAGCACATTGATAGCCCATCTGTGAATCATACGAATATAAACTCGGGGTTGCCTCGTGCGCCTCCTTTTGTACCTCCCCTTCTCCCTCTCACCACCACGCATACGTGTATATACACCTTAATACACCTTCGGGTTTCGTAGTCGCTCGCTTAGGTTCGCCTGCATTTTGCGTCCATTCGCTTCAGCAACACAAATCGCCAATATGCGCACCACCGTTCTCTCCCTGGGCGCTCTCGCCCTGGGCCTTGCCAGCGCCCACGAGTACCCTAACTGCGTGGGTCAAATCTGCTTGTCAACGTGTACAATTACCATCAGATACTAACCCGAGATACAGGAGTCGGACAACTGCTACCGCAACTTGATCGACCCTCGCTTCGCTGATGAGGCTGTCTCGTGGTGCCCGGAGTTTCTGGCCGCCACCACCACCGAGCCTTCGGCCATCCCCACCAACTTCAACAACTGCGATGGCAACGTCAAGGCTGTGAGCTCCGCCTGCTCGTGCATCACCTACACGGCCACGCACACCACCGGGGAGCCCACCTCCACCGAGGCTCCTGAGACCACCACCACTGAGGCCCCGGAGACGACCACCACCGAGGCCCCCGAGCCCACCTCCACCACCACCGATGATGACGACGAGGAGTGCACTGCCACCACGGAGGAGCCCGAGGAGTCTACCACCACTGAGGCTCCTGAGACCACTACTACTGAGGCCCCTGAGCCCACCTCGACCACTACCGATGATGACGACGAGGAGTGCACCGCCACCACCGAGGAACCCGAGGAGTCTACCACCACTGAGGCGCCTGAGACCACCACCACGGAGGCCCCCGAGCCCAGCTCCACCACCACCGATGATGACGATGAGGAGTGCACTGCCACCGAGACCGAGACCGAGGCTCCGGAGACCACTACCACGGAGGCCCCTGAGACCATCACTACCGAGGTCCCCGAGCCCAGCTCCACCACCACCGATGATGATGATGAGGAGTGCACCGTTACCGAGACCGAGACCGAGGCTCCGGAGCCCACTACCACTGAAGCCCCTGAGCCCACCTCGACCACTACTGATGATGACGACGAGGAGTGCACTGCCACCGAGACCGAGACTGAGGCTCCGGAGCCCACTACCACGGAAGCCCCCGAGACCTCGACCACCGAGTGGACCACCAGCACCATCACCACCACCACCACCCGCACCATCACCTCGTGCTCCGCCTCCGTCACCAACTGCCCCGGCGGCGGCGTCACCACCGTCACCACCGAGACTATCGTGACCACCACCGTCTGCCCCATCACCGAGCCCACCGTGACTGAGACTGAGGGTCCCGAGCCTACCGAGACCGAGGGTCCCGAGCCGACCGAGACTGAGACCGAGGTTCCCGAGCCTACCGAGACTGAGACTGAGGGTCCCGAGCCCACCGAGACTGAGGGTCCCGAGCCGACTGCCACCGAGACCGATGAGCCCGAGGGCCCGGAGCCGACCCCGACCGAGACTGATGAGCCCGAGGGACCCGAGCCGACCCCGACCGAGAACCCGTCCTTCGTCCCCAGCCCCGTCCCTACCCTGTCCACCACCTTCACCTCGGACGAGGTCGCCCAGCCCACCTCCTCCGGCCCCGTCACCGCCGGTGCCGGCCGTGCCATCCGCGGTGTGGAGGGCATTGCTGCCATTGCCGGGCTGTTCGCTGCTTTCCTGTAAACTAAACCTGTAAAGAGAGGGAGTGGAACTGCCTTGGCTAGATGGTTGGTTGGGTGGTTGGGCCGTCTCTTGGAAACTGGGGGCGGCTTCTGGGTGGGTGGATGGTAGGATGCACTGCGTCTTGCCTGCCTGCGGGACGTGATGAGGATATGATGCAAGCGTTGCGTTTAATGTGGCGGAATGTATCGCGACTCGGATATAATCATGTGGTATCGATACATACCCCTGCTTTCGATTCTTGTATATAGATTTTATTTGATACTTATAATGGAATACGGGTTGTCGTGCTTGCTTGTCCTGGACGACGCCCGGAATCTCCACCTTTTGTGACTTGTTGTCCGCTGTCCGTCTTGTATTACATGTGGCCTTAACCTTGCCAGTAGATGTGAACATCGTCATTGAGTCACTACCAGAAACATGGCCCTACTCGGCTTCTGCGCTTCAGCATTTTGGTCGCGACGAGAGCTGTTAACAGTGCCATATTTGTTATTTGGCTGTTTGATACGGGGTCTAAAATGGGATCAAGTTGCTGAGGCGGAAGCTACGGGTCGGTTCGACCAAGCATGAAGTGATGTACACTTCTAGAGAGGATGAACACTACTCTTGACTTGACATAGGCACATGGGAGTATTTGTCATGACAACTGAATTACTTCTATGTGAGATGATAGATACATGCGAACGACCAACAAGATATTCTTGAAGCATAGGTCTCCCCAAAGCGTGCGAGAACAACGAGCTCACTTCGAATTTCGGCAGCTGTGTCTCTTAAGATAATCCCGCCGAGTAAACTCTCTTCCACATCTTCCGCATGGGAATTTCTTTTTCTGGTGCACCTCCCTCCTGTGTCTCGAATAGTTTGTTGTTGTGAGAAAGGATCGTCGACAGTCTTCACAAAACTGGCGCCTAGCCGGTACTTCGACTTTGGGAGATGGTACTGGATCATGTGATGAGGCCTCAAACTTCGACGTCCGACTCGCATCAGCACCCGAATCAACTGGCTCGGAGGTACCTGGTGGCGGGTATGGGTGGTTGGGAAAGTGTGCCCTGGCCGTCGACGAAAAACTGACGGCAAGATGTCTGTTGGATGTCGTTCTCGTCGGATTGTTCGGAGACTGTCCTAACGGCGTCGAACGCATGTTCCAAGGTTCTCAAACCAAGGTATGTCTCCAAGACCTCACAACATCCCTTGAGCGCGTCCTTGCTGCTTGTAGCCGCCGGGCTGATACGCGACGAGGAAACGAGGACAGTAGCTGGGTAGCTACAAAGGTGCTGGTTTTGAAGCCCTGCAGGGTATACGGCATTAGCGAGCTTGCACACAGCGCCCTTTGAAAGTGATAATGAGGTGGGCTACTACTCACAGGACAGAAAGATCAACAAAATCGCGAAAATCGCGCCCATACAAAGTATCGCTAGCTTCGGGCTGATGTGCGGTGGGGGGATGCGGCTAGATATTTCACTTTGTAAGAGGCTCGTCTCCGGCAATGGTATGTCGGGCGCCCTTCCCGTCGCCGGTATAGGTTCGTCTTTCGAGAACCCCGATATCCCCTGACGCTCTCGCCATCTCTTCTGGCTCTGTTCCAGCCCATTTGAGCGTTTCCCGCCGGTCCATCCAATCACACTGCCAATCGCGCCCATGAGGGACAGCGCCATGCCTTGGGAATACATCATCAAGGCGGAATGATCTGCAGGATCTGACGAGTTTCCGAAGACATCGGGCAACGTAATGTCAACCCCCCATATTCCGCGCACTGCATCTTTGTAAAGATCGAATTCTCCCCGAGTGTCAAACACGATGCCCCATCTTCGAAGGTCGGCAAGGAAGCTCGCTGTGTATTCAGATGTAGTGAGGAGATCTAGCGTCTCCGAGGTGGCTTTGCATACGCAGAGAAATGCGAACAGCTCGCCAAGGTCTCGTGGAAGCGTGCCGTACGAGATGTTCCGCAACTTTTTGATGCCAGACTGCCACGTTGTCCGGTAGTTGGAGAACTGGCGTTGAATTATCGCCGTGGCATTATCGTCTTGCAAACAGGTTTTCTTGACTTTCTCAAACTCACGGATGAAGGCGCGGTAACATACCGCCATGGTCCCCCGCGTTTGTTGCAAAGGGGTATCCTTCCAGGTTCTCGGCCCCCTTTGACTTTCCTTTGGGAATAGCTGATCCAGTCCCCTGCCCTCAATCGCTGCACCCCGATCGAGAAGCAAGCGAACGGAGGCTTCATGGCCTCTCGTGGCTGCTCTGTCCAATGGGGACGGCTCAAACCGAAAACCATCGACCATTGCGCCCTGATCGAGAAGCAGCCGAATCGCAAGCTCATCCCCTTTCGCAGCTGCCTCTCCCAAGTCAAGGGAAGGAAACATGGAACTCGAAGCAAGGAGCAAACGCGCCGTAGATTCATGGCCTCCCGCGGCTGCTTTTAGGGATGCACTGTAATACCCCCTCGCACCCCTGTCAAGAAGCAAGCGCACGAGAGAATCATGGCCTTGCGCGGCTGCCTCTTCTAACGGTGAACTCATGCATTGCCCAGGGTCTTTCCATCTGCCGTCGACGGCAGCTCCCCAATCTAGAAGCAAGCGAACCATGGAATAGCAACCTCTGGCGGCAGCTTTTGTCATGGGAGTCTGACCAAATCCAATTCCGTCCACCGACGCACCGCGGCTGAGAAGTACCCCGACTGTAGATTCGTGCCCTGCCATGACTGCTTCCTCCAACGCGTTAAAGCGCAAACCGTATCCGCCGATCCTAGCACCCCAATCTAGGAGCAAGCGTACCGTGGAATCATGGTTTCCAACAGCCGCGGCTACCAGCGGGGTAACACCGTCTCCGTCGTCTAGGTCGACATGGACACCTTGGGTAAGAAGCAGCTGAACGATGGAGTCGTTGCCGCAACTTGCTGCCTGCCTCAAAGTCATCAATGGAGCAGGCTCGGATTCGATATCCACATCTTGATCGAGATGATCCCAGAATACTTCGTCAGCGTATGCGTTGAAGGAGTCGTCTAGCAGAGTGACATCGTCTTTGAACTGGCGCCGCTGGAACGTGTTCCAGAGTTCAAAGGGCAGGTAGCCACGCTCATACAGGTTTTCGAATCCAAAGCTTCTGAAGACATCGGCGTCGGTAAGGAACTCGCCCACCAGCAGGTTGAGTGCAAGGGCTCCGTCAGGCGGTCCCGGGTTGGTGGAAAAACACGAGTCGAGGTGCTGCTTCAGCTCTGCGTACTTTGCCAGCACAACAAAGCCATCGAAAACGACCGCATCTCCGGCATTGTTTGGAGTTGCGGTCTCGCCCGTGACAGCAGCCACCATTTGGAAAAGTGATGGGTCGTAAACAGCGATTCGAAGCTCTGGAAAGGTCTTGTGCACGATGAAGGAGAAGTCACGAAAACGCGGTACGATCGTACGACAGCGGCAATTGACTGAACAGGGCTTTACATCGTCGGTATCGATAAAATTCCGACCCCGTACGAGTCTGCGGTGTATGTACTGTCGCTGTGCAAGGGCAATCATTCAGCTTACTGCAATGACTTCCAGTTTAGGTCATATATGAGATCAAGTCATGGGGTAGTAGGGGCTGGATAGTAACCTGTACATAGTCCGCGAAACATTCGACAAAGCGAAATTTGGGCAAGCCTGACGAAGCGCCGTGATAATAAGGGCAACTCCGTTCGAACAGCCCTTCTTCACCTTGACCAGTCTGTAGACTGTTCGGTTTAGGAACGATGGGTAGCCCCTTGGCCCCGGGTTGCGCGGCAAAAGAATAGTACCCTGTTTCCAGGTCCGGCCGACTGAAAGGGATCGGTGAACAATTAGAGAGTTCATCCTCGATGAGGAGAGTGCTGTCGTATGCCATGGCGGGATGCCTTGGAGGATCGAGACTCGACCTATCTTGGAAGGAGTCAACGAGGTTGGGTTCACTGATCGATCCGTTGCCACCGACTCAGAGCACGGTGGGGACTCGAGAAGGTCGAGCTGCAAGCCAGAGTTTCAAGTCTCTTAGAAAATTGGGAAACAAGTCGAGGAAAAGTTGGTATATGCCCCAGATGGATGAGGTGGGAGATGCCGACTCAATACATACCAACGTCCGAGAGGCGTCAGGGGCCCAATCCCAAACGCACATTCCCAAAGACGCACATTCTCAAAAGTGCACATTTTCCAAGACTTTCAGCCTTGCGGCCGGGACCCGGGCACCAGAAATGGGAATTTGGGAATGCGTTAACGTATATTATAAGCGAGCGACGCATATAAGCGAGCGACGCACTGTTCCCCGCGACGCGTCTCCTCTTCCTGTTCCACCAGATCCCACCACAACCAGCCATGCGTAGCCCCCCAAAAGAAGCCAGGCTTCGCATGGCCGTTGAAGCCATCGAAAAGAACAAAAATCTCAGTATCCGGGCCGCAGCCAGACTGTACAACGTTCCGGAAGCAACGATTCGCCACCGACGTACTGGCCGGTCTGCACGACGCGATTTACCAGCCAACTCGCGTAAGCTTACGGACCTGGAAGAGCGTACGATAGTTCAATATATACTGAACTGTATGCGCGCGCATTTCCCCCTAGACTGCGTGGTGTGGAAGATATGGCCAACCACCTGCTCCGCGAACGCGATGCGCCCCCTGTCGGCAAGCTCTGGGCCCACAACTTCGTCAAACGCCAGCCACAGCTCCGTACGCGTCGTACGCGTAGATACGACTACCAGAGGGCCAAGTGCGAAGATCCAAAGGTCATTGGCGAGTGGTTTACGCTTGTACAGAACACTAGGCCAAATACGGGATTGTTGATGACGATGTCTATAACTTCGACGAGACTGGGTTTATGATGGGTATCATCTTCGCGGTATGGTAGTTACGACCTCAGACGGCCGTGGCAAGGCTAAACTAGCCCAGCCTGGTAACGCGAGTGGGCGACTGTAATCCAGGGAGTTAACGCCCTTGGCTGGGCCATCCCTCCATTCATCATCCTGGCCGCGCAATACCACCTCGCCAACTGGTACCGCGAGTGCAATCTACCACTCGACTGGCGCATTGCGACTACCGACAATGGCTGGACTACCAATGCAGTTGGCCTTGAGTGGATCAAGCACTTCGACTACCATACGGCACCCCGGACAAAGGGCATATACCGGTTGTTGATCCTCGACGGCCACGAAAGCCACCACTCCACCGAGTTCGAGCTCTACTGCCGGGACAACAAGATCATCACACTCTGCATGCCTGCACACTCCTCCCACAAGTGCCAGCCACTTGATGTTGGCTGCTTCGGGCCACTGAAACAGGCATACGGTCGCCTGATCGAGGAGCTGATGCGCGCACACATCAACCATATCACCAAGCTCGAGTTCCTTTGTGCCTTTCGCGAAGCCTTCTTTGCTTCCATGACAGAGAGAAATATCCAGGGTGGCTTTGCAGGGCTGGCATCGTACCATTCGATCCAGAGAGGGTGCTTTCCAAGCTGGATATAAGCTTCATACACCAACACCCCCGACCTCACGGCCCGGTACTGCACAACCTTGGGTCTCTAAACCCCACACAACGCCCAGGAAGCAAGCTCACAGTCAAACCTTATCAAGACTCGCATTGCCAGCCATCAAAACAGCTCCCCAGCTTCAATGGTAGCTGCTGTTGACCAGCTTACCAAAGGTACAATGGCTGTAATGCACCAAGTGCTCTTCTTCAGTCAGAGGTCTCTACGCTCCGCAAGGCCAACGAGGCTCTAAGCAAGCGCCGGAAAGCCAAAAGAACACGCATACAGCTTGGAGGGGCACTTACTGTACAAGATGCACAGGATCTACTGGACCAGAAGGATGTGGGTAAGGGGGCACTGCAGGAAACACAGCCGGATGGTAGTGGTGCGGGGGGGCTCGTGCGAAGGTTCGGCGCTGTAGTAAGTGTGGCAAGCCTGGCCATAATGCGCGTACTTGCCAGGAGGCTGCAGAGGTCTCTGATGCAGCTGTTTCCGATGTAATTGTAGTTAGTTGCTAGGGTTGTTGTGTTGTGATTGTAGATAGTTGTTGCAAGGTGGGAGAAAGCGCGTCGCTCGCTTATATGCGTCGCTCGCTTATAATATACGTTACCCCCACCTTGTCCCACCGTCTTTCGTCAACGCGGTTCGTCAACCTTTCCGAGGCAACCAGGCACGCCAGGCTGGTACCGATTCCCACCCTTCACCGTGCATCATGTCATGCAACAGCCTCACCTTTCCACTTGATGTCTCGGCGCCATCATGTTGGCATCAATAACTGATTGGCTCAGAGAATCCAGGTGGGCGTTGAAGCGTAGACATGTATCTAGGTATCTTCCCGCCAAGAAGCAGTCGCCGGTGGTACAGATTACTGGTCCCGCAGTCTGTATGTACAATAGTATACAATCTCGTGGATTGCTTATGGCCTGAGCAACCACGCAAGTGGCAGGGTGCGTGCCAGCGATATGGGACCAGAAGTGCGCCAAAGTAGACAGACTCTGCGGGCACACACCAGGAACGAATGGACATATGTACATGTAGGCATATAGAGGGAAACATGAACCGTCTGAACGCAGACTCGACTGCTTCATTATATCCATCGAGCTCATACCTAGTAGCCTACTGGACTGTGAGTATTGCCAAAAAACGCCTACTTGGACTGAATATTGCCGGTTATTTTACGGCTGCCGCCCGTCAACCGCAACGATATCAATGAAATCCGAGTCTGACGCGGGATTCTGATAACTCGTACTCTTCAGAGTAAGTACGCCAGGTGGCCAATTCTTAAAATTCAGGTTCATTGCCACGTAAGGCAATCACTGACACCGTTTAAAACGGAACTTGGAAGGAATGCTGCAGCGTGATGCTGGATCTATATCTCCAGGCTCCACCGACCATTACGGAGCGTTTGGTGGCGCTTGGTTGGGTCCTGAAGGACACTCAGGAGAAGAAACAAGAGGACTCGCAAGCTGGATTGGGCTCAGTGAACTCAACGGGGCGGTAGGTTGACAAGTATCACATCGGAAAGGCTACAGGTACTTTGAGGAGAGGAGATTGAATATCAAGTGTTCAAGAACAGTGGATCTAGTTTCTTTTGAGCGCTCTCCGCTCCACTCTCCAGTGTCATGGGAATGTACAAGGTCCTCAGTCCCGTGCCTGAGGATTGATACTAGTCCACAGTCTGTTTCCCCAATGTTTATATCCTTTATAGAGACATAAAGAGATACAGCCAGACGTCGAGTATGACTTGGATGGGCTCAACAGTATGTACAGTGAACTTGGCCTGGAGCAGCTTATAAGCCGGATTGTCGCGATGTATCGACCGGTAAGTAGCATGACCCCAAGAATAAGGGCTGAGAGATTCTACATTAAGGTTCTTATGTTATACCCTCGACGAGAAGCAGGAGCAGAGCTCAAGGATTCCGATTTGCGCACAATACGCAGGACTTTATCCAACTTTTTTCACCGAATCTTAACCCATAATGCCCCCAACACATTACCATCAAGAAGATTTAAAAGCACCCATAACTAAATAATGAAACACGGTCAGCCATAAGTGACCTGGGAGAAGAATGCCAGTGGCTTTCTGGCAGGGCGAAGGTCAAAGACGCGTATTGCACACCGCCCTAAGTCTGCAAGAATTTCGGGTTCTGAGAGGCCTTAGAGTTCTCCCTGCATACCCCTGCAAAACGACGAGTGGCTAATCAGTGGGTTCGAGAACCGTTTCTTCCCAACAACCAACCGGAAATATGTTTGAAGCTGTGACGCTCGGGTACGGTGGGTGCCATGGGCGGTACGTCGCTTTGAAGGTTGTCTCGGCGGCATGGTCCGACAACTACGAGTCCCCTACGGTTATCGAACAGTTACGTGGGGATGAACGCGATGGGGGTCACCCGGGTCTCTTTCTTTTGGAACTTGAGCGTGTGTTCCATACTAGCAGAAACAGTCGGCACCTCTGTCAAGTCTTCCCCGTGCTGGGCCCGGCACTGTCATCCCTGAATACGAGGCGCTACTGGCTATATGCGTCTTTCGTAAAACCTTTTGTCTCTCAGCTTGCGGCTTCGCTTGATGCCATGCACTCTCTAGGCGTCTGTCATTGAGGTGAGCTAACTCAGCCGCCCCCGTTGTATCCCCATCTTGCTGACGGATATCACCCAACGCTTCAGATTTCACCATGAATAACTTGGCCATTCGTCTCGACAAATCTCTTGATAACCTGACCGACGAACAACTTGGTGATATCTTCAAGATGCGAAGGCAATCCCTGGACGCATGGTTCCAGGATTCGCCGTCTCCCGGACCAAAGTATGCAGTCAAGGCCATAAAGCTCTCCCGGCTGCCAGCCGAGTATTTGTCGACCAGGCTTTGTATTTCCGACTTCGACCAGTCATTCATGGCACACAGCCCGCCCCAAGGTCTCTCCCACATCCCACCGGCCTACCTTGCTCCGGAATCCATCTTCTCTCTCATTAACGGCCCAGAGGCTGACATATGGGCGCTGGGATTCATTTTGTTCAGGTTGCGGACCCCAAACACTCAACTGTTCTGGGACTTTTTGACCTCGGGTCCACTGGCCACCGCCTGTCACGAATATGCCAACAGGTGGGACCTCGGAGGCGCGGGACGCCCCGAACCAGTCATTCCAAGGGACCAATCAAATGAGAATGAAGGATGCTCAGTGTGACCAGGGAAACGGGGAAAAACGGAAGACTGAGCACACTGAGCACAGGAAGACGCATAGCCAATCAGAACACAGGAATACAGGGAAGTGACCAGTGTGATCAGTGACCTCAGAAAGGAAGAAACACTGAGCACACTGAGCACCCAGGAATTAGATAGTATATAGTCACTCGTTCTGGAGAGCTCTGGGAGTTCTCCAGTTAGCAATCACAACTACAGTTCGCTACAAGCTCGAGAGCCTACTGTTGAGACAAGTCTTTGTTGTGCACCTTTTGGCTGCACCGAACCTAGTACCTTTGCAAGACACCTTCAATCAGACTGAACCCTAACAGGACGAGGTCCAGGAGAGGTTCGTCACACCGCCATAAGGATGCACGAGATCCTGGGACGACCTTACACTAGAGCAGCTTGTAAACCGGATTGCCGACCCGTATCGAACAGAGGATAGCATGACCCCAAGGATAGGGGCTGAGAAGTTTTGTGTCAAGGTTCCGCGGCTGGGCATTCTCGATGAGAAGGGGGAAGAAGACCTCAAGGCTAAGCACACGACACCAATTGAAGCGCAGGATGCGGAACTTTTTACCGATCTTCTCCGCCGGATCTTTGCCTATGATCACAGCAAACGCATAACTGCCAAGGGGATTCTGGAGCACCCATGGCTGGTAGTGGAGCGAAGGTTGAAAATGTATGTACATTGCAGAGAAATGATTTCCCCACGGAAAAAGTGACCATGGGTGAGAGTAAAGGCATTGTTGAAAGGACTGGGATTGGTTATTAGGTAGTTACCAAACAGTTGAAACGAATTGTTGTATATATTTAGGAACATGTCAACACCCTCAGACTCGTGACTGCGACTAAATCACGGGTTCCGCCGTGAATGACACCAAGCAACGCCTTATAATACACTAATATACATTATGTGCAGTGTCCCATATGTTACAGCGAGTGAACAGTTAGGGCAAGGTAGCAGGCTCAAATGCCGTGTACTAAAATCGATCTCGTACGGCAACGCTTGCCTCCTACGGCAGATCTCCTTGCCTATAGCTGGGTTTTGTTAATCAAGCTTTTGAATGCCCGTCTTCTCAAATTGATTAACTGTTCCGTCGATCTTCCAAAAGCGGAGAAGTAGCAAGGGCTCCAAAGCAGAAGGAAACAGCCGGGTAATTAACATACGCATGCCATATGTGAGGCCTCGTCATGGGCGCGGAGCAACCCTAGTAGAGCCGTGTAGTACCTATGTTATGGGGGCAGCCGCTAATTGCATGCATCTCCCCAGACTCTATCATTCTGGGGTCTAGCCTCTTGAACAAGTTGAGCTTACACCTCAATGGTCAAGGTTGAGAATGGCCTTTTCTGCTCTGATCTTTCTTTTATGGAGCACCATTCTTCTCTCTTCCTCCTCCGCCGCCCCTTACAATGCCCCGTACAACAAAACAGTCCAGCAGCTTCTCCACGAAGCCGACGCGGCATTCGACACCACCGCCTTATCCTACTACATCCCCCTCCCACCAACCATTGACCCGTGGTACCGCCCGCCCCTCACCTACGACTGGACACAAACCGACCCAGGCCAAGTCCTCAAAATACGGCGAGCACCCCTCCTCAACCTCACCGTCCGCAACGCCCTACGCGCCTACCAGCTCCTCTACCGCTCCACCGACAGCAACTACAACGCCGCCTGGGACGTAACCACGCTCCTCATCCCCCGCCAACAAGCCCGCTGCCCCGTCCCAGCCACACCACCCCCCGTGGGACCCTCCCTCCGTCCCCCCTGGTGCGCCCACGCGCTCCTCTCCTACCAGCTCCCCTACGACACCTGCAACCCCGACGCCAGCCCCTCCTACACCCTGCACACCATCGGCCGCGACGGCGGGGATCCCTACGGCGAGATCGGCGACGCGCTCTCGCTGGGCTGGTTCGTCGCGGTCCCCGACTACGAAGGGCCCCTGGCCAGCTACGCGGCGGGCGTCCAGGCCGGGCACGCCACGCTGGACGGGGTGCGCGCGGTGCTGCAGGTGGCGGGGTTCTTTGGGTTGCGGGTGGATCTGGCGAGGGTGGGGTTGTGGGGGTATAGCGGTGGTGCGCTGGCGACGGAGTGGGCGGCGGAGCTGGCGGTGCAGTACGCGCCGAGGTTGAGCGTGGATGGGATTGCGCTGGGGGGGCTGACGCCCAATGTGACGAGCGTGACGGGGTTTTTGAATGGAAGGGAGGGGGCCGGGCTGATTCCGCAGGGGTTGTTGGGGATTTCGTCGCAGCATCCCGAGGCGAGGAGGTGGATTGTGAGGAGGTTGAAGCCGGCGGTGAGGGAGGTGTTCTTGAGTGTGAGGAGAATGACGGCAGCGCAGGCGATAAGGACGTTTCGGTATCAGGATATTTATGGGTATTTCGTGGGCGGGTATGCGGACTTGCATACGAGGGTGATGCAGATGATGTACAATGTGGACGGGTATATGGGGTATCATGGGGTTCCGAGGATGCCCGTGTTCATCTACAACGCCATCCACGACGAGCTGAGTGATATCAGGGATGTGGACGCGCTGGTGGACAGGTTCTGTGGTGTCGGGGCCAACATCTTGTATCATCGAAACACGGTCGGCACTCACATGCAGGAGCTCGTCAACGGGAGGCAGAGGGCGTTTGCCTGGCTACGGAGTGTGTTAGATGGGAGCTACGGTGACCTCTACTCTACGTTGGGGTGTACGATCTACAATGTCACGTACAACATAGCGCCGTGGGTTGGGTGGGGTAAATTGTTTGATGGGGAGTTTACCTAGTCACACACATACTTGTGGTCATCAGCTACAGCTTCCGAGATCTAGGGATTTTGAAACAAGCCCCTGAGAATCAGCAAACCAAAACAAGACAGAAACCAGATACCAACCACTTAGAAGAAATGGGTTTTTCGACCAACTCGGAGTTCTGGACCTAAGCTCGGTTGAGTGTTACGTTTAACAGGGTGAGACGAATACCCTTACATTATACATCAGAAGATCTCACTAAGCCCAAGCATGGGTTCCTAGGTACCGACCTACCTAGGCAGATGGTAGAAGAGAGTGAACATGAAAGTGGTTGGTCTCGCAACAAGACTTCGGCTCTCCTTCAGTTATTCGCCAGTAGGGCTTCATTTACGATCGGCCGCAATATCCTCCGGTATGACCCATACATGACGAACTCCTTAGAATATTCAAATGCCAGTCTCTTGACCCTTTCCCAAATGGCAACCTCTTTTGCCATTACACATATTTAAACCCGTACGTTTAGGACCTTGAATGTGATTGTTGCCAGCCCGTGGAAATAGTGCGCCATCTCCCTAGACAAAAGCGAGCTATAACAAAAGTGTGAACACCATCACACAGAAGCCCTCGTTACTCCAACACCTCAAACTCTCCAGGCAGCTCTTTACCCTCCACCCAAGCCCTCACCCCCTCGGCAAACACCTCGGGCATCTGCAAATTCCAAGCATGCACCGCCCCCTTCACCACCGCCGCCACACACCCTTCCCTTCCCAGCTCCCTCCAAACTCTTCCCATCCGTCTCGTCGCCTCCACATCATCCTGCTTCCCCCCAGCCACACTCAAAACCCTCAACCCCCCTCCCTCCCCAACCTTCCCAACCCCCTCCCACCCCCCCCACCCCCTCGTCCAAAATACTCCCATAAACCCCCTCAATCACCTCCGCCCTCCGCGCATTCACATTTATCTCGCCCCTCAGCGCCCTATGCTCCCTCATCCCCTGCTGCGCCGCCAACCACTCATACACGGCCTCCGGCATCGCCCCCAGCACCCGCAGCAACCCCCCAAACACCCCCGGCCTCGCCGCAAGCCAGCCCGTCCACCCGCCCAGCGGCGCGGCCCCCGTCACCCACACACTCCGACACAGATCGGGGTTCCGCCGCGCCAGCTCCAGCGCCACGAACCCGCCCATCGACAGGCCCACGACGTGGGCTTTTCCGCCCTTGGCGTGCGCGCGGATGAGCGGGGCGAGGGCGTCGGCGAGAGAGGTGAGGGTGTAGCTGGATGGGAGGGCAGGGGTGGTGGGGCAGAAGGAGCGGGAGTGGCCTGGGAAATCGACCAGTAGGAGGTGGTAGTCCGGCAGGAGGGGCGTGAGGTAGGCGTATTCGAGGTGGGAGGAGAGGATGCCGTGGAGGAGAAGGATGGTTGTGGGTTGGTGCGGGTTGACCGAGAGGTGGTAGGGGGCGGGTGGTGAAAGGGGGTTCCTTCTGCTGGGGCTTGTGGTGTTGGTTGTGGTGGTGATGGGGGAGGAGGGGCGGGGGTGGCGGTTTGGTTGAGCCCGGTTGCGGAGAGGGCTGCGTCGGCCATGTTGAAGGGATGAGCAGATCCAGATACCGCGGAGACTGGTTGTTTGGTGTTTGGTCTAGCTGTTGTCAATATCCAAAAAGCAATGCGGTGGCAATGGGTGTCGTCGCTTGTCAGTCCAGAGCTGTCACGCTTATGTAACTCGGGGTTCAGGGCCAACTTTGCACCGTGCTGACAGTTGACCTCAGCGCCTGTCTTCCCATCCTCGGCTTCTCGATGACGCGGCCGCTGAAAGTCACGGTGTAGTTATTTCACACTGAACGAATCCTGTGATGGTAGGCTATTCTGTGATACGTTCAGCTGCCTTGGATGGCCCTTTTGTGGACAGAAATTAAATAGGTATCTCTTTTAAAAAACGCGTAAGGCCGTAATCATACTCCCCATTAATTAAAAGACTCTTACTTTTGTCAAAGAACCTCCCCCAACCTTCTGCTGCCGCACGCTCCCGGCTTGGTATCACTCTCATCGCGTTGACAAACTTCTCCGCTCCACCCTCCACTCGACATCCGTCCGTTGCCGTATCCCATCCCTCGGAAACCCATCAACATCATCATCATCACCAGGCGGCGTCGGCGTCCTGCCACCTCCACCCGCACCCCCAACATCCCTCCCCAACGCCATCTCCTCATCACTCCCCCCCTCCTTCTCCCCAACCCCGCCCCCGCCACCGTCGCCGGCGCCGGCGCCACCGGACTCGCATGCACCGTGACTCTCACCCGGCCCGCCACCGCCTTGGGCACCAGCTCGAGATCATCGCGAGAATGAGCGGGCTCGCTGTCGGGCCCGTCCTCGGCGATGCGGTCCCAGTGCGAGCCCAGGCCGCTGCGCGCGCCGCTGCCGTTCTTGTTCTTGCGCCCGCCCGTGCCGCCGATGGTGACGATGGCGGCGGAGCCCTTGCCGTACGAGGGGCCGCCGCTCTTGGACCCGCCCGTGCTGGAGGGCCAGGCGGATTTCCAGAGGTCGCGGACGAGGGGTCCCTGTTGTGGAGGGTGTTAGAGGGGGATTGTTACGTTTGGTGACGTGGAAGGGGGGTGGGGAGGAGGAGGTGCTTGAACTTACCATTGTGGGTAGGCATGCTGACACGATGCCGCTGCTGATTTCGATGATGTTCCAGGCGCAGGGGTCGGCCAGCGACCATGGGATGTCGTCGGTCGTGTAGCTCAGGTACACGCGGAAGCGGTAGATGCTCGTGAAGACGACGTAGCTTCCGAGAGAGAAGACGAACACGAGCAGCGCCCGCTGAAAGAAATTGGTTTTGAGCCGCAGCACGTGGGGTAGAGGGAGGCAGAGGATGGCGATATCGCAGAGGATGCTCGGGACTGAGATGCACAGTTGCGTGAGGAACAGGTCGATGCAGGTGCCTTCGAGCCATGGCTCCCACAACCTCTGGCGAGGCGTGCATTGCCAGGTGGCCGCCAGGACGCAGGCAATGTTCCACGCCGTCGAGACGCCGCCGCAGATGTAGCCGCCCAGCCGTACGGAACGGATGGGGAAGACGCGGAAGTAGAAGAAGAGTAAAGAAATCTTGTACAAGTTGACGCCCGTGACATAAATGATCTCGGCGCCGACTAGGGTCTACGAGACGGTTAGTCGACACAGTAATAGACACTAAGAGCCGGTGCTGCATGCGCATACCTCGTTCAACTTCTGCAACTGCGGAAGGGTTAATGCCCCTGAATGCAGTCCCAACCCCATCCGGATCAGCTCCAAGTTCATGATCATGTTCCCGACCAGCACCGCGAAAGCGGCCACCATCATCCAGTCGTCGATCAGGATGCGGGCGGACTGTCGATAACGGGCGAGGAAGCGCAACCCCACGAAGACGCCCGCAAAGACGGTGAAGGCTATTGTGACATCCCGAACGTAAGCCCTGGAGTCTTCTGTCAGGTCCTGTTTGGCGGCAAAATCTGTCAATTGCTGCAGGTACTGGCGCTCCGCTTCGGACCTGGAGGTGTCGTTGACCGGATACACCACCGGTGTCGGTTTTGGCGGTAAGCTCATGGCGGGTTGTCTCTTGGGTCTGCCCTTGGATCCGAGAGTTCGTCCAGCTTGTGTCCTTCTACGTTATCCCGAAGCTGTCGCGGAACAACATCAGAACAAGACCGTGGGATTACCCATGCTTCCCAAGAGCGACATCTGCCGCTATTAAGTCTGGACTCTGGAGAAATCCGGCAGTCTGGAACCCAGAGCCTCGGATCGATCGTCGTTTGAGGGGGCGCGATATGCCCTTGTCTTGGGCGCCTTAGCTCCTTGGCCAGGTCTCAACAGAGGCAGCTGGTTCGCAAGTTCGCAACATGTCGTGCACCAGCATTGCTTTTGCGAGCCCTTCGAACGAGATTTTCCCTTCGCGTCCCCCTAGCACCACGTTGGCTCTGCCCGGAGGGTTTGAGATTCCTGCACTGCCGATCCCTCCGGATCCTTCCCCACGCAGCACATTTACCGTTCTGGGGAATGTCATCCGGGCTTCGTCAGTGGACGGAAAGCCGTTCGGTTGAGCAATCGGTACCGAGCCGTCCCACTCCACCGGCTTTCGTTTCCCACAAGGGAGAAGAGCGGACGAACTTGGCATGAACGGTGTCGTGGGTCAACTCCACACACCTTTCCCGCCATGTTACTTCAACCACCAATTGCACATGGTCGCGCACGAGCTACCAGGGCAGACCGGGGCTAGCGTCGAGCTTGACCTGACTCGCCATTGCTCGCACCCAGCTCGCATCCAACCCGCCTCCATCCAATAATTTACCGCGGACCCCGGAAAAGGAGCTAACAGTCGGCGAACAAGCGCTCGCATGAAGCTAAAATAGTCCTAACTCCACACACTTTCAATAGTATCCCCGTCGACAAAGAGATGGCGATAAGCCATCATGCCCACTCGAGGGGGACTTGGCGGACGAGTTCGTGAGGAACATCCCGCTCGAAGGGGGGGGCTTGTAGCCTTTGGGGAAGTGGTTAAAGGTCGATAAAGACGCTGCAAAGTCAGCTTGCCTATCTCATTCTCGTGGTGTCTCACGGCTCTCACATCCTTTCCAAATCTTTGTTAGCTGTGTGCACTCTGCAGTGTAACACCGAGCGCAGCAGTGGGCCCCAAGTACCTGGATTGTATAATAGGGGGTTCAAGTCGTTTGTACTCAAGAAACCCAACATGCAGCACCTCAGCTCAAGAATCCTCACCCCCCTCCTCCATATACTCGTCTTGGCTACCTTATTCGTCTCAGCCATGGCCGCCGCTACCAAGCCCACGATCGTCATCGTCCCTGGCTCTTGGCAGCTGCCGAACGCCTGGGACGAGTTCCGGGCCGTGCTCGCCCGCGCGAACCACCAATCCTACCATGTCGCCTTGCCGAGCGTGGGCGGCACCGAGGAGCCCCTGACCGGCCTCGCCGAAGACGTTGCCGCCGTGCGGCACGTCGTTGGGGGGCTGGCCGACCACGGCGACGAGATCATCCTGCTGTGCCACTCGTCCGGTGGTGTCGTTGGCAGCAACGCCGTCCAGGGCTACGACCGTGCGACGCGCCAAGCTGCCGGCAAGGTCGGTGGCGTCATCCGCGTCGTTTACCTGTCTGCCTTCATGCTCCCCAAGGACCAGAGCTTGATGGGCTTGCTGGGCGGCGAACCCCTGCCGTGGATGATTGTTGACGTGAGTCCAGTCCGCTGTCTACTGCAAACCCAGCCATCAAACATTTCAAGCTCCTCTTGCTAACAAGACTGCAGGGCGACCGCGTCACTGGCGACCCCGCACAGATGCCCGAGATCGGCTTCAACGACTTGTCCGCCGACGACAAGGCTTACTGGGCCACGCAAGTGACCTGGACCTCGGCGGCCCTGTTCACGGCCCCGTCCCAGTTCGAGCCCTGGAAGAACGGAATCCCGTGCTCCTACATTTTCCAGACGATCGATAACGCCCTCCCGCTCAACCTTCAGCAAGACATGGCCCAGCAGATCCAGCTCGGGCCCAACCCGCTCCAGGCCAGCATCGAGGCCGGCCACTGCGGCTTCCTCAGCATGCCCAGTGGGCTGCTTGGTGCTCTGAAGAGTGTTTATGAAGGGAACTGAGCCATGAGTGCGGTGTGAGAAACGGCGTCTTAATGGAGGATACGGTGATACCCCAGTTAGACAGATGAGGGCGCAGCCTGTGTTGCTATATATAATATCACAAGTTACGTTGCCTAATGATGTGTGAGAGTACGGTCACTCAAACCGCAATGTCATTTCCATGGCATCGTCGGGGTTAAGTGACACCTACATCGCCGGTCGTGCGCCGAAAGACCCTAGCCAGAGATCAGTCACCGCCCGCGGCGACTGGCCGTAGATGCAGCATGAACGGTGTCTGGAAGCCCCAACTTACTTTGAAACCCTGTACCTGAATGAAATCCAGCCAACGCCTAATACTAGGTAGAATGTATGTTTCTTATCGGCAGTCACTGAACCCAAGGGGATGGCTCAGTCACCAGTGGTCAGGCCCCAGCGGGATGTGACACAGACGAGAGCCCCCAAAGGCCAATGAGAGCGATGAAAAGCTTTAGATATTTACCTAAATAGGACAAACCCTCAATTCGGTCTGTCCGGAATCCGAGGATTGATAATCACAATCACACTCAGCAACGGCATGTGTTTGTCATACATCACAGAATCAATGCTTGGGCATCATTACATGCTGCGTGAGTTACGGCTAAATAGCTACAGCCCCTCACCCAACGTTGATATATTCTCACTCTTCGCAACCTGCACCCATCTCTCCGTCCGAGTCTCAACTCCTCAAACCCGCTCACTCAGCTCAAACTCAACGTCAACATGAACGACAATCCCGAAGTACGCGCAAAGGTCGCTGCCGACCTGGAGACCAGGTTTGACCGTCTTGATGTCACCTACAAGACGGTAAACAACACGGCCATCTCTACCGCCATCTTCATCCCCAAAACCCTCTCTACCGCCACCGAGGCCACCACCGTGCCAGTCCTGGTTCACTTCCACGGAGGCGCCCTCGTGACAGGCGGTACTCCCGACCCCCTCTTCCTCGTAGACTGGTTTGTCCTCCTCTCTCCCCCATCCACCTCCCGCCAACCAACCACCAAAACCTAACCCCTCCTCCTCCTTCTTCAACCCAAAACAGGGTCCGCGACCTCGCCCACAGCACCCGCGCCATCTTCCTGTCCCCACAATACCGCCTGGCGCCCGAAACCCCGGCCGTGGAGATCCTCGACGACATCGCCGACTTCTGGGCCTGGGTGCACGCGCACCTGGCCGGCACCCTCGCCGCCACGACGCACTCCGCGCACCTCCGCGCGGACCTCACCCGCGTCGCGGCCGTGGGCGAGAGCGCGGGGGGCTATCTGGCGTTGCAGTCGGCGCTGCAGCTCAACGCGACGGCGCGCCTGCGCGCCGTCGTTGCGCAGTACCCGGGCATGTTCCCCGACCTGGCGGCGTTCCCCGCGCGCCCCGCGCAGCCGGACCCCGCGCTGGACGCGGCGGTGGAGAGCTATGTGAAGGGGCTGGAACTGACGCCGGGGATGGTGCGGGTGTCGACGCCGTGGCCCGGGATGGCGGCCGTGACGGCGGGGGCCATGTTTAACGGCTTGCTGCGCGGGTTGCTGGGGGCGGATCCCGAGGGGAGGCTGACGTTTCGGTACGCGGTGGGGAAGGCGGCCGAGGTGCCGCCGGCGGTGTGGGTGATTCAGGGGGATCGGGATGCGTTGGTGGCGAAGGAGACGGCGGATGAGTTGGTGGAGGTGTTGAGAAGAGAGAGGCCGCGGGCGACGGTCAAGTATACGGTGCGGGAGGGCGATCATGGGTTTGATGCCGTCAGTTCGCTGCAGGATGAGTGGCTGGCGGAGGGGGTCGAGTTTATTAAGGGGCACTGGCTCAAGTAGAGGCTGTGTGGTGTGGTTCGAGTTACGAGTGTTTTTCTGAGCGGCGAAAGGCTAAAGCTCTCTCAGTGATGCTCGATATCAAATCACCTCTTAGACTAGCGTACGGGGCCACACCGGCTTGAGAGTCTTTTTGGATGAATTCAAATTCTAGACTCTGCGTAGGTCACGGCCATGCTGCGAGACTTGAGAGTGCAACAACTGGGGCTATGAAATCGGAGGATGATGTTGAGAGGATGACGAATCGACCCATTTCCGACCATTTGCACCATTACGTAGGAGTGATCTACCTGGCTTCCAATATATCCAATTCCGCGCCCACGTAGCTTGGATCGACTTGGTTGAGGAAGGGGCGGATAAACTCGATATCAACGCCTGCCTCCAGGAACCGTTTTGCTGTGCTCTGAAGCAGCAGGCTTTCATGTCCGCTTAGCTTGGAGCCATCCAGCTGTCCAGACTTATCCATCCAGAGCCGAAAGTTATCCATCCACAACCCACAAATATATTCGAGATCGTCGGCGCCCTCAAATCCAGACGAGAGGAGAAGTCGGGTCATTTCGGTGCAGCTGAATATCCCTTCTGACGGCTCGTCATTGAACTTATGGCTGAGGTACCGCTTAGAGATTGCGTGCACGAGAACTGGCTTGCATTCGTGACATGAACAGCGGCCATTCCGGGCCTTGGCCGCCTCGAAGTCAGGGTGCCTCCGGACAAAGTTCAACGCCCCGGCTTCAACAGCCAACATGAAGATAGCCGAAGGGTGTCCAGGAGCGGCCGCGGGAATGATGGTGGCATGCAATTGTCTAAGTCTCTGCATAGTTGCCGCCCACAACTCCCTCCCGGGCTGGCTGAGAGCGTCGAGAAAAGGTTCGAGGTGAAAGAAGCAATTCCGAGGGTCCCCAGGCTTCTCACGATCAGCCACAACTCCCCACCAAAGCCCCGTCTCTAGATGATCCATGGCCTGGACGTCATTTGTCTCGGACAGCGTTTGTACGGCCATGTGGATGCCATAAAGAGATAATGCGGTGGCGGCATCGAAGGCGGCATCCTGAGTCTGTAAGCAGTCCAAATTCCAGACGTCCACGTTGTTGAGAAATTCGAATACTGTGCGGTGCATGAACGACACCTTTGGGCCAATTTCGGTTTGGCCTGGAGCAGTTTTCATCTCCAGCAAGCCCCCGCAGCGGCTTCTCAGTCGGCCTTCAAGCTCCTCACAAATGTCACGGTTGTCTTCGGCGGCCACAGCTTTGATCGATATCGGACCCGTGTGATACTCGTCAACTAACGCGAGGCCAAGGGCAAATAAATCCGTGCGCAAGAATGGGGAGTTTGTCTTCTGGTAAGTATGGCATATCTTGAACAGCTGGGCGCCCTGCTTCTGGTGGCGTTTTTGGACTGTCCCGAGCATATGTCTAAACATGTCTTCGAGTTCGGGTGGTAGTTCATCGACGCGGCGGCGGATCTCCGAAAGCCGGTCACAGTCAGCAAAGCCACCAAGGACGGACCGGCACGCGAGGATGACCCATAGAAATACGCCGCATGACTTCTGAACTAGCTCGCTTAAGAGCTCCTCGGAAAGTTCTGGGAAGCGTCTCATATGCCTCTGCATGGTTGGGTGGCCGCCAACAACCTCTTTGACATACATTTGGATGTCGGTCTGCGTCAAATGCTGTAGCTGTAGGCGTGGTAACGACCGAAAGGCGTCAACACAAGCTGGAACTGGCCGACTCGAAACGATAACCTTGTTATGCTCGCTCTTGGCGAGCATCTTAACAAAGTCGATTGCATCCGCATAGTCGCCCACGAACTCGTCGAGACCATCGATAAAAAGCACGCACCGTCCTATGGTCGATGCATGTTCGGCAATGACCTCAAAAGCGCGACGCGTCTCAGTTGCAGAGGGCAAGCCGATGTTCTCTTTCCTTTGGCTTTCCAGGGACTCTTTCCACATGCTGGGGAGTGCGTGCTGGATGAGCGACGGGTTCTGCGACAGAATTTGATGCAACAAAGTTCGTGAAAGCCCATCCTGCGTCTTCTGTTCGTCGGAACCGAGGTTGGAGAAAAAGAAGTGGCCTCGGATATAGTGGCCACCGCTGGCCCACTCCGAAAGCATGGTGTGGGTGAGCTGGTGGTTATATACGTATTTCATGAGCGTCGACTTCCCGCTCCCGGCTTTCCCAGAGATCCAGTAAATGCCGGATCCATGTCGGAGCCACGCCGGGAGGCTATTCCAGGCATCGGTGCCTTTCGGTGGCTCTTCTAGCGCCCATTGGAGCGTCTTTTTGTGAGCTTCCGAGATGCCATCCTTTCTGTCGTTGATTCTTCGAAACCACAATGTGTCCAGCACGCGATCTTGGTGTGTCTTGTCTATGGCATGTTGCGTGGACTCAGCAATGGCCTGGTGTTGGCCCATGGATGCTTCTAGAATGATCTTCAGATGCCCCAGATTTGCCTTGATGAGCGAAAGATCGCTAGTAATCATGATGTTGTCAGAGCCAGAGGCCAGGTCGTAACTTGTGGCCGGGATAACTTCGCTGAGCTTCGAAACGAAATGTGCGAGATCTTGAACAAGATGCTCAAACTTTTGCTTATCTCGAATGACCCAGCGCGCCTTGCAAAGGACTGACGCTGTCTTCTCTCGAGAGCCAGCGCGCAGTTGCATAACGTTAAAGTCTTGGATGAATTTGTCCATCCGTGGCTGGCTGATGCGCCAACGGCTTTGTTGCGTCGGTCGTGTCGACATCGCTACAGAGGACCGATGGGATATGGAAGGGCGATTGACGTCCGTGGGCGGACCAGGCAATTCTGCCGTAAATAACTCTACGGGTAGGCCGTCAGCACCTGCAGTCAGGCTCGATTTTTCTGGCGGGATAGGGTTCGGGTCCGGAGGAAGAGATGGATCGTCTTCGGGTCGCAGGCCATATCGCTGCTGCAGGCCTTCCGAATCCGACAAAATCGCGCTGATGGACCCAAGTATCCGGGCCAAAAGCCTCTGGGTGTTCGCATCGTCGAGCCGTTTGTCGTAGTCATTGCGAAGAAGTCGGACGCGATCTGCCCACTGTAACAGGAGTGTTTTCTCGATGTCAAGTTTCGTGTCCAAAATCTCGTATTGGCGACCCAAGTGGCGCGTGTCTACTACGAGACTAAAGAGATCGATGGTGTCCTTGAATGCACCGATCAGCCCGCCGAGGCCGATGATACCGATGGCGAGTCCAGCAACCTCGGCCATAGCGTAGTAGGATTATTGAATTAGTCAAAAAAATTGTGGTGATTCTGGCATGGAGCTGCTCCCGCCCAACCACGCATCACTGCTGCCCAAAGCCTGATTCTGTTTGATGAATGGCAGCGCGCCTTCGCGCCTTTGGAAGCAGGAGGACATGTGGCGCCAAGCCCGTCATCAGCTGACATCGCTATCGAGATACCTCGACTTTTTTTTGTATTCGAGAAGCGAGTTTGTTGATTACCTATTCGACGACCAGGGAAGGTTTGACACCGGGAACTGCCTGGTAAAATTCCGCCTTGCTAATATTAAGTTGATGATGGCTGGTTGGACCTAGATAGAAGAAGTTTTGGGCATCTTCCTTATATGTAAGGGATTTCGATCTATCATGATTTATTCCACTAATAGTAAATTCGAGGTAGGAGCCCGACTACGAACCCGACCAGGAGTTTCAACAGAGAACTCGATCAGCAAATTTATGTACGTGTATGGTTTATAAGGTAATAACCTGCTGCCCCAACCCAACCACCGACAATCCAAACCAAAAGCCAATATCGAATCCCCCCTCAACTAAGCCATCTCCCTCTCCACTGTCACGTCAAGCGCAACCAGGACGGCCATGGCGATGATACCGATGGCTGGGCATCCATGGGGCTACACACTGTTTCAACCTTGCCATAAGTGGTATGGGTAAGAAAACCCGACGTGGGAAAAGAAGACGTTATGCCATCCGCCATGACTGTCTGGACGCCGGACCAGCGGAGGTTAACGCGACCCTCCCAAACCATGGCAACACAAGAGACGGCGGGGTTATCGGCGCTCATGGAAATGGTGGTGCTCCAAGTCAACTGCGTCGAACTGCCAGAGTGTTGGTCGTGATTTTCTGTGGTGCCCTGGCCCCAAGTGGCGCCAACACCCGTGTCGACAACTCGGGGGAGCGAGGCGGTGAACGTCGACGATCCCGATAGGGCGCTGCTGGTCCCGGCCGAAAAGGTTGTCGAGATGTCGCGGGTATCGCTGCCCGAGAAACTCCAGGTGTAATCGGTGCCGTTCCAGAGCGCGCTGCCCTCTCTGAGAGTCGTCAATCGGAGACCTTCGGGGTCGGGAGTCTGTTCAAAAACGATATCTTCGACGACCGAATTCGACAGCGGCTTAAGAAAGAGGGGGGCTATCTGATCCATACTGTCGCCCGCCCTCCCCCGAAACCCAACCAAGAGGCCCGAGCCCACGTTCACGGCCTTGCTAGAGAGCCCAGCCGTGTTCCCAATTCCGTAACCCCACGACCGCCGGTTGGTGGTAACGTCGATTCGGCCAACCCGCGCGATGTGGGCGTCATCGGCCTTCCTCCAAAACGAAAAGAAAGACCTGGCGGAGGGATAGTAAGCCCACAGCGTCATCCCGGTGATGAGCTCGTCGGTGGACAGGGTCAACTCAGAGAACTGATCCTTGCGAACACCGGCTTGCATCTCGGTGCCATCGGAAAAGATGACGACAATCCCACGGAGGTAACCGAACCTTCCGCTGCTGCGGTACAACCGCATCATCCGCACCGACGAGCCAGACCGGCCGAGGATGGTGAAGGGAGTACCGCCTTCGATAGAACCGACGCTCGTGGGGTCAACGCAGAGCTCGGGGTCCCACAACTCCTCGGAGGAGTAACCGAAGACAGAAGCGCAGAAGCGGAGGATTATCATCGCAGAGGGTGAATATCGAAGGGGGCGGACAAACATCAACGAAACCAGCGAGGTCCCGATGCGGGACACAAGGGGGAACCAAAAGCGGCGGAAGCTGCGAAGGATGGCCGGTGTCATGGTGAGGGCGACATAAAGACTAACGGCGACGGCTATGGCTGTCTGAACAATGAGAACAGCCCAGAGTGCCGACGTAACAAAAGGTTTGACAAAACCAGGGCCCAGCGTGATTGTGATAGTGGCCAGGAACGCCGGAGTAAGGACGGAGGAATGCATGATTAGTGCTTGGACGAAGGTTCTCCTTCTCCCCCTCATCAGGCAAAAAAGAGTAGTAGACCAAATAAGTGTTGTGATGATGGTGATGAACTCATGATCTGATTGACAAGTTGGAGACAAGGTTAGGGGGAAGGTGGACTGGGCCTGGTGTGCTTCTACCCTTTCAACGGCCGCTCGGACTACCACAGTGAGTCACATTAGTGGTACCTGCGTGGGCAATGAATGGCTGCTTCCTAAATCTACCACTTAAGGTTTTGGGTTGTGACGCAGGGCGCCTGCTCCAAGTTGAGTCGGTCATATGAGCATTTCCTCCATCTCCATGTCTTCTTCTACCCGTGCACAATGAACCTTTATCTGCGCCTACCTTACTAATACTATGACAATGATCTATAGGTGCTGTATCTACTGTAATCATGTCACGGCTCGTTAAAGTATCAGGTGTGGGATACTTTAGTGAAGCTCTCTTTCCGGGTACCGAACCCGGTTGACCATGGAGGTTTGCAACGCTAACGGCTAAGCACAAGGAAGCCTTGCCTAATTATAATCCACCAAAAACTGGACCCAGAATTGATTGTCGATCTATAAATCACTGGTGGCAGATGATGAAATTATGATTATATTCATTGTGATTTTTAGCCAGGGCTACGCAGACCTCTGCGTCCGTCCTCATCGACGGCGCCACACACTGCCCACCCCCTTCCCTTTTCGGGCCACTCTCCCGTGTCCCTCTCCTGAGCAATCCCCCGTCTACACGTCCAGTTTTGCAGCCCCAACCCTTCTTTTACCTTAACCTCGCACCATCTCGCACACCCCCTTTGTACAAAGCAACCGACCATCTCCCCAAACATTATTAACGCCCCCCCCAGCTACGACCTATGACCGGTCAACGCTCCACTGCTCCGTCACCTGTATACTCTGCTTCTTGCCCCCATGCCGCTGCCCATGCCCCTGCTGCCCAGACTCAACGTCGCTCACTCCCGTCTTCACCCTCGAGTCCGCCCCGAGAATCTCTTCCTCGCTCCCGTTCCACTCCAGCCCGCCCACGACCGTCGCCTCATGGAACGGAGCCTCCGCGCTCAGCTTGCCTCCTCCCGACGGGCCCCTCTTGTGCGTCTGCCCCGACGACCCAACCGCCCCCACCCCGCCTACACGGTCCTTGCTGTCGGTGTCCGAGGCAATGTCGCTCGCGCTGTCGGCGGCGGCGTTCGACTCGGCGCCGCTCCGGTGTGTCCTTCCCGGCATGGTGCCGCCTCCAAAAGTGCGCAATCCGTACCCGCGCCGCGAGTGGTCCTCGCCGCTCTGGCCCTGTCCTTTTTGCTTCTGGTACCCGCCCGACCCAATGCCTGATCCATAGTTGAGAACCCGGTCAAGCCACTGCTTGTAGAGCGGCCGGCAGATGGGGATGCCGATGCAGACCATGGTGACGGCGATCTCGGCGGCCGACCAGACGATGAGGCCGACTGTATCGTCTGTTTTTGCGGGTCAGAGTTAGAACATCGTTAAACCTGCAGCGGCAGGGGGGGATGAGGGGCGGTGCTTACAGGGATAGTCGGCACTGGAAAGACTGGGGACTTCGATCGTGCGCTTGATACCGCATGCCCCGGCGCTACAGGTGTCGCTGGATTAGAACAAGGACGACAACGGTCGGGTACTGGGATAAACATACAACAAGCCCAAGCTCAGACTTATGGCGATGACCATCTTTTCGCGTTGGTTCATCTGTAGCTGCCACAGGAACAGCCAGGGGAACAATGCGAAAAAGAAATCTGCCAAGACGCAGAGAACTAGAGGTGCATTGCTGTCAGTAATTCGGTATTATGAAAGGAAAGGCCAGAGCATGAGGGGACCACCTACTGCACAAGGTAAACGAGACAGGGGTCGTGTTGATGTGGCAGTAACCCCCTGGAATGCGCCGGTCGTATAGGTAGGCTGGTGGCGTGCATTGCAGCCAGAAGACGAAGCAGACTGAGATGGAAGCCGCCATCAGACTGGCCATCGTAATCCAAATGGCTATTTTGTGCCATGCCTGCGTGACCAGACGCAGCAAGAAGAGACCCAACGACCACTTTGCCACGGCCATGCCGACGACGGCGAATGTTTGCCCAATAGCTTCAAAGAGAATGGTATTGACGAGGTCCTCCACGTCCTTTATGTCGGCGACCCTTTGCCCGAATCCATAATGAGCCGAGACCGTTGTTGCCGTGGTATAACACACTAGCAGGAACTGGAACGGAGAGAAGAGTCAACAGCTGCCTCTGCGGTGGCTCCCTAGGGCGCGGGCGGACTTACAAACGCAAAGTTGTAGACATGGTCATCGACGCCGTAACTCTGCACCACTTTAATGCGGGTGTAGGCGCGGAGGATAACAAAGACGAGGGCCACGACCGTCACAATCCACATGACTGCAACGGCCCAAGGGCCCTGACCTCCCATAGTCCTTGGCGGCTGTTGTTGGCGACGGGAACTGGCGACGGCAACTGGCGACGGGAACTAGAACGGGAACTAACGGCGGGTGTTGAAACGAGCGAGTGCCAATGTTCCGAGGTGGGCTGCCGAGTTAAAAGGAACGCAGTCTTGAAAAGGAGGAGGTTGCTTAGCCTGGAGTCCATGCTCCTTATACCCCAAGCTAACCTACCTATCCGATAAACTCGAAGAGAAGTATCCCAGTACTCCAAGCTACCATTTTCGTCGAGCGATATGCGCCCCTAACTCAAAGTCGAAGGAAGAAGCACAAGCCGCGGCTCTGCAACTGACTTCCAGCTATGATCAGCTGCATCCTTTAATCGGAAACCGAGACACAGGCGGCGCCTCATCCAGGTTGCCGGGCCCTCGTCAAGCTCAACTCAAAGTGACACACGCGCCTCCAGTCCAGGGGCTTGGGAATTTTGGGGAAACGCGCCATTCAACTTCCATGGAGCCCTCCAGCCACAAAAAGCAAAATGATGGTGGCGATCCAGTGATGAAGAGAGACGCGCTGCTTTCCCAATGCTGGCATTTGCCGCCACACCCCATGTTGAAGCGGGTCCAGAACCCCAGAAACTCCAGTCCAGCGCCGGCATAGCTTCCGGAAACCGTTGCCGGCTCCGCCGTTGGACTAGACCGGCATGGTTGATTCGGCAAACAGGGGTAACTTGCCGGATATGCAGCTAACCGGACGGCCTCAGGATAGTGCGACATGGGGTTGTGTGAAGGCATCCAGTCAATTGATTGCACAACTGTTGTCAGGCTCCATTTTTGGAAGGTCTTGGTGTCGAGTTTGTGGACCCATCGCAGAAATTCGAGGACCCAGCGTGTCGAGATTTTCGAAAAGCAAGATCAAGTAAGCCTGGGCGTAGGAGGATGTCGTCCACCATGCGGCGCTGGAGTCGGGCTGGATGGACATGGACAGGACGTGTCGGATCGGTGGCGGCCATGTTTTACTTTTCACTCCTGAGGAGAGGAGACACATAAGTTGTGAACTTCCAGGTTTGGTTTTTCGCGCGTATCTCGGAAGGGGAAACCCTCAAGCAAGATAAGAAAAGAAAAGGCCAATGAAAAACAGAAGATGGGGAAAAGGGCCAAATCGAAGACCAGGCAACGATGCCGCCATTGGCAGGCCACGACCCCGCCCCCGCTCCTTCCAGCGTCGGAGCGACGTTAAACCACGATAGTTCCTGTTTGTTGTAACACTGCGACTCGGTTGCAGGAAGTTCCGGTGGGGCACTTTTCGGGAATAGTTCCGCGGTCTCCTTGGAGGTTGTGCCACTTTGAAAAGAACTCAGCAGCTGCTGGAGGAAACGTGGCGAGCTGCGTGTTTAATGAACCCCAGCGGTATCTGGTAGCTTCTTACTGGCTATTGCTGGCCTCAGGTGGCCTTTGAACACGGGTGTGCTCTCCCGTCCCGTTCCCTCCCAAACTTGCACTCACAGTGGTCGGGCGTGTGAACCTGGCATTCCATTGCATTGCATAGGTACCTCAGGTTATTTGTCTGCCAGTGCTGGCAACCTGGAAGAGGTCGAGTTTGGTCTCTTTGGCTTCGCTAAGGAAAAGAATAACCGGCCCGGCTAAAAATAACAGAATACTCTCTCGCTTTTCCTCCTCTTTTCTTTCTTTTCTGCAAGTTTCGACTTATTAACTCACTTGACGGGCGCGGCAATGGGTGTTGAGCTGGTGTCAGGCCAAGTCACCTCTTCGCTCCACTTCATGATTACAGTGCTGACAGCCTGACCCCCAAACTGGTGGTTGTGCTTTTCAATCCAGCCAAGCCCCTCGTCGCGGGAGCATTACACCATTGCAACTCGAGGGGCGACTCGGAACGTGCCCTGTGCCCCTCGTACAACCCGACCTGTTGCAACAGAGCTGCATCAGCCGTGATCGGCAGCCAGAGAACGACGAAACCTTCCGTACCTCCCAAAGTCCACTCCACCCTTCCCCCCCCCCGCGCCCCTGCTCTGCCATGGAAATATCCGTCGCTCCATCAGTCGGCACGCGCCAGGAACACCCTCAGTGCTCGTTCGATATCATATGACAACCACACCGTTGTCAAATCCCAGGGACCCCAGCCAGCATGGCTGCTCCAAGGCCACAACCACGACCACAACCACCACTAATACCGCAACTAAGCTTGAGATCGGAGGAGGGATGTTTTGCTACCAGCCTCGACAGAAAATATTACCGTCGCGGTAACGCCTTCATCAAGCGCTGTCTTCGTCCCCGCGAGTTTCTGCACGGCCCCCAAGGGATCCACATCCCCCGGTTACGGAAGGAGTCGATCAAGAACGAGGCCGACACGCTACGTTTTATAAGCCGGCACACCGAGATCCCTGTACCCCTCCTATTCTGCGACTTCGAGGACGACGATGCGTATTACCTCATCACCGAGTATATCGAGGGCGTCAGCATGGCCGACCTTCCGGAACACCAGAAAGACGTGGTCGTCGTCGAGCTGAGAAACCACCTCGCCCGGCTCAAGACGCTCAAGTCGAACCGCATGGGCGGGCCAACTGGGATTGTGATACCGCCCTACCGGGTACTGTGCGAGACAGAGAGGGACACTGGAGCCAACTCCGCCCTCTGATCATGCCGAGTACGTGTTTTGCCACAACGACTGCTCACAGCACAACATTATCGTCAATCCGACCACGCTCAAGATTGCGGCCATCGTCGACTGGGAATACGCCGGCTTCTACCCGGAATACTTTGAGTTCCCTTTCTACTTGCGAACGGGGCCGTCAGTGGCGCTAGGTGAGGAGGAGGATAATACGTATGCGATGCTGCAGTTTCTCAACTCGCAGTTGTTGTCGTGGGAGGTATGAACGCTCAGCGATAACCCAGCTGCGCCGTCTCGATCGTCACTGACGCGTTGCACACTCTCCAGGACCAGGCGCAGCACACTCCAGTCTCAGCACCGTATCAGTGAAATCCACCGAACCACCCCATCCTCCCACGTGCCGGCCAAATCTCGCAATCACGTAACAGGGTAGTTATTCAACGGCTTTGGGGAAAGATTTTACGCTGAGCCAGGTTATGCAGTCTCTCAGAAGGTTTTTGATAATGAAATCTACGTTGACCCACCTGTCCGTGACAGCACAAATCACAAATCCCGTCGTTTGCAATTTTACCATTCAGCACCCACCATGCAACAAACCCGTGTCATGCAACATACGGGGACCCTCTCGCGGAACCAGGGGTTGACGCCCCGAGCCGACAGGATTCATTAGTTTCTTGGCAGCTTGCTGTTTCTTGGGAACTTCCATGGTTGGAGCCATCCCCAGACATCCAACACCCGAATTTCCTCCATCAGTCCTCTTGCATGCCGAGATCGTTGATGCCGAGCAAAGTCTCAGCCACCGCCAGACCCGTGACTGGATGCCTTTTCCGGAAATGTCTAGCCCCCCGGCAAGGCTCACCTCCTCTTATTTCCTAATTTGCGCGAAACCTCCCCCCTCATCAGCCCCTTCGTGATCAAGCGAGACATGATGAGTTGTGTGTGGGTTCACACCGCAAACTGGCTACCAATTTGGACCCTGAAAATCCTTCCACCGTTACCCCCCCAGACATGGGTTTATGCGTGATTACCCCGTTTGAGAACAGAACGAAGTGATCTGCGGGGCAAGAGCCGACTCCGCGATGGATAGCCCAATGGGTCTCCGGCCTTGTGGTACTGCCGTTGATGAACACGGCAATAGCGCCGCTAGCTCGGGCGGTCATTGCTGCTTGCCACATCACGGCCGTCTTCCGCCGCTCCGCGGGCCGGGGGAGAGAAGGACACGTCCCGAGACACCAACCAGCGGAGCGGGTAACGGCGGGGTCAGCCTAAGCTAAGCCAAACTCTCTCCCTCGGCTCACATCCTCTCTGGGTGCCGCACTGCCGCATTGCTTTTCCTGCCAACTTGTGTTCTGGGCCCGGGCGGCTCTTAGAAGTGGCGTTAAGACGCCTTCTTCCCCTTCTCCACCAACAGAAATGACCACAGGGGCGACGAGCGCGGAAAAGGCAAATATCAATCCACTTCTCCTGCTCCCGCTCACCAGGAGAAGCTGATATTGCTCCTGTCGATTCTCATCAGCATGAACTTCGATAAGCATCAACACGGGGACGATGGTGAGAGCCTGGACGCCTCCCTGGTGGCGAAATGGGTTAGCTAGGTGGACATGTTGGAACGATCTCGTCCCCAAACTGCAACGGCTGCATTAGCGCATCCCTGGCTGGACCCAACTTCGAAGGGAGGATAGACGTCTTAGTGCGAGGGGGTTTCTTGGTCGAGGAGTTGTGAAGACATTAAACACAACGGCACTCCCCCGGTGAAAGGTTTCTCGTGGCGCCCAGGGGCTCTCTATCTGGCTTGCTTTGTGCCCGCCACTTGACTCTCCCCTTTTTTGCCTTGGACAACATGCCGTCCCCCATTGAGGAATCGCTCCTGCTCCGGCAGGGGCTGGTGATGGTGCAAGCCGCCCCCAATGTTTCGTGGCTCTCCGCGGCCCTTGTCCTTCCGCTCACGCTCGTCGCGTGGTACACCATCTCGTGGGCTTCGTCGCCTCTCCGAAAATACCCCGGGCCATTTCTTGCAGGTATGGCTTGCTCTGCCTTCATCCATGCCGTCACCATGCTGACCCGGTCCCCAAACCAGGGTTTACCAATTTCTGGCGCCTCGCCCAGGTGTATTCCGGCAACTATCAGGACAGGATCAAGAAGCTCCATGAGAAACATGGCCCCATTGTCCGTATTGGACCTAACTTGCTCGACCTCGACTATCCCGAACTCATCAAGACCATCTACAGCACGGATGGCAAATGGCTCAAGGTAGAAACGCCAACTTATCAGACCGAGGCGCTCGCTAACCAGTCTTGACGTAACAGACCAGGTACTACGAGAACAACTCGGCCATGGTCAATGGCAAGCAGACCTTCCACATCTTCAGCACACTTGACCAAGCCGAGCATGCCCGCATGAAGCGTCCTGTCTCCAAGTATTTCTCCCTCAGCCATGTACTCGCCCTCGAGGGGCACATGGACACGGTCATCACCGACCTGCTGAAGCACATCGATACCCGCTTCGTCGAGACCAAGAAACCGTGCGACCTTGGCGAATGGATCGCCTTTTGTAAGCTCTCTCCGCATCACCCACTCTCCCAACCCGCCATCCCACACCCCACACCCCACAACCCCCTGACACCAGTGAATAGACGCCTGGGACATGATCAGCTCGGCCACCTTCTCCCGGCGCTTCGGCTACATGGACGCCGGGCACGACTTCGACAAGACGCTGGCCATCGCAGACAAGGCAGTCGACTACTTCAGCATGGTGGGCCAGATCCCGTGGGCCGACTACCTCCTCGACAAGAACCCGATCATGCGCATCGGCCCGCCCAACCTCAGCAACGTGACGCGCATCTCGCTCGAATCGCTCATCACGCGCATGCAGGGCAAGGACGCCAACTTCGACCCTTCGACGCCCGACTACCTGCACCACTTCATCGAGTCCAAGGCGGCCCACCCGGACCTCGTCGACGACGGCGTCATCATGGGCTACCTGCTCGTCAACATGCTCGCGGGCGCCGACACCACGGCCATCACCATCCGCGCCATCTTCTACTTCTGCCTCAAGAACCCCGCCGCCCTGCGCCGCCTCGCCGCCGAGGTCCGCGCCGCCGGCTTCGCCAAGGACCAGCCCCTGCCCTACGCCGCCGCCCGCCAGATGCCCTACCTCGAGGCCGTCGTCCGCGAGGCCATGCGCCTGCACCCGGCCGTGTCCATGCCGCTGGAGCGCTATGTGCCGAGCGGGGGTTTGGCGTTGCCTGATGGGAGCTATGTGCCCGCGGGCGCGGCGGTGGGGATGAATGCGTATATTCTGGGTCGGAATCGTGGGGTGTGGGGAGAGGATGCCGAGGAGTTCCGGCCGGAGCGGTGGTTGCGGCGGGAGGGGGAGACGGATGAGGCGCTGAAGGTGCGGTTGCAGAAGATGAATGCGGCGGACTTGTCGTTTGGTGGGGGGTCGCGGATCTGCACGGGCAGGAATCTGGCGCTGGTCGAGGTGTACAAGGTTGTGGCGACGCTGGTGAACCGATATGAGATTGAGTTGGAAAACCCGAGCAGGGAGTGGGAGGTGTTGTGCAGGTGGTTTCTCAGGCAGAAGGGACTGGTCACGAAGATGAGTTTGAGGGCTTGAAGGGTGGGATGGAGTTGATTGTGTGGTTGTGTGTAGTAATGTAGGGGGCGGCGGGTACATGTACGGAATGTGTAGAGGAGATGTAGTTCAGATTGGTAACACAAGTTCGGTGGGGATAATTGAGAGGCTGAAGTTAATGGTGTGGAACACAAGGTCGGATTATGCTGTTGTTTTACCCTAGTTCGTAAAGTTGCGCTCACCAACCCCACCTGCAGTCACCCTACACCACCCCTAGCCACCTTGCTCGGGCACTACTTAGGCACTACTCAGGAATTAATTAGGAAATAATCGGAGTTTAAAAATGGGGTGTGCCTCTCTATTAGGCGCCTGCATTTCAGGCAGCCCTCTTGGCCAACAAAACCCCGCCTCACAAACACCATCTTGCATCAAAAAAGCTACATCACCAATCCACCATGTTCCTCGTCCTGGTCTGGCAGGGCCTGTTTCTGGTACTTGCTTCTGGTGTGGTTGTTGGTGTACTCACGGCACTCCTTTTTGCAACAAGCCGAAATCTTGAAGTAAACACAGAGCCTGCTCCTCCCGCGCCCAGGCTTCGCGAGCTCATCGAAGCCATCCTCCTGTTTTATATCCAGAACTCAACAATCAGTTTCTCTGGCTTTTTCTTCACACAACTTGGATTTCCTCCAGAAACAGCGGCTTGGATTTTCCCATCCATCTACTTTTTAGCGTCGGCAGTGGCTTGGCATATAGGCTACCTTCCCTCGGCCCAGTCTCCATTCTTTGTTGTAATGTACGCGCATACACACGCTCTACTCTATACTAACAAGCAAGGATCGACCGAGGACTTGCAGCCAAAACTGCCACGTACAATTGGCAATCAATACCAATATAAACAATTGAGCAGCAAAAGATCGATCCGGGTGGTGACTCTCAATCCAGCCAGCAGCCTCGATGCACCATTGGAGTGCACACTCTCTGAAGCGTCACTTGACAACCCTCCGGACTACCTGGCTCTGTCCTACGCCTGGGATTCCTTCGAGGGAACAGCTTCCGTGGTCTGTGACGGATCGCGTTTGGAAGTCACCAAAAACTGTGCCCGGGCCTTGCAGAGAATCCGGAAACAAACGGAGACACGCATCTTGTGGGTGGATGCTATCTGTATCGACCAAGGAACTACTACTGCGGCCCTAGCGGAGCGGACACAACAGATTCTGATCATGGGGGAGGTCTATAAAGCACAGTTTGTCGTTGTCTGGGTTGGAAGTCATGATCGCTACAGCAAATCCGTCTGCCAGTTTCTCGAATCAGTTGGCTCCTCTCTGCTCAGTGGGAAAACGGCCGAGCGCGTCGCGCTGAGACAGGCGGGCACGTGGGTCGTGTTTCTAGACAAGTGGGGAGCATTCTTCCGGAGATCCTGGTTCACCAGGATGTGGCCAATCCAGGAGGTGACACTGCCCGATCCGAGGAAAGTCGCACTTGTCTGTGGCGACTCAGTCCTGCCTTTCTCCGCCATCAGGACCTGCTGGCAGGTGCTTAACAGGTTGTCATTGCTCCCAACCTCGGTCGACCTCGACCAATCGGTGGCACTGCAGTTCTACCTCTCGGATGCCCTGGCTTTGAAGCGAGGATACCCGGGTGTTTTTCGGCACGGCAAGCCTATGATCACTGATCTTTCCCAACTTTCTTTGCGTAGTATCATAAAAGCTACACGCTTCAAGTCCTGCGCTGTAGCAAAGGACAAGTTCTTTGCTCTCTTGAGCATCTTCGACGAGCTCGAGATTCCGCACACAATCGATGCCTCCCGATATGCCGAACTGACAGAAGTTGAGGTATTCACAGCCGTCCTCGAATCTTGTGTTGCTCTCGACAGTAACCTGGACGCCGTCAGTATGGCCCAGTCCGCAAATGGGTACGCCAACCACGACGAATTCTGGAGAACGCCGCAAGAGACCTACGAGACGTGGTCAAACATTCTATCCCAAGCGTTCCGTCGAGTTCGACGTCTTGTTGCTGCCCATGGTGCCGTTGGGAGCGCTCCAGCATGGAGGAAACAACTTCCATCTTGGGTACCGGATCTAACGCAGTGGATACCGAGTCGGAAAAGTGGCGGGGACGACATTGTCTTCATTCGATCCTACGCTTCTGTCTCCTTGTGGGCTCGTCTTCGAGGGAGAGATCGGCGGTCCGCGACGCCTCAGGCCCCCAAAACACTCGCCAACGCCAAGTTGCCCATCCACATCTCAGGAGACGGCCGTTCAATTCTGCAGGTTCGCGCCAAAGTTGTCGGCCTTGTGCGATCTACGGGCTCCGTTGACTCGCTCGATCTGTTCTGGCAGTGGATAGCCATGGTTCTCAACTTCTATCTGCGCAAGAGGCCTGACCCCCTCAATAACCCGGCCCCCTTTTTCCAGTCCGTCCCAGACGCTTGTGTCGTAGCCGTGATCGAAACAGTACGAAACTACATCAACGTCTCTCTCAGCAGAGTCACCATGTCTTTCCAGAGCATGTGGCGCACCACCAACTTCAAGCCGCTGTTGAGTTTCTACTCCACCGCGGCTTGGGCGGCATGGCTTCTTCGGTCTCCGATTAAGAGGGTGATTTGCTCGTCTTTCCCATCGGGGTCCGCATGTCCCAGTGACAGCCCCGCCTCCACCAGCCGCCTTGCATGGATCATCACCGGCGGTATGTTTGTTTTTGACGTTGTTTTGCCTCTCCTTTTTTTACTATTCGAGGAACGGCAACCAGTCACCAAAGCGCTCAGTTTTGTCTGTCGCGCTCTCTGGGAAATGACACGCGCCGCCCTCGTCTTTTCGCTGTGCTTGTCGATCTGGGACTTTCGGGCACCGATCATTTCTGCGTATTGCCAAGTCCAATACGATGAGCTGCCCCCCTTCTTTGCCTTTTATGGCACTCTGGGGCTTATCAGACATCCGACAACCATGGTCATCGTGGCAATCGAGGACGCGGTGCTCCTTTTTTGCTCCCAAGTCGCCATTGCGGTCCTCGAGGCGTTGATCGTCATTGTTGGGTTTCAATCTTTGTGGTTTGGGCCGACTGGTGTTCTCTTCCAAAGTGTCGTCATCTTCACGCTGATGCATGGATTTCGTTGCGGGCATGGCACGGCGGTGCAGATTCTGGGGAGTGACATGTTTGTTCCGTGGGAGGAGTCGACTTCGGGGAAGACGCTGTTTTGTACGCAATCTGGTATTACGGGGAACACGAGTGGGCCGGTTGAGCTCTTTGACCTGGTTGTTTTGGTTGAGGGTGTGGGTTCTCCGATGATTATGAGAGGGCGTGGAGATGAATTGGAAGTTGTGGGTGAGGCGTATGTAGGGAATATGGAGAGGGAATCGTTGGAGAGGTTGCCGGGGGAGTGGGAGACTGTTTGCATCAGTTGATATGGAAATGGCTGAGGGCAACTTTAGGGTACAACATAGGTCTGTTGTGCAACATGAGCGTGACCGAAATTTGGAAGTTGGGAATTGGAGTCATTTGAATTAATGCCATTGGCACCGAGGGTTTGCGGATTCCATTACCCTAAGGACGACCGCTCGTTCTTTCCCTCTAGTAATTCTATGGAGGTCCACATAATGGTTCGCTTCAAATCTTGCTTCTCCATCCCAAACAAAACAAAACCCAACTTTCATTTAGTTCCAACAACTACCCCCCCCTTCAAGCTCCGACTTAAAAAGTCAGGATAGCGCCAGCCTCGCCCGGCACCGTGCCGGCGACCGCCCCCGATCCGAGAAGCGTGTACTCGTATCCGACCGCATCCGGGGCCATGTCGCCCTTGGGCGCATCGTTCAGGCCACCACCGAGGTCGGTGTCGATAACCGTGGCATATCTAGGGCCATTTTAGCCATTGGTTCAGTTCCTGATACACTTCAAAATAAACCGCCAACTTACCCGACCTCCTTCGAGTCGCGGCTGGTAACGGGAACAGTCACGTTGCTGAAGACGTTGCTCTGGACCAGCGCCTGGGCGCCCATGCGGGTGTTGATGGCCGTGCTCATGCTAAGTGGACAATCTGTCAGCTTGACCGTCGATTGATCCTAAGTTCCTAACGTCGGTGACTTACTTCTCAAAGAACGAGTTGTAGATGTGCCCCGTGCCGAACCGGAGAAGCGGGCCGCGCGAGTTGATGTTCTTCCAGTGGTTGTTGGCGTACGTGATGTGGAGCTTGCCCGTATCCTCGCCGCCGTTGTTGTCGCTGTGTCCGGCGAGCGAAGCCTTCCAGTGGTCGTGGAAGTAGGTGCTGACAGATATCAGTTCTGAGCCCCACGGGGAGGGGACAAGGCGGCTAAACTTACTGGGAAATGGTGACGAAGTCGGAGCCGTGCGAAGAGTCTACCAACCCGTCGTAAAAGTCCTTGTCGTCAACGAGAGCGGAGTAGAACTCGCAGTGGTCGACCCAGACGTTGGTGCTTTCCTAAGACAGTCGCCGTATTAGCTACGGGTAACCAGCTAATGATGAAGTTCAGTATGTACCTCAATTTTCAACGCATCACCTTGGTCGGCCTCAACGAACGAAGAGATAATGTTGCGCACGATGAGGTTGCTCTGGCCCTTAGCGTGAAGACCAATCCCCTTGAAGCCTGAACAGTCGCGAGTTAGCGTCCTTCGTCTCTTGATGCTCGGACGGCTAAGCTTACCTGACCCAGGCAGACCAATGATGCTCTTGTTGCTGCCAATCCGCACCTTTGCACTGCCGCTGATGACGCCCTGGACGAAGACGACAACCGGCTCCTTGTTCTTCTCGTTGACGGCCTCGGTGAACTGAGGCAACGTCGACACCGTTGTCACGGTACCACCCGCACCTCCCTTCGTTCTATCCAACAAGAGCACATTAGCAAATGTGTCTATGCGTCTGATACAATCCTCTTACCCTCCGTTGAGCGTCGCGAATCCCAAGGTGGCCGCCTCTGAGACATCCGCCCTCTTTGCCATCCGAGGCGTTCCAGCCTGGGGCTGAGTAGGAGTCGGCGAGGCCGTGGCCAGTGCCAAAAGCGAGGCGGCGGCGAGAAGCTTCATGTTGAGGGGTTGAAGGAATGAATGTTAAGACAATCAAAGAGGGAGTTCAACCAAGTGAGTGACGTTGGTGCCGGACTGAAGTGGTGGGATTTGGCCAGTTGGACTGCTGGCTACAAAACAAACTTCCACGACGAAGCCGGGCATCTTGGGCTTTATGGACAAAAAGAGTCTCGCCATGATGTCGTCAAGCGTTCCACTCCCTCGGCGTCGGGGCAGACGCAATTCGACGCGAAGCTGCATCATTCAGTTTTCCTCCGACGGAGAATCTCCAAATGCAGTCACATTCGGCAGCCTCCCTCCGCCCTCCCCCTGGAGGGTCAAGTGGTGAACGGTTTTGAGAAACACGACCAAGACTGCCGGAACCCCTGTACGGTTATGATGATCGCCCTCTAATCTGCGATGGTGGTATTCCAACGATGTGACACGCCAAGGCCACGTAGTTTGTTTCATGGTCTTCCCCACATTCTTCCTATGCAGGTTATACTACCGATGTCCCAGACCATGGCCGCAGTTCTCCCCGCAGCCAGTCCACATCGGTCGCGGCGGTTGGAGAAACCAGGAAACCTCTCTTGCGTCCTCGGTGCCCAAGATTCAATTCCCCACCAATCCGACGTTTCTCCGTTTCCACAGAGCACACACTCAGGAGACCACGTGGATGTCGTGTCAAGATCTTAGTCTCTACATTTAGAGCCGCACGGTTGAAGAATACACGCCATAATTACTGGGCGTGACCCTCATTCGACAACCTTTGTCAATACACACGACCGGGTTGGCGGGATTCGGGAGTGGTTCTTGTCCTGAACCTACCTTTTAGGCCCCGAGGACACAAGAGAGGGGAAAATACGACCTGCTCCCACCTCTGTCTGCAAGAGAAAACGTTGGGGTTGAGATGACGAGGACCTGCGCAATATGGCGTTGTCGCGGTAGAGTGGACCAGATGGGCCTCGACCTAACCTCCAGTTCAGGGGGAGAAAGGGGGGATCACAAATCATCGACTCCAACTTGACTCGGAACACCTTTTTGCTCACAGATCCATTTGGGCATACCAGTACGCACACTTTCGGGCTTTTTATCTCGTCTCTCTGCACTTCAATCTCGATCAAAAGCTGGAAAAGGAACAGGTTACTTGGTATTTGTCCATGGTTGCTATGAGCTCAAGATACATTACAACACGAGTTCGACCCGAGATAAACGAGACCCAGCTTCTTACTCCTGGCTTACGCTCCTGTGCTCCTGGCTTACGCTTCGGTACTCCTGGCTTCCCCTTCGGCTCCCAGTAGGACCCTTGGACGCCGCCTCCTCCGTTGCCTGCGGCTTCTTCCTCAGTTTTCTGACTTCACTCCAAACAGCGACACCCATCCACAGCGCCCACATGATACCGGCCACAATGCCGTACACCCTCTTGTGGTAGGCTGTGGCACCCGACAGGTATAGCCCCAGGCCGCCGTTGATGATACCCAAGCTGATGCCGACACGCCCAAGGGTAAGATGCACATACGACCAAACCTGCCGCCTCTGCACCTTCTTGAATACCCTGTGGTGGACAAAGCCAACAACCGGCTGGACAATCAACACCACCAGCAAGACGATGCCGATGATGGGGTGATACCTCGTCTCCGGGTTCTCGAACTAATGTAACAAACAAGCAGTCAGCACACCCCGTCCACAACCAACCCAACGCCACGCAACAAACCCAACACCCAGAAGGCCAAAAAAAAAAAAAAAAGGAAAAAGAAAGAAATCAAACTTACAAACCCACCCCCGGGCAGCGCATCCCCGACCAAATTCACCAGGTAGATGCCCATCCCCACCGCGGCCACGAACACGGCCCACGCGAGCATCTGGAAGCCCGCATGCACCCAGACGGCCCACCTGCCCGGCACCACGCGCATGATGACCGACCCGACCGGGAACAGGATCACCATGGCGCTGGCCGCCAGGATGCCGTGGATGCGCCGGTAGTCCATCATCTGCACGATGTCGAAGCCCGGGTTGAAACCGCCCGCGCCACTGTTGTTGGGGTTGTAGGGGCTGTAGGCGGAGCCGCTGCCGGTGCCGGTGTCTTCTGAGGAGGTGTCGGCGTTGGGGTCCGGGTCCGTGGCGGCGCCGGTGCCGGTGCCGGAGCCGGAGCTGCCGCTGCCGACGCGGGCGGAGACGGAGAGGACTGGGGGGGTTGGGCTTGGTTAGCGGTTGGGCGGGTTCTCTGTGGTGGTTGCACGGGAGTGGGGTGGTGGGTAAGGGGAGTTGTGACGTACTCAGCCAGGAAAAGGCTAGCAGGAGCACTGCCCGGTGGTAGGTGCTGCGTTGAAGCATCTTGATGTTGCGGATGACTCGATCTCAAGGTGGAGTTTCTTTGTGTTGGAGTTCCGAGTGGAATAGAGCATGGAGATACGGAGGGAGGTCGTGGTACGATGGCGGGGGACTAGGGGAATTTATGAAACAACCTGGGGAGACGGCACGCTACATTCGGCGCCAATCCTCGAAATGAGGGCAGTGACAAAGAAGCCTGAGATGTCTGGCATCTCGGCGGCCTCAGATTGCTTAATGCTTACCTACACGGCAGGTCTGAGGCGCCGCGAAACCTATACTCAAGTTGTGCTGCAAGCCACAACCAAAGTTTGTCGCCGATGAGCCAATCCGGTAGTGAGAACCGCGCGTCCTGTGTGGCAGGGTAAGAAGTTTGTCTGGCTTTGTCCATTCACGATGTTGGGGTCACACGGGACGGGATCGAGTCGGACTTGGCTCCAACCACGACCCGCGTGGCTGGGAGCGAGATTTGGTCGATGGCATGCAGCCAAGATCCATGTTATGCAGCGGCGGTATCACAAAGACGCCCGCACAGGGCTGAGGATTTCATAGACCTCCGAGGAAATGGCTGTACGAGGTTCAGTAGGTTGTCAATCTCGTCGCTTTTCCGCTCTCATCTGTTGAGTATCATGATTACCCATTGCTGTTAAGTTCCGGTGGAACGGGCTTTGTCTCTGATCTGTCAACACCATGAGAGCATCTCGGTTATTAGCTTGCATGGCCCCCATCTGACAGTGGCGTTGTATGTTGCTACTCTGAATCTCTTGCCTCTTAGTCATCCTAGCCATAAGTAATATTGAATGTAACCTCTCAGAATAGGCCTGCTTTGAATCGGTCCAATAAATGTACACCTATTACTACCCTCTCACCATCCGCCAGTGCCCAATCTGCCAACGCATTCACGACCACGCTGTACCAACCGCTCACCCGACTGCGTGGCAATCTCAACGGGCGGAAAAAAGGTACGACATGATTTGTTACCCGTGTGCCGTTCGAGTATGAAATGAAACCAAAGAAAAAGGGTTAAAGAACGTTAAGCAGTGACTGATAACCCCCAGGTTAGTTAGCATTTGAGTTGACAGCATTTCAAGTATGGAAATGACTCGGAGGGTTCCAGTAGACTTAAAACCTTAAGCCAACATGTATTAACGAAGACGCAGCTAAGGTTTACACTCGAGAGTCTCCCGTTAGGTACGAATGCAAAAAATTCAAACTTCAATTGCGTTATGCCCAAGAAACCAAACCGCTGCTGCCACTGGCCTAGACTGTAGGTATATTAAATGTAAGTAGTCCAAGCCACACCCGTATCCAACCCCAATCCTCTTTTTCAAATTTACAAAGCGAAGGCACCGACAAGAGTGATGAGAAGAACAGCGCCGAGGCTGGGAATGGTGCCACGAATGGCAGCGCTCTCGTCGCTGTCCTGGCTATCGCCACCATCGGTGCTGCCGCCGCTGCTGCTCTGGCCCCCTCGCTGGTCGAGGCCTGGTCAACAGCCCACTGCGAGCCGGGGCCGTTGAGGCCGGGGCCCTTGCCAGCACCTTCCTCGAAGAACTGTTTTTATCCCGTTAGTGGGCTATCCAAAAAGAGGGCAAGTACGCGAACGCGTGTTGGGGTTGGGGGGGGTACAAACCTTGAGAGCGCCCTCAGGAACGTCAGGGAGAGTGGCAGAGCCGACGGCCCAGTGGGCATCCTCGGTCGGGCACTCGGAGGCCTTGGTGGTCTTGGTGTAGCCGGCATCGCCAGTAGGGGCGGGGTACTTCTTCATGGCGTTGGCAAAAGCGGCGAACTCATCCAGCTCCTTGCGGGTGCCAGTCTGGTCCTTGCCGCCGTCCTCCTGACCGCCCTGGATCTCGACGATACCGAAGTCGTTGCGCTCCATGGTGTACTCGTACATGAGGCCACCGGAGTAGACAGAAGTCATGTTGCTGTGCATGAGCGACTCGAGCTCGCGGAAGTTGCGCACGTTCTGGTTGCAGCCGTACTCAGACAGGAAGAGGGGGAGGCCGTAGTCACGGAAGGCCTCGACCTTCTTGTCCCAGCCGGAGGTGACGAAGTCGCTGGTGCACCACGAGTAATCGTTCTGCGTCGAGTCAGTAACGGGTCTCCTCTATATCATGCGTGGTGGTGAGACGTACGAAAGCGAAAAAGTCGCTGCGCTCCTCGTCGGAACCGCAGTTGAAGTACTGGGCAGTCTGCATGCGGTTGTCGGTGACGTCGGCGGCCGAGTATCCGACGAGGATCTTGCGGTACTTGCGGGCCTTGATGTAGCGACGCATGTCACGGTCGGTGGCCTTCACGTACTTGGCCGAGAGCGTGGTGTTCTTGAAATCGTGGATGACCTCGTTACCCGAGAAGAAGGCCATGGTGTTGGAGTACTTGGCAAAGGCATCGATGGTCGCGAACACACTCTGAAGGTAGGGAGTGTTGTACGAGCCGTGGGGCTCGTAGCGGTGGAGCGAGTACAGCGGGTTGTTGGCGTCAAGCACAACGTAGATGCCAGCATCCGCGAGGGCGTCCATGCACTCATCGTGGTCCAACGAGTTGTCGGTCGAGTAGACACGGATGACGTTGACACCGAGCTTCTTGAACTTCTCGATATCCTGCAAGCAGATTTTGGTGTCGGCGAGGGGATCGATGTTCGCCGCGGCACCGCCAGGCTGGTAGTCAATACCACGGACGTAGAACCGCTCGTTGCCCTTGAAGAAGGCATTGCCGGTCACGGTGATGGGCTCAAGTTCGGTAGCGCGGGGCTTGGACCTCAGGGTCGCCGTCGGGCCAGCGTTCACGGCGGCCGCGGCCGCCATGGCGAACAGAGCTGCAGTCCTCATCTTGTCGTGTGATCGGATGATTTGTGGTGTGTGGGTTGGTTTTGAATACGGAAGAGCTGGGAATCTCGGGTTGTGTTAGATGGAAATTAAAGCTTAAAAATTCAAAAGGCCATCAAACGAGCGATTTGGCCAAAAAGTTGAAGGACAGAAACAATCTGGGAGAGCGATTGACTGGAAGGAGGAAGCGACGTTGGTGGTCTTGAAAAGCTAAAGAAAACCCGTCGGATCGTGCTGCCGGGGGCGCGCGACAGTTAAAACACGACCACCCGGCTGGCCCGAAAAGGGGTTTCTTGGAGCATAGCCACTTTCCAAGAAGTCTTGGAAGTCTCGGAATGGCAACTCCAGCATCGGTATTGCGTCTGCCAAGAGGGGGCGACATCCCCTGAAATCGCGGCGCCCAGACTAGCCAGGGCCAATGATCGAGACATCTCCTGTTCTCCCGTGCCACGAAAAGAATCGAACTCCCCTCCCATTCGTGCGATTGTGAAACGAAAACAGGATAGTCGTACAAAGCATGCCACGAGCATAAACTTGTTGATGAGTGCTATACCACTTAAAAGCGGGAAAAAGCAGACAACGCAGGGCGGCACATTGGATGAGGAGTTCTTGCTGTCTTTTCCCGCAATGCCCTGTCAAAGTGAATTAAAATTGCAAGCGTTCAAGGTAACTGAGGCAGGCGTGGGATTGGCCAACGCTGGATCCGAAATAAATACCAAGAAGAGCCAAGACGGGGTTCCCCACAAAGAGCCAGACATTTCCTGTCGCAATCGATCAAACCTTCAAAAAGTACCGGATCAACACGAGCCAATTGTGGTGGGACTCGAAAGTCAGCCAGAGCCATTCACGTGCCATTGTATGTATGTAATCTCAGAATGGGCAAAGAATGACACCTCATCACCCCTAACCCATTGTTCTGGCCAATCTCGAATTAACTGGAGCCGACATGGAACCGACATGGTTGTGCTCTGCCAAGCAGTCGGGTCGACTGGAAAATGGATGCGCGCCTTCAGTTGATCTCACCCTCGCGTCGGGGATGTGAAACCAACCATTCAGTTTGGATCTGCACCAATGGCTGGCCCTGAGGAAGCCACCTGCCACGAGCCAACAGACCGATTTTCAGCGATTTTCAATTTACAGCTGTCACACAAGGATCAACCAGGCACAGGTACCCGAGGTTTTACCGTCAACAACAACCCACAAATCACGACTGCACTTGTCCCTTTTCGCATCGCAGATCGCTTCTCATACTGTACATACATTGGCGATGGAGATGCATCTTTGGCGCCAGGCCCATCTACTCTATTCGCGCGGCTATTTGGGGCTGGCGTCGAGGGTTAAGGCGAATCAACCGTGTCCAACCCTCAAACCTTTGACCGGGCTCATGCCATCGGATCGAAGTCATCGGCGGAAGAGCAAACACGATGAACGGTCAGTCACAGTACCTTGCGAAGATAAGACACACCGGTATGGTATAGTTTCGTTGATGATCTACACTATGGTTACCGGTAATGCGAGCTTAGCGCTTTCCATCTTCACCCACTCCATCCAGGAGCTCAAGGTTAGGGGTCATCAGGGGAGAGTTTCACCACGCCAGTCCAGGAAGGTTCCTGTCTGCTCCCAACTTTCCATAGGACCTTAACAATGCTAGCGATGCATTCATCCATAACTATCGTCCCAGGAACGGAAATCGGTCAGCCTCGTGGCGACGGCGTCTGGGTTCAGCGCTATGACAGCGATATTGTCGCCGTTCATCTGGAATCCTTTGGCCAAAGTGACGGTGAGCATGTTCAGAGCAGCCTTCGACATACGGTACCCAAGTCTTCGCCCTTGCACACCGCGGTTAAAGAGGGATTAGAAACACTCAACACATGGAGTGAAAACCTCAGACCTACTCGCAATGGATCCAGCACTGGAGGATATGTTGACGATCATCCCTCTCGCTTTCTTTAGGTTCTGGTGGAAGTGTTTTGAGACTAGGAATGGTCCCTAAGACGTTGTTCGTCAAAGAGACACCAGCGAAATAAGCGCAGTCTGACAGGTGCAGGACTCACCACGGCGTTGACCGCAAACTTGTCCTTGAGAATCCAGGATGTGTGCCGGTACCAGTAGTCGGGCTCGGGTCCAATGCCTAAATATAGAGACCGAAGAGAGTCAGAACAAACAACGGCCCGGGGTGGTTCCAGCTCGCTCATCCGTACCGGCGACGTTCATGAGCATGTCGAGCGGGCCATTCCCGAAGCGCATTGCAGCGCCTAAGATTGTCTGCTCATCGGAAAGGTCGATCTCGAGGGTAGTGCATGGAATTGCTTCAATATAGAGCCGGGCGCAACATCACCCTTAGCAATCAACCATGTGGCAGGCCAGGGATAATAAGTTTGGGCTCCAGACCTCTTGAACTGACGGGTCGTTCGCCTGCTGGGTTTGGAATCGCACCGATGCCACGATGCTCCAATTCTGACGGCCAACCCCGAGCCAAGTTGAGGCAAATCCCACGATTACACCTTAAGAAAATAGGAGGCATCAGGCGGTTGTCGATGTGCGGGAAAAGGTTGAGCGCAGCTCTTTTCCCTTGCTTTACAATTCCTTTCGCTCGGTTCCTTTTTCTTTTTTTTCTTTTTTTTTTTTTTTTTTTGGCCAGGGGTGCCGGGAGGACACGGATTGTCGAGTGTCAGGTCAATCGGGGCAAACTTCGTGGGGACAGAAATCGAAGTGTCTCATCGAGGGGAAGGTGGAAAAGAACCTAGAAGTACAACCGAGGGTTATGGGCCGATGTTTGAAGAGAGCCGCTACCTACCTACTTACCTACCTAGGTAGCTAGCTCACGTATTGCACGTACGATGGAAGTTAACAGTAGTTACTAGTGGGTGACGTTGGTCGAAACGGGCGATGGGGCGAAAGTGAACGACACGGCTAAATCGATGCAAGCCGAGTTATAGGGTGGCCTTAGATATCCAATCTTCTTTCGCAAACCTAGACCCGTATCTGCTCTAACTGATCTCTGTTTGGTATTGAGTTCAAGATAGCTTAATCACTAGAGCTTTCCGGAACCAGGTGCCTATGTTAAGGCACTTACTCGGTTATGGACTGTGCACTGAGGCGCGCATCCTGCCACCAGGGTGGGTGGATTGTTCAACGTAGAGTTAAGTTTATCAACGACAGAACCACGAAGAAAAACGGGACCAAAAATAATAAGATAGAGCAATGAAATTAATGAAATTGCAGGACAGCTGGTCTCCCAACCGAAAAGAGTGCAGAATATTAGTCAGGTTAGACTGCGTTCCCGTTAACTAAGACCTAACCGGAAAATCAAATTCGTCATCCCCTAGACCGAGCATGATCTACGGATGGATGCCATTATCTTCGCCGTATCCAGGAGGTCCTGAGTTCCGTCGCCACGATCCTTGCAAATTTTCAGTGCGAGATCAAATATCGGAGCCGCCTGTGTACACTGCGCGCCTTGCAAAAAGTAGCTTCCAACATGTATTAGCGGAAAATTCACTCGAGCGGGGAGATGGTCACTTTTTGTGACCTCAGTCTTACCAGCCTGTTTCGTGTAGCAGCTTAACCAACTGCCGTGCCTTCTCCAGCGGTAGCCCCGACTCCGGCACAGCCGAGTCGTAGGTTTTGACCATGGTATGCATATGAGGCAACACCTGGTTGCGTCCGCTTGGGCGGAGGCCCCCCGGTTTGAGCCTAGCCTTGGTGGACTCCCAAAATCGATAGAGCAAGTCGATGGCGATCTGGTAATGTATGTGCTGCTCCTTGGGCGTCATCTTCTCCCTTACAACCTCTTGGACCAATCTGTTCCATCCAAGCGTTTTGGTTTCCGTGTTCCTACTTACGAGCGAGGTCTGCAAGAGTTCGGCGCGGATGTTGACGTACAGATCTCCGGAACCGGGATACAAACACAAGTGCCGAATCTCGTCTACCAGGGGTAGTCCGGTCATGGCCACGTCCTGCCGTAGAATTCTTTCAGTCACGGCATCAGGATCCATGAACGCCATCACACGCATGAGGCAGAGCGCCCGCGGGGAGAAGGCCTCGAGCCTCCAAGCCGTGGAGACGGTGAAACGGTATTGCTCCCTGGGCGGGAGGACCTTGACTTTATTGAGTTCGCCGACCAGCGAACCTTTGGCGTGTCGGCCAAGATACTCCTCCATGGTCATATGGCTCCTTCTAATTTGGGTGGCAATCTGGGAGATTGCTAAGGGGAGGTAGCCGAGGGTTTTAACCAGACTCAGAGCCTCGGGAAATGTTCCAACGCTGACGTTTTCGGTTACCAGATTGTCGAGGAGCACCACGCATTCGCTACTAGTCATAGGCGGAAGATCAATCCCTTTCATGGCGAGATCAGTCTTGGCCAAAGGGTCGCGGGACGTTACCAGAATGGAACCATGGGTCGTGAGCGGCCAAAACTCGCTGACGATCTCGATATTGTCGGCGTTATCGAAGATGATCAGCCACTTGGCAAATTCGTGAACAGCCGCAGTGGTATTGGCGGACCGCGCCGCGGGCGGCGAGCGCTGCTGCTTGCGTGGGTCACAAAGCCACTGGAGTACCCTGTCGCGGATGACGACCATATCTCTTTCGTCGCTCTCGTCTATGAGCCCCAAGGCTTCAGCGATGGCGCAGAAGCCCTTATAAAGCTTGCCAACGTCACTGGCCTGGACCCAGAAGATGGCGTCAAACGCATTCGTCCTCTCGAGTGCGTACAAAGCTGTGGTCTGAGTCTTGCCGAGCCCTCCAAAACCGCAAAGCGCAAAGGAGCGGGAACGAGAAGGATGATTTTGGTTGAAACTCTCGGGGAGCAGTGCTGCGTCAATTTGCTCAATAATTCCATATCTGATCACAATGTTGGGGTTTCGGTTGATAGCAGCCCGGAGGTAGATGGGCATCCTAGGTGGTCTTCCCTCGGCCATGATGATGCTAGAGCTCGAAGAGGACAGACTGGATCCTAACGGAGTAAGTATTGTTGATGAGGCTATCTCAAGAAACAGTTGAATTAGCTATGCCTTCTAGCTGGAAGGAAGAAAAAGAAAGAAATGATTAGGCCACCTTCTGTCGAGTCAACATTTGACTCGGTGCTCGCCCAGTTTGCACCACGGTCCAGACACTTCGGGATGTTCGAGTCTGGACGTAGTTAGCAAACGCACTGTCTTGTTGCACCTAAGTCAGGCTTTACCCATGAGATCTGTGCCTTCTGGGCCGACTTTCGCCATCCTATCCGTTAGATTGGGTGTCCCTGAGATACCAGGCTTGTTGTGCCAGCTGAAGTGGCCGAATAGATTGCCGCCCGAAAAACGGCAGACTCCTGTTTATGGAGAGTTTTCCTAATGATTCATGGCAAACCGCACAGGAGGCACGGTCACTGACGTGTTGGAGCGTTGTTCCATGACCCCGCTGGATCATGACCATTTAGCGATGATGAATTGAACCGACGACCGCCAGAGTGTATACTTATTCTTGGAAGAACGGGTGGTTGCGTCACGACAGGCAACCACCCCGCTTGAGGCCTACAACCTCTCCATAAATACCTGTCATACGAACAAGCCAACAACAGCATTTAGATATAATTTCATTGGCTTGAGCCAAAGCTGCCAACTATCTTCCCTTCGATTGGACGCCCATCAAACCATCGATTCCAAACAGCCCGTCCTCGGATTTTGTTACTAGTAACCAGCGTCTCTCGAAGCTGGTATCTTCCGATATAGGTAGTCTGAAACGGTAAGTATCTTATAGAAGTGTGTAAATTACCTAATCAATCGTTTAATTATAGGCATGCAGGTAATAGAAGAGAATAGTTATTATATCATCAGCTGAATGATTATTTTAACACTTTTGTATTAGTTAGTTAAACAAATTATTTACCCAAACAATAGAAGCGCCTTTCGAAAATAGATAGATACATGCCTAGAGAATTCCCTCTTTAGACTTCAAATTATTAGATTTGGGGGTCAATGGCCGGGACAGGGGAAGGTCCCAGAGGCGGAATGTGCACCGGTTGGTTGATCTAATATGTTGGTGGAACTTGTGGTTACAACCGAAAGCCAGTGATATACATGTGCCCACGCTAGTGGTACTACTATGAATGAGGAACATAACCAGGACACAGAACGCTGAAAGATTGAGCGAGTATTTACCTATCCAATCTGGCCGACTTTGAGGGCCGGCTACAGAAGCAGGCCCTACAATCAGGGGCTGGGCCGGAGGCCGAGAGAATAACCACGGGGCATCTCATCACTGAGGCCTGCAATAAGGTCTACCGAAGGTTCAACAAGAGGAGGAAAACCCGAGGCCGGAGGCCCCGTCAGGGCCCGCAGAGCCCCACGCCCACTGAACTAGCCGCTAGTGTAGTGGCCCAGTGGGTTAACTACAAATGGAAGATCGGGGGGAAGGATAGGGGGTCGAATACCAAGGAGGTGGTCGAACTGGCCTGGCAGGCCCGGTGGGAACAACAGAGAGCTAGTCAACAAAGTACTACTCGACAGAGGGTATTAAACAGGAGGATAGCCGACGAAGACCCCCCAGCCCTCTTATTTACCGACAAAGCTCTGATGAGACACGAAGGTCTTACAAAGGCGCAGAGCTCCCTCCTTTCCCAGGCCCGTATCGGGGATATAGGCCTCCGGGACTACCTGTTCAGGGTGAAAGTCCCGGAGGTCCGTACCCCCTATTGCGAGTGCGGGAGAGGCAGGGAGACAGTGGAGCACTTGGTGGTTTGGTGCCCCGACCCGCCGTTACAAAGGCCGTGGGACGGCAGAGAGATTCGGTCACATCGGGACCTACAAACCGTATTACGGGGAGTAGGTGCCCGGAGCAGAAGATTTGTTAGGAAGGTCCTTGGCTGGCTGATGGACTCTGGCCGGCTACTGGAGTATAGCCTAGCCAGAAGGCTGGAGCTAGAAACAGTGGATGGGGAGGGCTAGAGGGCACGGAGGCCGGCAAAGGGCCTCCTTTCTTTTGCAGTATGACGGATTCATAGATTGTTGTCTCAAAGTGGTAGACAGAGGTTTTTATCCGGCCTATACGGTACGGTTCCCTTTGTAAATAGCAGTAGAAGGACCGGCGCGCCCCAGGGCATATCGGTGTAGGAAATAATAATCATAATATTTACCTATCCAACTACTGGGGATAGGTAGTAGTCAGTCTACCACTGTATTCTGGTTGGTTGTAAGAATGAAGAAACTTTAGTATAACAGATTGTAAGTTGGGTACTAGTACCTAGGTACCTAAGTAATGTAATATGATTTTAAAAGGATTTGATATGTTGATTCCAGATTGCTAAATAACCGACAGTTGGCCGCAAACAGCTTCCAGCTGACTCTCCCCTAGGTCGATTTCAAAAGAGCAGCTCGGGTTCGGGCTGCGGCCCAAAGCTCGTTCCCTCATCGAAGTTGTTCAACTGCCCACTAACAGCGCAGCTATTATGATACCAAGGTAGTCAATCAAGCTTCTATCCTCCGAGGCCTTTCCGGCTTCAATATCCTGCCTCGCTAGGTCCTGTAAACGTAAATCCGTGACCCCAGACATACGTTGCCACCTAGGCAACTTAAGTTCATCACCCCAGCCCGGCTTGTCTCTCTCTAATCCGTCCATCCGCCACAAGGCGGCGACACTTCAATCAAGGTAATCCTCCTCTACAGATCGCAAGGATCGCGCCCATACCGAACTTCCAACATCGCCCGTCCATGCAGCAGCCGATAAGCAATCTGCGCCTGGCAGCGGAAGCTCCCAAACCGAAACTCGACCACCACAAACCTCTGCACCCCGGCGGCCGTAACCCGATTCTCAGTCCCCACGACGACAACCCCATCCATCTCAAACACAAAATTCACCCGAAACTCCGCCAACAACGCATCCACAATCACCACGTCCGCCGGGCCCGCCACACGCACCACACGGGTGCACTCGCGCGGCAGCGACGACTCGGCCACGCGCGTACGGTTGCGCTCCACAACCACACTCTGCCTGCCCACCACAAACGGCGCCGCCGGAATGGCACCTGCACCGCCGTCACCGCGGCCGTACAGCGCCCAAAACCGCCTCGCCGCGGCCTCCTCGAAAAAAACCAGCTTCGCCGCCGCGGTCCGCCACCCCTGCGTCTGATCCGGCGGCGCCATCACCGTGCAGTACACCCGCCCGATCCCGCGGACCGCCGCGAGCAGGGTGGTCACGGTGGCGTCCGCCGGCAGGCCGCGCAGCCAGAAACTGCAGCTGCGCTCCTCGGGGATCGGCGCCGACAGGTTGCGCGGGTTGGTGATGTCGCCGCGGTAGTTGTTGGACACGCCCGCTTCGCGGAGGTCGCGGCGGGGCGCGCGCGGCGCGTGGAGCAGGTCGGCGTCGGTGACTTGTTGCATGCGGGAGGGCGCGAGGGTGGTGGTGGTGGTGGTGGTGGTGGTGGTGGTGGTGGGGTTGGGGTTGGGGTTGAGGGTGGTTGTTGGGGGTGGGACTCGGATGGCGGTGTTGGCTCTGGTGGTGTTGGCTCTGGTGGCGACGTTGGCGACGTTGGCTCGGGCGAATGGGGTGGGAGCCGTGATGGGGGTCCGGAGGGTAGTCGAGATGGGAGCTGGGATGGGAGCCGGAATGGTGGCCGGGGTGGTGGCCAAGCAATTTGTGGCCGGGTAGCTGGTCACCGGGCGGGAGTTGATCGCCGGGTAGCTGATGGCCGGGTGATAGTTGGTCGCCGGATGGTAGTTGGCGGCCGGATGGTCGGTACCCGGGTTATAGCTGGTGACCGAGCGATAGTAGGTGGCTAAGCGGTGGTTGGTAGCCGGGTTGGCCTGCCATATAGGGGTCAAGGCCATGCCGGGCTCGTAAGCTCGACGGAAGTTGTTGGGGATTGGGTTATGGATTCCACTGTCTGCATTACGGAATCGGTCAGCCTTCCCGTCTTGGATTACATCGGTAGTTAATGAGTGACGCCTACCACCAACGCCGACCTCCCGGGTTGCCGTCGACGACAGCCTCCTTGCGGGACCGAAAGCGCCATTTGGCCCAAACCACCGGCTGCCCCTCCCTTGTTGTTCGGCCGTGTAGGAGGAGATGCTGCGAAGGGCAGCTCGATTACCGGGCAAGCTGCCGCCAAGAATATTGCGGTAATTGATATTGATTTCCCATTGCGCCGGCCGGATAGGATTCTGGTTGAAGTTGCTGCCCGCCATTGAACTTATTGTCGCTTCGATGACTTTGAAGATACCCTACAGACGAGCGACTGTCCTGGGATCCTTGAAGCAAAAACACGAGAAAAGAAAAGGTGAAAGAATGGAAGGTGCCCCTCGAAACTAGGCAGTGAATGGAGCGAAGGCCACTGATAGAAAGCGAAGGGTGAGATGGCTGATTTGATGATGTGTTATTCGTACGAATGAATAACGAAATGTGGAAAGAAGGTCTAGGTGTGGAACAAGGCCCTGCTGCTTTTATTTACAGCTCAAGACCGCGTTAGGGCTAGGACAAAGTTGGGATAGAAGGACAAACAAATCTCGGAACATGACCTCTACTTTCTCACTGTTCATCACTCACTGGTCGGTGCCAGTTGCCTTTCCTCGGTCCCGGCAAGAAGCATAACAAACTTGACAAAGAAATGTGAATTCTCAGATCTGTTTGGCCATCGATTTGACGTTTTTCAGTTCAAACTTCAAGTTCAAACTTCACAGGTTACCAAATGTTACCAGGGGCCGAAAGGCTACGTTGTCGGGTTGTTCTATTACAGTGACTCATGCCGGCCGCGGTGATTCCGGTATTTTACCATTCCGGCTTCAACAAAGTCACTAACCTGGCACTTAGAATACTGTGAGCTTTGAATGGTAATCTGGTGAATCTTGATTTGTGGCATTCAAGTTGTGGTGGCTGAGTGCAGCTGATGTCAAGTAGGGAAGACCAGAACAGGGGTAGGAGAGTCATGAACTCCTCGGAACCGTATAATCTTCAAATACAGCTAGCATCAACTTACTTAGAAGTTTAGCCTCTCTTTCGGATCGAGTCAAGGACTCTTTGGGGCTCTGGTTTATCGGTGACAGTGTAGTATGTTTTCCAATTATTTTGTCATTGGATTGGGGAAGAAATGCCAAGTTCCGGAACAAACTGAGGGGCAATTTGCTTTTAGTCAAACATACAAAGAATTGTTATGCTGATTTGGGTGAATCATGTTAGAGGTGTTGTCAATGAACAAACCAGGGGGACTGTGAAAACACATGACCCTAACCCTCCACTCCAACAGCCTCGATCGGTGGGTTACCCGATCGCCCCACCTGCACCCCAGCGCTGCATTGTTTACACCTGCAAGGCTGAACCTTGATCACTGGCATTACTGGCTCTTGGGGCAGGTCGGTGTCGTAGACCGCAGGTCCACGTCCACGTGTGCAGCCACAAAAGGTCGCGACTGACCGGCTGACCGCCTGAAGGCCTAAAGTTTGCGCACAGTGGTCAATCGCCGCTGGCCACCTAACTCTGTTCCAACAACACCTAGGTAGCAGCTAGTCGACAATGCCGTGATGGCGCAACTCAACGGAACCTCGGCGCTCAGCCGCGTGAGGTCGACTAGGGCTTCCTCAACTGTTAGCAAACCAGCACAGAATGGTACCAACACAGGTACCTCTCGAGGGAATGCCCCAGCGATAGCCTCAACGACCACCACTTCCCACCCGACCGTCTCCCCGACCGTCTCCCCGACTGCCCCGTCACACCTTTCTCTTTTCTTGGGCAACCTCAGACTCCTCGATTTCGACCTCCACCCGAATGGCCCGATATCAATACGCACACCTTCAGCACGAGAGATGCCGCAGGGGGCCAGAAGAAGCGTGTACAATCCGTGGAGTGGGTCTTGTACCACCTCTTCAGGATTTGGGACCCCGAGGAGGCCCGCAACAAATTACAGCCCTTCTTCCCGCCGCTCGACCAAGTCCAGTCGCTCAATCTCCGTGCCGCACTGCTTCGAGGACTGGAACAAGCAAAAAAGAATGGCATTCTCGGTCGGGACGCCGTCGTGCGCAAAACCATGCTCGACGAGTGCAAGGGAGAGAGGTTGGAGGAGGTTCTGGCCGTTTTCTCCTCGGCTGTCCTCAAGAAGGTGGTGGCCGAATACCAGCTGAATGGAGGAGGATATCCTGCTCTGGCCCAAGTTCTCGCTCTGGAGAATCGAGGATACTCTGGCGAGCGGACAGAATTGACAGCACTGGTGTTGGCGCATAGAGTGTCGTTGCGCCGGATGCTCTCCGAGAAGAATGCGTCGCGGGAACGGTTCAGGGAGTTTGCGGGGCTATTGGCAACCAAAGAGAGGGCCATCAAAAAGAAGCGCGAGGCGGTCGAGGCTGCGAAACGGAGCGAACAAGGGAGGGTCATCACTGACGACCAGAAGCGCAAAGTTTTCAGCATCGTGCGGAATAACTGGACTGGCGACGAGCGCTGGATGGAGGCGCTTCTCTACGGCGACAGCAAATCGAACAAGGACGGGTTGCTCAATGCCCCGTATGACAGGGTTTGGAGGCGGGTGCAATCAGGTCGGCTTGCGGAACTCGAGGAGGCATCTGCCGGGCTTCTGAGCCAGTTGAACAGCAGAGTCCGGGGCCAGCAGGAGAGGCTGCAGAAGTGGCAGGGATTTCGCCAGAGGATGTTCGGCAAGACTGGGTCTCAACCGGCAACGGAAGAGCAAGAACAAAATGCCAAACAAAGGGGCATCGATCTCGGATTCAAGGCCCACGAGACGCTGCATTTTGACCGCATGAGCCCGAAGAAACTGCCTCGCGCCCTGCCCGACCAACTGGATAGCCACTACGAGGCGCTCATTGCGGGCCTTAGGTCGGATTTATCCAAGATCAGCCCAGCAGTTCGAGCCATTCCCTCGTTCTTTGAGAGACCGCGAGTGGAGAGGCCAACATACAGAATGGAGGATCATGAGTCAGGGTCCGAAGTGATATCCGACATCAGTGGCCATGAGCAGGCGCAGGTCGTCCCACGCCCATCGCCTTCTCGCCGAGAGCCGGTCAAAGTATCAGAAGAGCCTGCATTCGAACCTGTCTTACGGAAGGCAAAGACCTTCAACGAGGAACATGCATTCCTCGACGAGGAGCCAGTCACCCCGTCGCGTCTCCAACGGTCAACAACAATGCAATCCCATCCCTCTTCCGCCAACAAAAGGCGGCAGATCACAGACTCCCCCACCCGAAAACCAGAACGAAGACTCAGCACCACCCCTCGACGGCGACCGCGCCCACCATCGCCCACCCGCTCCCCTCCGCGCCTGACCGCCGCCCCCTCCCCCGAGCCGCCGCCCTCGCCCGAGCGGCCCATCTCCCCGACGCAGGACCTCGCAGACCAGATCCTCGCCTCGGTCAGCGCCGCCTCCCCCTCGCCCGTCAAGAAACCCCGCCACCGCCTCTCCCTCGCCGACCGCACCCGCCTGACCATGGCCCGCCGCACCTCCCACGCCAACCTCCGCGTCCCGGCCGACGAGGACGAAGACGACGAAGAAGACGACGAGGACCAGACTCCCCCCTCCTCTTCCGAGGACGCCGGGCTGGAAGACGACGATGAGCCTCGCCGCGCGCCCATCACCGTCCCCATCGTGGCCGAGCCGCTGTCGATAGACGGGGACGAGAAGGTTGGAGGAGGTGGTGGTGGTGGTGGAGGTGGAGGGGAGCGGTACGAGGACCTGGCGGCGCGCACGCGGCGGAGCATGGCCGGGTATGAGGCTGCGCGGCAGAAGGCGCAGCTCGAGCGGCGGCGGTCGCTGAGGAAGGCGAATCAGCCGCCGTCGACGCCCGTCGCGGGGAGGGGTGGTGGTGGTGGTGGTGGTGGGTATTTTCCGGCGGTGGACGAGGAGGAAGGAGGGGTGGATACGACGCTGTTGCTGGCGGAGGAGTTGTTGAGTGGCGGGCAGGCGGGGGATTATGAGGCGGTGTTTATGAGTAGGCCGAAGTTGAAGAATAGTCCGGTGGGGACGCCGACGAGAGGAGTTTTGGGATTGATTGAGTTTATTTGTATGAAGGGGTGTATGGGGGTTACTTATGATGGGTATGATGCTGCGGAGTAAAGTGGCTTTTAAGCAGTAGCTATGGTAATGGCAGTATGATTGGATGCTTGATGTTTTATGCGAGTGGCAACGGTTATGATAAGAGTTCAGAGTTCGTATATTGGATGCCATGAGCAAACTATAAATACAGATTACCATGTGAACCAAGATCTAGTAACCATGGTAAAATTCTTTTACACATCTTGCTTGGACCTTGCTCTATGTCATCCCCCCAACCCAATCCAGCCGGCCACCCGCCAGTCTATGCACCGCACCCGCCACGACCCGGCCATACCACCTACCACCGTTTTCCCCTCCCCCTTTCCCACTTTACCACCCCTGTCCCTTGAGCTCCATCGCCCGCCAAATTGCCGCCTTGAACCCCTCCTTGAACCTCACCTGCCAGCGCTCGCGCTTCTGGCGCTTGCGCTTGAGCGCGGGCCGCTCGTAAAACTTGTTGAGGCGCACATCCGTCTTGACACGGTTCTGCGACACGGCCCGCTGCAGGAGGCGGAACCCGCGCGCCAGGTCCACGCTGCCCTTGATGTCCACGGTGCGGCCGGTCGAAGGGCGCAGTCGCAGCTCGGGCTCGGATACGTCGTAGTTCTTGCGCAGGAAGGCTTCTTCGTTCCAGGTGCTCATCATCCCCGGACTTGTTGTGCTTGTGTTGGCGTTGGCGTTGGGGTTCGTGCCCAGGGATTGCTCCATGTCCGAGGTGATTTGGTTGGGCAGGTTGTACAGTCCCCCGCCGGGGCCGGAGCTGCTGTTGGTGGGGGCTCGCCCCGTGAGCATCGTGCTGCGGATGAGGGGGCTGCGGCCGCCGGCGGTGTTGGTGGGGTTGTGCGGAATCGCCCAGACCGGGGCGGCCGCTTGGAGCTGTCTAGCATGTTGTTCTGGCGGAAAGGTGGTGGCCTCGGCGGGGTGGGGGTGCCGCGGTTTTGCGAGAGCGAGTGTTGCAGCTGGGCGATCCGCTCGTAACGGGAGGTCGGGGTTTGTTGCTCGGCCACCGCCGCTGCCGCTTCGGACTGTTGCTTGTTATTGGTGGTGAAGTGGCGCTGTTGGAGGAGGATGCTCGACGGGGAGGGGCGTGTGCTGGTGAGGCATGGCCTCGTTGCTGCTGCTGCCGAACGGCAGACTGAGACGACCTGGCGGAACTCCATGATTCTGCAAAATTAATTCTGGTTAGAGATGGAACAGAGAGCAATGCCCTGTATGCGGGGGACAGTATAAGACGTACTCAATTGGTCATGGGTGTGCCGTTTTCCACTTGATGGGCGCCCGTGAGCTCCTTGACGACGTCTCGGCTTCTCGATTTTCTGAAGTCGCGCTCCGACTGCGCCAAGTCCCAAAATCACAGGAGCCACTTCTGCAGCTTGGCAGATCGGGATTGGTCGGTGAATCATGGGTCCGCTCCGATTTTGCCCGTTTTCCAAGTTCCATTGAAAGGCCCAATGGGGAATGGGGGAGTCCCAGCTTTGGAGACTTTGATCCTGCTTGCATCAAGTGGACCGTGCGCCCCGGTTATCCAATCCTGGCGAACTTTTGCTCGTCGCGATCGCGGCATTCGACATTCGCCTTCACCATCTGTCCCAGTACCCAATCCCATAACAAAACCGACCGGGCTGATACAACCACGCATCCCTTGATCGAGCATCGACATATCTTCTCAGACGCCCGTGTATATCGTACCCTTCTCGCCGTGATGGCGTACAATCCTTATGGAGGTTGGTCCAGCCTTGCGCATTGCTTGCCTCTCCGCCATAACAGCCTCGTTAAAGTCATGTTTTGTCTTTGGTTGTGCTGACACACTGTTCTAGTCCCTCCTTATGGAGCGCCGCCGGCTTATCCATCCTACCCGGGCTCGTCGCATGCTCCGGGAATGGCACCACCCCCTGGCTTAGGTATGCCACAACATCTCACAATAGGTACCCCACGTCCTCCTCGCCTGCTAACTCAGTTGTCTAGGTCCTCCACCAGGCATGTCCTCTGCCCCTGGGATGGCACCACCTCCTGGTGTCCAGCAGTCCAATAACGCGACGCAAGCTAATCGACCAAGCGGCCTTCCTGCGTCCTTCCAAGCGCCGCCAAACCTGCCCAACATCAACTTCAACGCACCCGTGATCCGCCTCGGCGCCAGCATGCCACCGGCGAAGCCCGGCTCATCACTCTCCAATGACCGCAAGGACTCATATACCCCTACCTCTGGCCGACCGGGACTGGGTTCGGAGCGTGGCATGGACCAGTCCCGCGCTCAGATGAGGGAGAACATGCAGTCGCTGGTACCGCCTACGACAGAAGAACGACTCCGAACAATATTCGTGCACAAGATCTCCGACGGTGTTGGCGGCGAGGCGGGCATACAGAGGCTGCTGAACACGGTCGGCCGGTTGCGGCGGTGGGATTCAGGACAATCACATCTGTCGGAGCACAAGGGGGCTCTGTTTGGGTTCGCACAGTACGAAGACCCCGAATCGCTAGCTGCTGCAGTCGAGTTGCTTAAAGACATCGAGGTGCCCCTGAAGAAACAATCCCCGACCGATAGCCCGCCCGCCGACGAAGACGACAAGTTTGACGGTATCGAAAAGGCAACATTGAAGGTCGAGGTCGATCCGAGCACAACCAAGTATCTAGAATCTTGGAAGGAGAGCAGGGCAGACGACTCCGCGGTCGATGCGCGGCTAAGCGAGGCGAGGGCTGCGCTGAGGCAGCTGGTTCGGGACCTGTTCTACCCCCGCGTAGCCGGCGCCCGCGATGGAGATGGCGACACAACCATGGCTAACGGGTCAAACGGCATGGGTGACGTCGAGGTGATTAACATTCCCTTGGCCCCCGAAGACGAGCTAGCAGATATCCCCGCGGAAATGCGGGCGACAGTGGCTGCCGAGATCGCAGCATTTAGGGACCGGAGCAATCAGCGAGATCTCGAGCGCCTCCGTAAGGAGGAGGAGTTCGAGGAGATGGAGCGGCAACGAAACGGCGCGCCTCGCAAGTCAAGGCTAGAGCAGTCACCCCCGCCGAATAACTCCAATATGGTCCCGCTCGGGCCTCGTGGTGTGCCCAACGCGCCATCTGGTCCCCGAGGGCAGAATCGGGGAGTGGACTTTGTCAACGGCGGCACCACAAATGGTCAACAGTTTCATGACGACGACACAGACGCGGACGACGACGAACTCTACGGCAGGGAGATTGTAAAACAACGCGCAGAAGACGACAAGGTCTACCTCGAGGCGGAGCGCAAGTGGGTGAACCGGGAACGGCAACGCGCAGCGGCCTTGGACCGAGAGCAAGAGCGCGAAAAGTCGGAGACGGAGGGCTTCGGCCGGAGGAGAGACGAGCAGCTCGAGAGGGACAAGAACTGGGACGACGACCGTGAGGCATCGCGCAAGGGTCACCTCTACTACCGCGACCACGGCCAATGGATCCGCGAGCGGACGGCGTTCCGGGCGGCGGAGGCGGCACGCGACGAGATGGACCGGCGGGCGGAGGAGGACGAGCGCCGCAGGGCCCAGGCCGAGATGGAGCATGCTAAGGACATGGCCGACTCGTTCCTGGAGCGGCAGGCCGAGGAGATGGAGCGGCAGCCGGCGGCGGCGCCCGCGGCCCCGCAGCGCGTCACCATCTCGTTCGGTGCGGCAGCGCAAAAGGCGGCGCAGCGCACGGCGGGGGCGCGGCGCACGGTGGCCGAAGTCGAGGGTTTGTTGGATGACGAGGAGCACGACCAGACTACCAAGCGGCAGCTCGTGCCCATTACGTTCGAGCCCATCGCCGACACCAAGACCATGTCGGAGGAGGACATCCAGAACGCGGTGCGGGGGCTGGCGCACGAGATCCCCGTGGACCGCGAGGGCCTGTGGGGCTGGGACGTCAAGTGGGACTACCTGGAGGAGTCGGCGATCCGCGAGAAGCTGCGGCCGTTTGTGGAGAAGAAGGTGGTCGAGTACCTGGGCGTGCAAGAGCAGTTCCTGGTCGATGTAGTCGAGGAGCACCTGCGCAAGCACCAGAAGCCGGCCGAGCTGGTCGAGACGCTCAGCGAGGCGCTGGACGAGGATGCCGAGGATATGGTCAAGAAGCTGTGGCGCATGGTCATCTTCTTTACCGAGAGCGAGAAACGTGGGCTGCCTGCTTGAGTGGTGGTTGGGTCGGGTGGGGGGTTGAAGTGGGTGTGGTTTAGCTAGGATTAATCCACCTGTATATTGTTTAATGGAGGCATCCCTGGCGTATCTCTTGGCTGTGTACCAGAATCAACATGATTCCAGGTTGTATGTATGTACTAAAAGTATCAACTTGTCTTTGTCTCTCACTGATAACTGCTTTGGCCCATCTACCCTGATCATTGCTACCTACTCAGTATGGCTGTATGGGGACACAGGCGCTAAATCCCAAAATGTTTTGTTGAAGTTGGCTACGGAGTTGGAGATCCGGGGAGCCTCGGCCCCGCCAACAACCCCTGCCATTCGCATCCCTTACCCCAACAAATGACGATGAGGGCCGCGGCAACACAATGAGGGGAGGTCGTCGTGTTACCGTTTTGGGTAGGGACATGGCTGGGGTAGCCGAAGGAGCGAAGGTTGAGTTACATTGATTGACTCGGGACTCGGTATTTCGTATTTGACTTCTAACATCGCCTTTCTTCAACTTTTGTCTTCCGTTACACCCGAAATCAACCATTGACGATTGACGATTGACCATCATCTGCGCTCACTGCATAACGAACGATACGACCGAACCTCATCATCAATAGCCGCAACAAGAACAACAGCCAACCAACTTTTGACCACCTCCTCAAGCAACACCACAACAATCCCCTTTATCCACCTCATCCACTCGACCACACATCACACCACCGACCAACTCAACTTCAACAACTAAACCACCCACCCCAACACAACAACCACAACCGCCCCACCAAAAAAATGCCATCCACCACCACCACCACCACCACCAACCTCAACCTCCCCCCCTCCCTAACAACCCCACCCCCTCCCGTCCCCAACATCCACCTCTCCCACCCGCGCCCCCACATCCTGCAGGTCACCCTCGCCCGCCCCAACGCCCTCAACGCCATCCCCGCCGCCCAGCACGCCGCCATGGCCGCCCTGTGGGCGTGGTACGACGCCCAGCCGTCGCTGCGCTGCGCCGTCATCACGGGCGGGGAGGGCCGGGCTTTCTGCGCGGGCGCGGATTTAAGGGAGTGGGATGAGGATAATAATCATGACGTTACTAGGGCCGCGAGGGGTGGGGATATGGGGGATGGGGCTGGGCAGGGGAGCATGGCGGCGCGGTATCGGGAACGATGGATGCAGGAGGGGTTTGGCGGGTTGTCGAACCGGGCGGGGAAGAAGCCGGTTGTGGCGGCGGTGAACGGGCTTTGTTTTGGCGGCGGGATGGAGATGGTGATCAATTGTGATCTGGTGGTGGCCGATGGGAAGAGGGCGCGGTTTGGGCTGCCCGAGGTAGGGAAGGGAGTCATTGCTGTGGCGGGCGCGCTGCCCAGGCTGGTGCGGACCGTGGGGAGGCAGAGGGCGGCCGAGATGGCGCTGCTCGGGAGAACAGCATATACGGCCGAGCAAATGAGGGAGTGGGGGATCGTGAACTTTGTGGTGGGCGAGGGCAAGGCTGTGGAGGAGGCGCTGAAGGTGGCTGAGGAGATCGCGGGGAACTCACCGGATGCGGTGATTACGTCGAGGGAGGGGTTGAGGTTGGGGTGGGAGGCGTTGGGACCCCAGGTGGGGACCGAGGTGCTCGAGAGGGGGATGTATGGGAGGATGGATGGTGGTGAGAATATGAAGGAGGGCGTGAGGAGCTTCGTCGAGAAGAGAAAGCCTGTTTGGAAGGACAGCAAGTTGTAGTAGATTCTAGAGTACAGAGATTAGCTTCGGCCTCCTGTCAAACCTACCTAGTGTCGTTCGTTATAATCTGCGGGGACATGCCTGTGACATAACGTAATACAGAACAGCGTCTCAGGACTGGAGTACAAGGACAATGCCATGATAAAGTAAGTAACTGAGTCACAGAATGGAGAACAGATGTATATCGTAGTACACCTAGTCCGTCGGCCTACCCAAGCATATACCGAGTTAATCACCCCCTATCCGTTCGACTCGTGGATTTTTTTCAAACATTGGGCGTGCCTCCAGACCCTAAATACACCTTCGGCATCTTAAAGACTAGCCATAGTCGTATGAGGGACCGGCTCAAAGTGCTGCTCCGTCGCGGCAGGCCGCATCCAGTTGGAGTGGCAGTATTTGTTGCAAGTATGGTGGTGGAAGAAGTTGTAGATACCATTCGCGCCCAAATCTGTGACACCATACTCTCGGCCCTGGGAGAGAATCACGGGGTTAGATAGAATAACTTGATCCTCATAAACGCCGCCCTGGAGGTCGCAGAGGACGTACTCCCTCTCGGTGAGGTGATAGCTGAAATCTAGTATAACATGTTAGTGATACGTGCAGACGGAAAAGGAGAGAGGTGTACTTACGGCTGAGTGCTTGCATAATTGATGGCCACGGATTGGTACCGTCGCCCCAATAGTTATTCTTCCAGCCCGTGTTGCTGTTGAACTTTTCATAGTTTTTGATGAAAGGCTCGCAAAGGGCCCGCCGGCCGGCCCAATCACCAGTAGCATCGTTAAATTTCCACGCCGCGGGCACGTTGACCTTGATGGGTTTGTCCACTATAGCCAGTTTGTTGAACTCAGCGACAATATTGGTGGCTTGGTCGACGGCCGTCCTGTCGATCTCGAAGTAGTCCTTTTCAAAAGCGGTGGCCGTGGATTTGAACCACTTCACAACGCAAGACTCGCCCCGATGCACACCGCTGGTGTAGCTCCCCTTGGCAAGCCAACGATGTTCGCCGGATGCGAAAGGGTTTTCCAAGTCGCGGTAGCTAACCGATCCACCACTGGCATGATTGTATCCAGCGGCTTCGGGTGGTGGAGACCGAGGCGCAGCTGCGAACGGGGAGCTATATATGTTGACGCAGGGAGAGCATCGCGAGTTGCCCTCCCCAGCGAGCCACTGGCTAACCGAGTAGGAAGATTGGTGGCAGTTCCGGTTACAACTAGCGCAGCGACGGGTCATGATGTGAGGTTGGACGAAAAATTATATAACAGGAGTTGTCGTAATTGGTTCCGATTAGTTTCTTCTTGGTCGAGAATTGGGAGCGGAGCGGAACAATGGCTCGTGGGTGAGAAATATCCATATTTATAAAGACGAAGGTCTTTTACACTGGACTGGCCCGATAGGTGTTATTGTGCTGGGTAGTATCTCAAGCTTTGTGGCCTCTTTGTTCTTGAGCACAATACCCAGGCACACGGTGTGTTCCGAGATGGAAAAGTGCGAACAGTCACCTAATGGCTTCAGTTATTTTATCTCAACACTTTCACTCGGTTGACTCAGAACATGAGAGCACAACTTGAATTCACAGTAGACATAACATGACAAATCAAAACAAACATGGATCCATCAACCCTAATCAGCCAACTGACTCACACTTACACAAGAACCGTACTCGTCTCAAACTCCAACTCCCAAGCGCCCTCCTTTTTGTAACAAGCCTAATAAACCCCCATTCACCACGACTCCATTACCCCATTTCCATCATCGCAACAACACCAACACTCAAACCCTCCCCCTCGCCAACTCCTGCCTCCTCACCTCCTCCCTAAACACATTCCCCACCTCCCCGTTATCACCACCACCACCACCCCCGACCCCAACCCCGATCCCATAGCTAGTATCACCACCCATCATCCGCCTCGCATTCCCCCTCAACCCCTCCAAATCCGTCTTGACCACCCTGATCTCCACCGCCCCCCCTTCAGCCTCACCCTCTTCCCACCACCACCTTGCTCCCCATACCCATACCCATACCCACCCACACCTGCTCCACCTCCTCCTCCTCCTCCTCCTCTCTTCCTCCCCCTCCCAGGCCACCAACCAAACCACGCAGGACAGCGACAGCCCCAGCGTGCGAGCAGGTGCGGCCGGTGGCGTTTGAGGACCGCATACAGCGCCATGGCCAGCGCGGTGAGCAGGCCGAGGGCGATGGGCAGGGCGATGGCTAGCGGATTGGGAGCGGTGGTTTCGGGGGTGGATTGTGGTTGGGGTTGTGGTTGTGGTTGGGGTTGTGGGGAGGGGGTGGTCAGGGGGACGTTGGCGTCCGTGTTGTTATTGGTGGTGGTGGTGGTGGCGGTGGTGGTGTCGGTATCGGTGATGCTGTTGCGGAGGATGTGGACGCGCGGGCCGGGGAAGCGGATGGTGGCGGCGCCGATGCGGACGAAGGTGCCGTTGGTGGAGGGGGCCTGGGAGAGGGGTGCGGCGAGGGAGAGGGTGGCGGTGGTGGTGTTGCTGTTGGGCGGGAGGTAGGTGGAGAGAATGGTCCAGGGGAAGGTGCCTGTGTTGGCATCGAGCGGGGCTGAGGTGAAGCCGGCGGTTTCGGGGGGCCCGTTGATGGTGATGACGAAGTCGGCTTGGATGAAGATTTGTTGGGGTGGGGCTGAGTCGGGGTTCGAGGTGGTGAAGAAGTTGGGGTTCCAGGTGACTGGGCTGAGTTAACATAGTGGTACATAGATTGAATAAAGGATATGGTAGCTTACTTTCTGCAATTTCCCCTACTTGAAGTTGAGCCCCATCCTGTGGAGAGCAAAAGGGAGTGTCTGGATCGTTATCGCACATGCTGAGGGTAAAGAGCGAGCCCGATGACGGTCAGACTTGAATGACTAGCGGCTAGGTAGGTACAACGGCAACGATAAAACACAAAATAGTAGTGGTTTCCGAGATGATACTTGGGGAAAAGAAACAAGACAGGGAAGAAATCCTTGCCGTGGGGAAAGTGGTTGATTGATATACATACATCCATGCCTGGCTACGCGTAAACCGTCAACGGCCCTTCGCCCTTCCCACCCGCAGTGCTCCAAGAATGGACTGATGCATGAGCTGCACGGTGGCTTATGCATTCTAACCATTCTGGCTATGTTCTCACCACCAAAATCATCGTGGTGGGTGTCACGGACCCTTTTTGGGTGATTGAAACCTGGTGTGGCGATCCGGCCGTTGAGCCCCTGAATCCAGGGGCTGGCCTGGTGGTTGTCACTTTTTAGTTCTTTTCCCCGGATTTTCGCATTCTGCCACGTTTCTCAGTACATGGAAGGGTTATATGCATTGTCCTCGTGGCATTTCCGTCTCTTCGTGGAACCTGGCTAGTGTTTTAGCAAAGGAGGGTGCCATCCGGTGTCACTGTATCATCGAGGGGTATCACAACCTCTCTTCCGCGCCGCATAGTCTGCATTTTACGAAACGACATCACCTCCTACAGGTTCTTGGTGAAAACTACCACTTCCAAAAGTCATACAGCTTGCTGTAACTTTTCGCCTCCACGGTCGTAAGATGGACAACACAAAATGTTGATGCAACACCAAGGATTGCACACAAAAGCCGGAAAACGTCATGTATACGTACCGGTAGTACAAGACACATCATTACATGCCATTTAGCAATTTTATTCCGGCCTGTACGACTCGGTGAAGTCACGTGCAGTATCCGAGACTGAGAAGCTCGTTTGTCCTCGGTGTACGTACTGCGTAGGGCTGACGGTGTGCTGGTACTGCATGCCAAGAGCCACGGCTCCTTCGGAGCTACCCGAACTGACCAGATCCCTGGGTCTTATGTGCATACATACGACGACGTAGGCAGGCGTGGTATGAGACGGGTGGTCAGCGGTAGGATCGAGCCGTTGGTTTAGGTAGCCTTGGAGTCCGCCTTGTCTGCTCCACGTGGAATTATGCGGTCGTCGGAGCTGCGCCGCGATCCCGCATCCTGCCAAAGGGAGGAGCTGAGCTTGATCCTACTGCAGTGGTGAGTACAGCAGCTGAATGTGGAGAATGACACAGCAGGTAACACAAATACTCGATTTTGATATTCTGGTGTGGAAAGGTGTTGATATGCAGCGAGTGTGTATAGCGCGGTAATGCCGTGAAGCAACGCTATGCTATCTAAATCTATGCAGCTCTAATCCTGTGGTAAAAAAGCAACGCCAAAATATGCCCTGGTTGCCCCCGTCAACCATACCCGTTTTGTGTGCCCCATCGTCATGAATCAACATCGCGGATGTGATATCTTGTGTGTAAAAGACCGATCCACCGACGCCACCAGCACCTTGAAAAAAGAAAGGTCCCAATGCCATCATTGCCATGAGATGAGATGACCATCCATCAGTCGGTAGTCAATATTTAGCGCTTAGCACCTCCGGAGCTCTGCAGTGATAGTCAGCAACCCGCTACATCAACAAGATGGAGAGACGAAAAGGAGAAAACGTACACCGCCGGAGGGGTATGAGGAGCCGCCAGAAGAGCCGCCCGAGTTAGACCCTGAGCCGCCCGAGGTGGAGCTGCCGCCGTAAGGAGGGAAGGCAACATCAGGCTTGAGGATGCCGAGGGCTGAGCCGTGCTTGAGGACATCGTCCCAGTTGCGAGTCGAGTTTCCCGAGGTGCCAGACATTGTCGGTGGGTTTTGGGGAGGGGATATGGGGTTGAGATTGTTCAGATGATAGGGACGTCTCGGGGATGATAGAGACTGGAGGTGCTGGATGAGAGTGTTTGTTGTAGCGGTGAGGTCGACGTGATTGCTGTTGTTATTGTTGTTATGGTTGTTGTTGATGATGGCGATGCTGTTGTTGCAATGTGCTGGTGAGCATTGTGGTGATCCAGACCTGGTGTCCATGGCTTATATATCTCGAGAGACGACAGATGTCTTTTTAGAAAATGCGCCTGATGATACTTGTTGATGTTTCTCGTAAGGCCGACAATGGCAAGTCCTCGGCCCGGAAAAGTTACAGGTAGTTGCCTGGTGGAACTGTTCCACGTTCGGATCGGATTTGGATGTTTTCTTACTACAGCCTGCCTATAGGCACAAGCAATGACTCGGCTCAATCAAGGGGTTAAGATCGTGAGCTGGGCTGTGCTAGGGAGAGAGCCTGAGAGGTTGGGACCGTTAGGGAAACAAGTTGTTTGTTTGGCATTGATTGGTGGGGAGTCCGTGGGTCATGGAGAGAGCGCGTGTCACCGTCTGGTGTGCAAAGTACTGTATCATGTTCGGAGGGGGGTCTTCGGTTTGGCCACATTATTAGATAATCGGACGAAAATTGGTTACCTAGGGAGTTACCTGGCACAGGATTGCGGCGGATAGCGGAAATTTCAAACGCACGGCCACGATAAAGGTTGCTGGCTGCGCAAGTTACAACCAAATCTGTATTTCACCGTTTCACTGAAAGCCGGGATTTTGGGGGGAAAGTGCGAGCAGATTGCCAGAGAGTCCGAGCAAGTGGGCCACGCGTCGTCGATTTCCGCCGGGCGGAGGCTTGCTAGCGGAGCGGCGCCGGGGCACGAACAGTCCGGACCGCCCTAATAGGAAATTCGGACCCACCTCAACATGCCCAGCGGCAAACATTGAAACCAACAATTTAAGCGCCTAACAGGTCACGGCCCTAGCCGAGGGCTGGAACACAAGCAACCTGGAAACTTCCATGCGTGGAAACTTGTGATGATATGGTTCCGCGCCTCACTTGTGCTTCCCAGCGCGGGAAAATGACGTCCGCGGGGTTTGCCGTTCGACGGGAATTCCGTACAATTCGGAGAGCTCGGGAATCTAGCCATTGGAATTCAAAATTGAAATGCGACAAACTGGGAGTCTGGGACCGGGAAACCCAACCCAACCGACCCGTCCGACCTGCGGCAGGCCCGAGTACCTACTTACCTTACGCGGCCCGCCGCGTCCGCTGGCCATCCGATACGCTTCGCCCGACCCATGCCGTCGCCGATATCGTGAGAATTATAACCAGGTACCCGTCTACACTTGGTTGCACTTGTACCAGTCCACCAGTTCCAGCACGCCGTTGCGAAATGCGCTGTCGAGGTTGGCCGCTGGTATTTGGCATTTGGCATTGCGGCATTGTGGCAATACCAAGTCGCTGTTAGCCTGTTGCCTTCCAATGTGTGACCTCGCCCTGTGAGAAGGTGGCTTGAATCGAACGCAATCATCCACCCGGGGTCGCCGGGGAGTCGTTGTTTTCTATGAGGCTCAGCAGTCCTAGAACTAGTTGCAAAGGTTCCGATTCGTCGGTGCGCTTAAGGATTGTGACTTTGTGTTCCTCGAGTTTTGTGTTCCTGGAGCTTTCTCTGTCTCGAGATCTGCAAAATCTATACTCACAAAGCTAGGCATCATCTCTCCGGCGATTACATGTTCCAAATGCTTTGCGAGTTCAACCTTGGACGTATCCGAGGACTGGTGCTCCCGTAGTTACCTGCTGCTTCCAGGTTGTTCAGGCTGTTCAACTTTCTAAAAGGGTCTCGCCACCAGAAAATTGGTGACTGAATTGGCAGAATCTCACGGGTTCGGTAGCCGCTTGCCAGCTCGGTCACGGTCTTACCCGTCACATCGGGCCAATGCCGACTGCCATGTATGGTGTGGGCGGTGCCCTCGGTTCGGGTGCAGTTATAATTATCCTGACGTGAAGTTGTAAACCGAGGTGCTGGGTAAAATCAGTCGTTTCGCGGGGCATTCTGCCTTGGGGGCCGCAAATGTCATTCTTCCTTTCCTGCCTGTTTCTGACCTCCTCCGAGGCGCAGGTTTAGCTCCGAAAATCTACAAATCAAAAAACGAGCTTGAGCGTATTCAAAGCGAGCTTGAGCGTATTCAAAGCGAAATGCGGCAGGAGGGAAGCTTTTGGGCCATCACTGAGCCGAGGTTGCATAGAAGATGGTCCTTTCCCTTCCAGTTTTGCACGCACAATGCATAGCAGATTGTAAGCCCCCAAGAGACAGGCACAACATCCAATCGTGACTGCCAGTTTCATTCGCGCATTGAGGGTCAAAAAACCGGGCCGAAGCTGCAGATGGTAGGTCGGCTGCCCGTTGTGTTTGACCCCAAAACACCCAATCAATGGGCCTCTCCGGTTACCTTTCCAGTACTTGGAACAGTCGCACTGCGTGCATTGGCAATCGAGTCTCTACCAAGTACCTATGTGAGGGGCTGCCCAAGGCTTTAAATTCCCATTCCCGCATCACAACCTCGTTGACTTTCGTCCTTCTCTCTATCCTTCAACCCATTCTTTCATCAACCTCAGACACACTCGGGCGGAGGACAGCGGTGCCCGGAATTAGAATTCCATTTTATCGATGTCTTCCCAACTAAGACATGCATGGATATATATGGAGCGCTAATTCCGGGCGTCGCTGTCCTCTGGGGATTACTACAACGCATCGATTTCCTTTTTACATTCTTTTACTTTCTCCAGTCGAGAAACGCTCTTCTGTATTGGCAAAGTGTGAGATTTAAGACCTTCTGTTATGCGTAAATTTGACATTCTTGATCAATTCTAACCATGATAAAGGCGTCATCGGATGAACCTCGCAGAAGGTTGAGCCGCCCGAGCTCGTCATACCATTGTCAATGTGCTATCGGGATGGTTCGAGGCAGAAGCCCAATCCCCTTTTGCCTCGCGTTCTTGCTCAATATGCACCGTGTTGATAGCACCTTGACAATCATACGACGCGGTCGGGCGGTTCAACCTCTTGACCGTGAAAATGGTAGAAGGGGAGGCCGATGTTAGAGTATCGCCCGTGTATCATGCACAACGTATGTTTTCTACCCTTGCATATGCAGTCATATCCTCCGTGGCACTAACATGTATCACCGTCTATAGCAGATTGCAAGGGACCTAGATACGTCCCAAAAAGGTCTCGCACGATTCGTACCACCGGATCACAACACGCACCCATCAGCTCGCAAACTATTCGCTGCTTTCCCAAGCAAAAAGCCCAAACAACATAGCAAGCCCCCTAAAGCCAGAGCACGGAGCCACGCCTTCACCCGTCAACAATGATGGAGGCAGAACAATATGATCAGCTTGCCACTGGGGAATGGCCCTCCTGGAATGACGACAGTTTTAACGAAGTCCAATGGAACGACAATCCTAACACATTCGAATACAGTTACATAACCGCTGATTGTCTTTCCCTAACGCCAGAGTTCCTGGACTCACCGCAGTTTCTACTAACTCCTGACGCACAAGCGGACGGCTCGCCTTGGGGCTCTACGTCGAAACCCACGGATTCCGTCCTACAGCTAGATTCACCTTGGTCTCAGCCTACGGCGATTATGGATATTATTTCTCCAGTCAGTTCAGATGGTACGACCTGGACTTCGCCATCACTGGAGTCCGACTTCAACAGCCCCGTCATGGATACCACATGGTCACAATCTAGAGTTGTCCAACTAAACAAGGTGGAATGGGTGAGAGAAGACTCAAATTGTAATGCAACCGCCATCGCCGCAATGGACACGGTCCCACAGCCACCGCTGCTGCCTGCCACAGAAATTCCCCCCTGGGACGGAATCCAACAAGCGCCACAGCCCTCTGCTACCGGCCAAAGACTGCTCACAATGGACGACCTGCCCCCCGGTGTTTCATCGTGCGTGTCCTTCTTAGCTCGTCTATCGATTGACCGACTAGCACTAACAAAACATGCCTAGGCGCAAATGGCGTATGAAAATAAGACCAGAAAGATGCCCTGTCTGCCAAATGGGTCACTCGTATATGTCTGAGCTCAAGAAGCACATACTCGCCCACCATCCCGAGCTCACCGCAGAGTATGGGATTCGAACAGAACCATACGTCTGCAAGTGGTGCGATAAGTCATATACAAGAGCTGACCGTCTGACGCGTCATCTGACACAGAAACACGGGCGGCCAAAAAACGCAAAGGGAAGACGTAAGGGGGAGGGAAGGGATGGGACTTGAACACGGAGCTGATGAACATCAAGAGGAGTGCGTTATTGAACCGAGCTTTTGGATTTCCTATTTCCGTATTGGTTTACTTGAAGCGGACTTTGGAATTGGTACACACGGGTGGAGTCTCTGAGTTGAAGGTTCTCTTCACTCGGGGACGGGGATTTCTCACTGCCTACTTTTTGAGACACAAGCTACGTTTCACAGCTTTCATGACTTGATGACTTCAATTGAGCAATTTCTATTTTCCTCCACAATGCGGAATCAAATAGAAACCGGTGGGTTTCAGCCTTGGAGGATCCACGCCAGGCTAACCTGGCATTTTTGACGAGGAACACCATCCTCTCTCAGTCTCTCGACTGTAGAACTAAGGCAACAAGATTACGCGGGCGTCGACACTTGGCGTTCCCGCTTGAAAAGATGCGCCACCGGGGCTTTATGAGTCTTCTATGGGCTTGCTATGGGAATAACAAACAAACAGAGCTCCGATCCTGCAGGAGTCTGGGCTGGGGTTGCTGGGCCGTAGGATCACAGGCAGTCGCTCCCAAACCCCAAACGAACCAGGCCACCGGTATTTTGCGGTGAAGCCACCCTAATGATCCTTCGGTATGGTATTTACAGCAATTTACGGCATTTACACGCTGCCTGTTTCATGGTGCGGCGGGTGCTTACTTGATATCAGACATCAATGCCGGGCCCTCGTATCCGACGGCCCCACCTTCGGCAGACCCCCTCCGGCCCGCGGCGGCGAGGACAGGCCCCGCTCCCCCGATGTGGAGCACGGCCGAGGCATTCCGGATGGAGTAATTTACGCCATGTACATGCCCGCGTAATGCAAAACAGTCCGAAGTAAGCCGTCTCGTGAGCTTGTGCAACGCCGCGCAGAGCTCGGGTGGTAAGGCATACTGTGATTTTAGGGTAGCATTATAACTAATAACCATTGCACAACTGAGCGTTTCCAGGTCTCCCTTTAGGTATTTATTCTCAAGTTGACAATTTTATGCAATGGCGAAGTTATGTACTAACCTAATTATGGACAATCTGATGTTGGCAATTGTGGACTTGAATGCGCAGTGGCTTTTGATCCTCGGGTTTCCTAACACTAATTACTGCGTTGGAGATACTGCACCTGAGTTACTGGGTGATGGATAACTATTGTAGTCGACATACAGATTACTTCGGACATACCCAGCCTGAAAAGTGTAACTGCCCGGTCGTGGCAGGCCAGGCCCGGGCCCCGCTCTCCGTCTTGGCGCGTTCAGCCCTGTAAAACGCCAAGCTGCCCGCGACACGCGACGTCAGGGCCACCTGCAATTCAGAACCCGCATCATGCATCGTGCATCGTGCATCGTGCCCCGCGTTCAACTTTCCAGGTTAACATTCGACACCCGACAAAATTCAAGACGTCGGAGTGCTCAACATTGTGTGCAACAAACCGCCCATAACAACCAATGAACATGACGAGGTGACATCCCTTCAAGTGCACCAATTACCAACAACGAAATGGCGCTCCCTCTCCCTGCAGGCCTAACCCACGCCGAGGCGGCCTTCCTCGCCGAAATGGAGCTTGTCACAGTCGTCCCGCGCCAGCGACTAGAAAGCATCGACTTGCTCAGCGTAAGACCTATTCCACTCAGAACCCCTTTCCCCTCCCTCCAAAAGCCAAAGCAAGCAAACCGCAAACCCCCAAAACTAACCCTCCCCTCCCCCCTTCAACAGGGCAAAACCCCCCCGCTCCGCCCGCCACACCGAACCGACCTGCCGCTCTGGCTAGCCCTCCTCCTCAAAAAACAACGCCGCGCCAACATCCTCCCGCCCGCCTGGCTGCACCCCAACGCCCTCTCCGAAATCATCCTCCACGAAACCAAAACCGACCCCACCGCCTTCTCCCCCCCGCCCCCTCCCCCGTCACACGCGCACCCCTCCTACCCGGGCCAGGCCCACCGCCACGGCCAGCGAGGAGGTCCGCGACAAAAAGAAAAAGAAAAAGGAGAAACAGAACCAGACAACGGCCCCCTCCTCTCCGCCCCCTTCCCCCCGCCTGCACCGCCGCCGCCCCGCCCAACTTCCTCCCCTACCACTGGCAGGAGGTCGCCGAAGCGCTGCTCGCCCACGCCGGCGACGACGTCGCCTCGGCCACGGGCGGCGGCGGCGCGGGCGAGGTCCGCCGGCTGTTGCGCGACCTGGTCGAGGTGCGCGCGGCGAAGCTGCGGAGCGGCACGGCCGAGCTGGAGGGTTTCGGGGGCGGGTTGATGGGTTTGAGAGGGGTGGGGGCTGTGGAGTTGGCTGAGAGTAGGGGGTTTGTGTTGGGGGTGGTGGATGGGGTGAGAAGGATTGGGGCGAGTGCCGAGGCGGGGAGGAGGGAGGAGGAGGAGGAGGGCGGGGGAGAGGGGGAGGGGGCGGAGGGGAGTGATGAGGAGATGGGGTTTTAGGTTTGGTTTTGGGGAACTGAACTGGGGGGTTTATATGGGTTGGCTTGGTTGCTGGTGGGCACGATCTGGGTGGAAGGCATATATCCATGATCTGTTTACGTTCGCGCACTGTGGACATGTTGGGAGGCAAGACAAGCTGGAAGGCCGGGAATGGTATTATATTACATCACGGCTAAGGCAGCAACCGACGGAAGGGATGGGCTTCCGTGTTGAGTACAAACTCGTCGAGGTTGATCAGCTCGGGGTCGCTGAAAATGAGATAGAAGTATTTCAGCGTCTCGGCCATCCAGAACGACTCCATCGAGTCCTTCACCACGGGCTTCTCCGTCGCCGGGATCGTGATGTCCCGGACCGCCGAGTTGGCCAGCTCGGTGCTTGTCGCCTTGTCGATGGCCGTGAACATGTCCCACGCCGCGTCCAGGAGACTCGCGTCTCCAGTAACTCGGTATAGCACGAAGACGCTCTCGATGGCTTCTGGGCGCAGGACGTACGACCGGTCATAGACGGCCGTGAAACCCTTGGGGAACCGCTCCTTCTTGATGATGTCCTCGGCTTCGGCGTTGCTTTCCGGACCGTCGGTAGCCTTGTTGGCTTTGCGGAGAACCTCCTTCTTCCAAACAGCCTCGTCCCACTCACAAGCACTGTCCTTCGGGCACGAAGCCATGACGAACGACTCGGGCATGATGCCGTGGGGAAACGCCTTGTACGTCCACACGCAACCGTCAGTCAGCTTCCTCCCCGCAATCACATCCTTCTCACGGCCGAAAAGCCTCCCACCCAACGCCATCACACCCCCAAGAAGCAGGTGAGATGCTGGCCCCTTGCCTCAAACTCCAAGCCACTCTCTCTGGCGTGGACATCTCCCGCAATAAGAATATCCTCGTTCGTCGGTGTCATTGGGCGGAACAGGTTGTGCTTCATGGCCGTGTCCATGGCCTTCTCGTACATGGTCTGGTACATGGGCAGCTGACCACCCATCATAGCCGACATTTTGGGCAGGTACTCGTACGCCGAATCCGCCATGGCGCCCAGGGTGAAGTCCGGACCCGAGTTGAAGATCCTCTTCTTCCCGTTGACCTTCAGGGGCCAGAGACCCGGGACGGCGGTTGTGTCCTGCTGCGCAGCCATATCATCGCTGATACGCTGCGCTAGGTCAAACCACTTGGGGTTGCCCGTCAACACAGACAAGCGGGTGAACTCCATAGACAGGGTGCCCACTTCGGCGATGAGCCCCTCACTGGCGACCTGCGTCGTGCCCTTGATGGCGGCTCGCATATCCCACCGCGTGACGGGCATGTGACTGGGGGTGTCAAAGGCCTTGTACAGCATGTCGCCGACCTCGGTGGCCTTGCCCAGCAGCCGCTTGTCGCCGCTCAGGTCAAAGGCCGAGAGGAAGCCGCCGAGGTAGCGGATGTTGGTCTCGAACACGTTGACCCGGTCGATGGCGGTGTGCGTGAAGTTGATGCCGTCGGCCGCGGCCACGGCGTCGTCGAACTCGCCCTTCATGTCCATGATCCACAGCGTGTCGAGCGAGTCCACCAGGGTGGCCGCCCACCCGCCAAAGGGGTCCTTGCGCCCGCCCGACACGGGGGTCAGCTCGTCGGCGCCCCATGCGAACTTCCGGTACGACGACCAGCACTTGGCGAAGATGTCTCGGACGGCCTTCTGGTGCTGCGCACGCCGGCCGCGGGCCTCCTGGTCCTCCTCTGCGGGGAAGGTGGTGGTCTGGATGGGCGGGTATTGGACGGGCAGGCCGGTGGGTAGCGGCCGGATAGTGGCGACCGGATAATGGATGGGGACCTTGCTCCAAAAGGAATCTTCCCTTCCGGCACCGGGCCGCCCTCCACCGTCTAGCCGCGGGAGTGTCACTACATCCGGGCGGAGGTAAAAGACCAGAAACAGCAGGATCGCCGCGGCGGGAAACAAAGTCAAGAAGCCTCTTCTCCTGACGACGAGCATTGTGAAACTTGGAGGCCAGTTGTTGATTTGGAGCATCTACAAGTAAACACACGGTTGACTAGATGTCTGCCACGAAAGGGAAAAACTGTCGGCTGGCCCCTGAGACGTCATTGCCGAGAGCCGCTAACCACACTGCGCCTCGCTTCCCGCCCAACCCTTGTGGGAGAAGAACAGCGTGGATTGGCCAAGTACAGGAGGGGATGCTCATTTACCCACCATGAAGGGAACAGGGATGGCTGGTGCCGCGGTGCCGGGCTTGTCGCGACAAGCAATGAGCGAGGAAGAACCTTGCTCTGGCGAGAATGCTTGTTCCAAAGTTCCATGCCCAGTGTGCGAAGGAACCACGTGGGAGCGTAGAGGTGCGAGTTATCAACAAAGACGAGTATCAGTTCGATACACTCGAGTCTACAAACTCTCGACCTGCCGATCATGCAGCCTCGCCCTTCCGAACCGAGTTAACGTTTCATCATGGTTGCGGTTACCGCCCTGTGCCGCAGCGACACCGCTGAGCGTGGTAAATAAAAACTGTCAGCGGGGATCAGGGGAGGGCTGAAGGTGCTGACTGTATTCGGGCTGGGAGTCAATGCAAGATATTTATCCCCGGCCCGAGACGGCTTCGTCCTGTTTCTTCAGGTTTTCCGTGATCTCCCACCGAGAGCGCATCTCGGACGTTTGCTCAAAGCATGGCACCCGCCGTCGGCGCCTGGGTCTTGACCCTCTCCCTCGCGACCTGCTGGTTCTGGCCTGGCGCCGAAGCCGCATGTTACTACCCAAGCGGGCGGCTCTCGCCCAACGACACGCCCTGCCGCGACGACACGCCGCACGCGACATGCTGCGGCCAGGGCTACGCGTGCCTTTCTAATGGCATGTGCCAGGCCACGGGCGAGGAGCTGGTGCAGTCCGGCGCCAGCGAGTACGTCCGGGGCGCCTGCACCGACGAGACGTGGCGGAGTTCTAGCTGCCCGCTGTTCTGTATCGAGGAGGACGTCGACTTTTTGGACGGTGGGAACGGCGTCGCCAAGTGTGAGAACACGTCTCAGGATTTGTACTATTGTATCAACACCCTCTCCGCCGAGGAAGCGAGTTGCGAAGAGAACAGGAAGCTGCTATTTTTTGCCGGTATGTGTGAAAAGAACCCTGTCTTGCGGCTCAGAACCTGACGGGTCTTTCTTTAGGAACCCCGTCCGCCATCACAACCATCGGCGTCGCACCCAGCTCGACGACATCCTCATCCACCTCTACCTCCGCCGAATCATCATCCACAACCTCTGAGCCCGACTCATCCACATCCCAGGAGAGTTCAACGTCAACCGCACCCGGGCAAAACGAAACCGGGAGCACATCACAGACACCAGCGCCAGACGACGACACGTCTTCGGGATCTACCAACATCGGTGCCATCGTCGGTGGCGTGGTCGGGGGGGTTGTGGTTGTGATTCTCGCTGCGTTGGGTGGGTGGCTGCTGGCTCGGAAGCGGTGGGCTACACATGCCAATGGTCCTAGCGGTGGTCAAGATGGCAACGGCAACAGCTATGGTAACAGCAACGACCACGGCTACGAACACAGCTACGGTAACGCCACGAGCGTGATAGCTCCCAGCAGCTACCAGCCGCCGGGGGAACAGAAACTGGCGTATACCGAGCCCCATGTTTACCGTGACGAAGCGTATCAGCAACCACATGTAGCGCATGTGCCACCAGCAGCCGGGTGGAGCCCCGAGACGCCGAACGGTCCTTATGAGCTGGGTTTGCATGAGGCTCCGCGGCCTGCACGTGGACAGGCGATGGAGTTGTCCGTGGACCGATTCCCGGAGCTACCGGCGGGACATAAATGACAGACGCTTGGGGGGTTATAGAGGAAGATCACGATATACCACAATAATACACAGGCTACACAGGCCTAACTCTACCACGTACTGACCCTCCGCTGCTCTCTCCCCCTTCCATCATGACACCCTCGTAACCGCCTCACCCACCTCAGCATTATTCAGCCCCACAAACACCACCAGCACCGCCGCGTAGGCCGCCGTCCCGGACAGCACCTCCATCGGCCTTTCCAACAACCAGGCCATAACCAGCCCAAACAGCACCACACACACCGTCGTCGCCACCAGACACGTATACAGCGTGCGGTGCAGCATCATCAGCCACATGGGCCCGACCAAGAACACCCCGCCCAACAACGCCATCACCACGCGGTCGCGCAGCTGCGCCAGCTCGGATTTGGCCCGGTTCTCGGACCGCGTGCCGCCGATGGGGATGCTCGCGCTCTCCCAGGGGCCGGGGACGGGGATGGGTTTGGTGGTTTTGAGTTTCTCGTCCTTTTCGGCATCGGCATCCAGCATCGTGTGCAGCAGGAAGCTGTCGATGAAGCGCTCGCCGGTGACGAGGAAGTCGTCGCGCAGGCGCCGGCTGTGCTGGAACATGTAGTCGTAGTCTTGGAGGGCTTTGGCTGTGGGGTGGGGGTTAGTAACTCGTCGTTCTTCTCTCTGAGAGAGTATTTTGAAAGTGAGAGTTGGGAAAGATGGGGAGGAGAAAACCCATGGGGCTCTTTCTTATCTTACTTACTATATGCTTGCAAGTCGGCCTCCCAGCCGTCCGGCTCTTGGTTTCGGAACCGCATGTCCGCGACGTGCTTGACAAGCTTGCACTGCAACTTGCGCAGGTGCATCCGTTGCAGCTCGGCAAAGCTGATGCGGTAGCTCTGATGCGGCCCGTTGCTCGAGCCTCCGGCTTCTTGCCGCGTCCAGGCATCGCTTTCCGCGGCGGATGGTGTTATTCCCTTCGAGAATGTGAAGCGGCTCCTCAAGCCGGTGCCGCCTAGTAAGGGTGTTGTCTCCTCCACTTTTTCGATCAGGTTATCCTTGTGATGTAAGATGGCAAAGGAGTTGAACGTTTTGGGGTTGTTAATGTCAACTCCACGAAAGCTCGAAGGTCGCGTGCCGCCCCTTTCACTTTCAGGGGGGAGAAGCCATGGATCCTCGCTCCCAGTAAGTCTTGGGGACCTGGGTGGCAGCGAATGGGCCATTGCTGGGCCAAGTCGCTGCCCTTTTTCATGCTCAGAAAACGCAATAGATGTTTGCCCTGGTCGCTCGCTTCTCGATGACCCGGCATCAGATCCCGAGTCGAGAGTCCACGGCCGTTCTCTCTCTTCCGGCGGTGATAAAAAACCGTGTGTTTGGCTGTGAGTAGTTTCCTCCATCTCACTCATCTCCGTGCCGGTCACTGAACGTTTCCTGGATCGTACCGGGCTATGTTCAGCCGCGGATAATGGGGGAGGGAAAATGGTTGTGGCATTTGTTGAGCCACTGGTCCCTTCAATGTCCATCTCCAGAGTATGAATCAGCTAGGTAGTCTTGAGGATTTTGTGAGGTGTTGCACCAGCCCCTGACCTAAAATATCATTCGCCAGAGGGATCTCCAAATCGAAGGGAAAGAGGTTGAGGCTTCTGGATGACTTGTTCAGATCTTAGCTGCATTCATGCATCTCTCTAGGGCTTGGCTGCGGCCCCCACAACCGAACGAGGGGGGTTCTTAACCGGTGACCTATAAGAATACTCCGCGTACAGGTCTTTGGCGCCCGCTCTGCATTATCTGTGACACTCTAGTCGTACAGCCCCAGAGGCTGTGCCCTCTCCGACCACATTGGAGGCCCGATCTTTAACTCATAAATCCCCGGCCTCCAGGCACGATTCCACCCTCAGATTACATGAACCACCATATTTGCTTCATCTGGGCAGACTATCATCCATATCTAATAATCTTAATCCAACGACGCCATGCTGAACGCCTCCGAAGACAGCGCAATCGTCGGGTTTCATATTTATTTTGAGCCAAGAAGGGTGTATATCGAGTTCCGTACAGATACACAAGCGGTGGAATATCTGAGGCAGATTCAGCAGCGGTCTGTTTACAAGTTTAACGCATTGGAAGGCGAGCGAAACGGCAGAATCTGTTCCTTGCGGCTTCCCTCGAGAATTACCAGTGCCAACGTCTGGGGTTCCGAGATCTACCTCACTTTCAGCGACAAGACCTTCGCCAGTGACTGGGTAAACGGGCTATTGATCTGGGGGTTTCGGAAGAACCAGGATGGGACAAAGAGCGAGACCGACGTTTGTCTTCGCAGCGCCACCACCAATAAACAACTCAACAAGGCCTTGAGAATCCCAGAAAACCGAGGGGCTGGCGGATTTGCCGTCTCACAACAATCAAGCACTACCGACAGACGTCCGCCCCAGAAGCTGCCTCGAGTTGCTATGACATCGGCTACTGAATAGTATCAAGTAGAGAGGGTTAGCCAGGTCGATTACTTGGATCAGTCTGAACTGAGCAGCGAAGTGTCATGAGGAACGACCGTCATGAGTTCGACGAGGGAGGAAAATGGGGGCTCACATCCGTCATCGGCCCAGTATTCTTAGCATACAGATATTATTGTATTGTAACGCCACAATAACGCCTTCTATCTCACGCTTACTGTGTAATCCAACTGGAATCAAACCAGTCCCTCTAAGCCCTCCCACATCTAAACACTCCCCTCATCTGCACTATCATCATCCTCATCATCATCATCATCATCACCAACCTCCCCATCCTCACCCTCCCCACTCCCACCATCACCCTCCTGATCCGCATCATAACTCGCCTCCTCCTCCGCCTTCATCATCGCCTGATCCAGCAACGCATCCATATGCGCCTCCTCCAAGCCCCGGTAGTCCATCGCCACGTCCCCCTCGCCTGCCCCGGCCGCGGTGTGGTCGCTGTCCGGGTAATCGATCTGCTCGCTCCCCGAGCTGGACGACTCGTAGGTGGCGTCGCCGGGGCCGCCGTTGCCGTGGTTGGGGTGGAGGCCGACTGGGCTGGGGGGTGTTGTTGTGGCTGTTGTTGGGGCTCTTATTGTCGAGGCTGTTGGGGCTGAAGTCCGGGCTTGGGGGCACGCGGCCCGGGGTCCGTACGCCGAAGGGCACGGCGTCTGGGACGGGTGGCGGTGTCACCGGGAGTTGGGGGGCGGGTAATAGCTCTCATTCCTCAAAGAACCAGCACTGTCGCGTGATTGCTGAGAGATGGATCCCGTGCTGTCGTTGGGAGGGTTTCCGTCCGATTCCTGTTCTGCCCAGGAGCCAAGCAAGACAAAACCTGGGGTGCCGAAACCGGAGCCAATACTGCCGCGTTGTTGCCCGCTGTTCTCTGGGGACTGGCTTGACGAGCTGGGGAGTTCCTCATTACTGCTACTCCCGCTGCTACCCATCTCGAGCTGGTCGTCGCTCTCAGTCTCCATGAGGGTTGACGCCTCGGAACTGAACCTACTCCCTACGAGGGTTGACCCGTCGGAACTAAACTTGTCCTCTGCCGTGGTTGCCGACCCGGAATTAGAATTGCTCTCTGACCCGGAACTGGAACTGCTGGGGGAATCGTCTGAATAGTAGAGGCAGCCGTAGGTGCCACCACAAGTCGGTTTGCACCTGCTACAGGGCTGTGGGTCGTTTGGCCGCGGCCTGCGGTCCTCTGGGCTCGGGGCACTCTCCCTTCGGTTACGCGGGTTCCCAGGACTGAGCGGAAGGTCGTCATCCTCATCCGAGTCATCCGCATCCTCTTCATGCGAGGAGTCCGCAGCATAAACAACAGGGGCAGGAGCTGGGCGCGGTGCCTGCGGGGGAGCTACCCCAGGCACGCTTCTGTCGTCGAGGAACAGCAACGGTGACCCGTCGCCCAATGCTGCCTGAGCCCTAGTCTGTCGTCGTTGATAGTTGTCATTGGCTCCTGCACGGCCGTGGTATGATATCGAGCCTGCTGACAAACGGCGGCGCTTCTTGGGCACCTGGTTCGCGGGGCCGGCGTCATTCTTCCTCTTTGGCGCCATTGCAACAGTCGTTGTAGGAACAAGGAAGAACAAAGATGTGCGAGAACAGTTGGGTCACTTGGAATTGAAACGAAGATACGGGTTGGGCCAAGACTAACGCTCTTGGAAAGCAGAAAGGGTATGCTTCTAGCTGTTGAGATTGAGTTTGTTGGCCTGGTAATGATTAATATACACAATTCAGGGGTCGGCACTGTTCAGAGTTATATCCTGGGTCGCCAGACAATGACCTTCTCCTAATGCTATAATGGTTAGCTATTAGCCTACCGCTAACAAGGAGAAACTATTCTTACGGGAAGAGACAATGGGGTTTGAAAAGGAACTGAAAGGCTTTTGTCAAACAACAATAGACCAATACTGCCAAAGCTGGTTATTGATAGGCCACTAGCGGCCCAGATTGCCACCTACATACTAGAGATGAAAGACAAAGAAGCGTTCAGTCTTTTAACGACATCCCCTTCTTTTCTATTCCTTTCATCTACTCGAGTCATCGTTCAACTCCCATAACGCATCCCCATCTCGCAACTCATAGTACTTGGGGCAAACCAACGTCTTCCATCACGAAACACTTATCGATCTTTGACATTCCTAAACTTTAAGACTACAGGTTAACATCACAAAAAGACCCAATCAAATTACTTCCCGTAAGAAGAAGACAAATCACACCCAACGCAACGATATGGAGAGATATTACGAAACCCACAAAAGCTTCGAGCTAGACAAGAATGGCCGGCCTATTCCGATCGAGTTCGACGCGGCCGCTTTTAACTTGGCATTTGAGGCCGATTGCCGCGAGTCCTACGAGGCACGGACCGGGATTAATTACGAGGACGCCCCTACGATGAGTGCGGTTTCGGCGATATCTACGCAGCCGAAGCAGCTAGAAAGGCGAGCGAGGCCGCAGGCACAGCCAGTAGAACCCACAGCAGGCTTCTCAGCCAGCTCAAAACCCAGCGAGGCATCGACTTCGACACCTTCCAACCCTCCACCACCCAGTCAGGACCCTCTAAACCCACCATCAAACCCTCAAAACCTGCCTCCCACCCCTTACCCCCCGGGGACGGGTTCCCTCCCCTTCTTTCCCCCAGCATCCACATACTCGCCCTCCTCACCGCTACCACCGTCCCTCTTCAGGCACCACGAACTAGCCCGCTTCGTCCTCTACTGGCTCGCGCGGGCCGCAGGGATCGACCTTGCCGCGTGGGAGAGCACCGTCCATCTACTACCTGCCGCACTCCGTGACACCATCCCCATTCCCGCCACCACCCCCGATACCAGCAACACCAGCAACACTGACAGGAGTAACACCACCAAAATCAACACCACCAAACCAACCCCCCCGAGATCAACACCAGACGGGGCGCCACCACCAGGGATACCAGAAAAGGAGGCACCTCCACCAGACCCACCACCAACACCAACAACCCCCCCGCCACCACTCCCACCCCAACAAGAACCCCAACAAGAACCACAACAAGAACCGCCACAAGCAGCACGCGCCACCCCCCCTCCCGGTACTGGGCGACGCTGCACGCGCTGCGCTGGCAAGAAGGCCTGTCGGAGCCGGTCGTCAGCAGCCTGCAGGCGTGGTACATCGTGACGCTGCTCCTCCTCGTGTCGACCTGCGAGACAGGCACGGGGGAAGCGATTCTGGCGGCGCTGTGGAGGCGGGTATTGTGGCCGGTGCTGCAGGTGTACCTGCTTGTGGTGGTGATTACTTCGTGTGTGAGGTGGGCGCCGGAGCTGTTGTGGTTTGGGCGGGAGGTGGTGTGGTTTGTGGTGTTGGCGGTTGGGGGCGCGGTGGTGCAGGTGGTGGGGATGTGGCTTGGGGTGTTGAGGGCGAATTGGGTGGTTTGTTTAGCGTGGGCGGGGTGGGTGAGTTGGGGGTTGGTGACGAGGGTGGATCAGGGGGAGGTTGCGGAGGAGACGGTGGGGTGGGTTTTGTATAGGAGTGCTGAGCTGTTGTATTGGGCGGGGGATGTGGTTAGGGATGTGGCGAGGGGGGTTATGTTGACGGCTTGAAGAAGTGTGTTCGTGGTTGGGTATTAGACTTGTATTTAGTTTGAACGATAGGGCCAGGTCGCCCGATGTTTTGGTTTCACGTCTCTTTCCAAGACGGGGCCAACTGCCAGAATGTGATGTCGGCTCAGGGCAACGCTATACCTTCCCAGCTGTCTTGATCCCGTTTGCCCCCGTCTCAATTACCGTGTACCCATCTGCATTCCCTTCTCCCACCGCGGCCTTTGCGTAAGCCTCGTCACTTCTGTCGCACAGCACATCCAGGTCCCCATCACTCAGCACCTCCTTGTCCCCTGAGAAATTGTACACCTGCCCGTCCTTCAACAATAACGCCTGGAGCGTCTCCTTGTCCAGGTCCTCGCGCATATCAATCTTCTGCCCCATCGTCCGGAACCCCCCCTTCTTGATGACCAGCTTTTCCAGCCGCCGCTTCGCATCTGCACTCATAAGCAACCCCTCTTCCACGGTCCCCTTCGTCGCGAGCCGGTACACGACGACCGGCCGCGTCTGACCGATGCGGTGCGCCCGGTCCTGGGCCTGTAGGTCCTGCTGCGGGTTCCAGTCGCTGTCGAACAAAATGACTGTGTCGGCGCTGGCGAGGTTGATGCCCTGCCCGCCTGCGCGAGTGGACAACAGGAAGATCTTGAGCTTCGGGTCCGTGTTGAACTGGTGGATCTCAGTGCGCCGGTCTTCCTGGGCGACGCCGCCGTCGATGCGGCAGACGGGCCACTTGCGGAGTTCGGAGCAGTAATCCTCAAGGATGTCGAGTTGGGTCTTGAACTGCGAGAAGATGAGGACTTTGTGGCCGCGCTTGAAGAGGGTTGGGAGCAGGCGGTCGAGCAAGAGCATCTTGCCTGAGGCTGTTACGATGCTCTCGTCGATGGGTAGGTCGGTGCCGGTTGCCCAAGGGTTGTAGAAGTTATGCGGACTGTTGCAAACGAGCCGGAGCTGGAGGAGCGGATTGCCGAGCTTCTTGTTTGCAATCTCCCGTTCTGCGAGAATGGTTAGCAAAATGTTAACTTCAACGCGCATCATACCAATACGTACTCGCAACTTCGAGGGTCTGGGCACGCTCGAATTCCTCCTCGTCCAGAGCCGCTTCCACCACCTTGGGCTCATCCTCGCCCATCTGCTCAGCAAGTTTGGCCTCAAACTCATCGTCATCCATAGTAAATCATCATCCGAGTCGGACTCCTTGTATGATTGCCTGCCTCTTTGTGGCCGGCCGCGGGTACTGGCTGGGGTGGACTGCCTGCTCGATTTGGTGGTCTTGGTGGCTGGCGACTCGGATATCGGTGGGCTCTTTCTCTTGGTTTCTTTCTTCGCTGGTTTAGGAGGGAGTTCGGGAGCCACCTCTTCGACCACTGGAACCTTCGGCTGCCGACCTCGTGGGCGTGGCTTGCCCATCATGAGACTAAATGCGTTCTTGACCGGCTGCTTGGCATCATTTGGCTTCGGGGTAGCAGGCTTGCCTCGTGTTGGCGCTGGCTTACTCTCTGCGGCCGGTTCTTTCTTGACACTGCTCGATCTAGAAGAGCGCGTGCTGTGACTAGGCGACGACGCTTTGCTGTTAGTAGCCTCAGTAAGACGCTCAATGACCTTGTTCTCCAGATACGCGCGCGTATCAATGTTCTTGTCGTTGATGACGTTGTACAAGTCCGTTTGCTCTTTAGTCATAGGCGCATACAAGACGTACTCGCGCTTCTTGGGGAGATATTTTGCGACATCCGCCTTTATCCTACGGAGAAGCAAGGGCTGTAGCACCACGTGCATCTTCTTGACCAGCTCCTGCTTGGTCTTGTCGGCGATGAACTCCTCGGTGCCCTCTTCGTCTTCCAGATCGCTAAAATCGAACCAACTCTCAAACGCCTCCCAGTCCCGGAAGATCTTGGGTAGCAGAAAATTGAGTAGGGACCACAGCTCCTTCAAGTTGTTCTGCAACGGGGTGCCGGTGATGAGGAGACGGGTGGCCGAGGTGAAAGATTTGAGCTCCCGGAAGAGCTTCGAGTCGAAGTTCTTCATGCGGTGACCCTCATCAATGATGATGAACTCCCAGTTGATCTTAGACAAGGCAGCTCGGTCCTTAAGAACCATCTCGTAACTGGTGCACACCACGGGGAATTGATCGGTCGGCCTTCCTCCGTGGAGGTGGCGCATAATCTTGGACTTGAAAATCTCGTTGCGCTGCTGCGGCGTACCGTGGTACATGACGACTGGTATTGAGGGAACCCATTGGTGGAACTCGTCTAGCCAGTTGGACAAGGTGCTTAGGGGAGCGACGATGAGGTGTGGGCCAAGGTAGTTCTCCTGCTCACGAAGCAGAGCGATTAGGGATATTGTTTGCACGGTTTTACCTGGTACATGTCAGTCTTGAGGTTCCCGTGGGAAGGCTACTTGGGACATACCTAGCCCCATCTCGTCGGCCAGGATGCCGCTCATACCCTGAATACAGATCTCGTACATCCAGGTCAGACCCTCAAGCTGGTAATCTCGCATGGTGCCGCCAACCAGACACTTAGGCTGCTTCGCCATGGTCAAGTCATGTTCGCCAATGGTCTTGCCGTCGAGACTTGTGCCCACACGGCCTAGAACCTTTGTCTTGTTTGTGAGAATGCTGCTGAAGGCGGCGCTTTGAGCGAGCAGCTGATCCAGGTCCTTTGCTTTGGATTCGCGCTCCCTCTTGCTGAGATCCCGCTTCTTCCACTTCTTCCTGCGCTTGTCCTCGGCCTTGTTGTTTTCTTCCCGCGCCTTCTCCTCCTCCGCGGCGAGGATTTGCTCCTCCCTCAGCTTCGTGTAGCTCATCTTGGACTTGTCCATTGGTGGGCTCGCAGGAGAGGCCGGGGGTGGTGACGAAGGGGCGCTAGTGGGAAGTCGTGAGAGGGAGCTAGCAGAACCGCTATCGGCCGGGGAAGAAGAAGCGTGAGGCATTGTCGGGGCAAATGGTCAAATAGAGAAATATGGTGGAAACGGAGATTGGCCGTTGGCCTGTGATTACGGAGGAGACACTGCGAGATTGGAGTCTGGGAATCGCGAGTGGGAGCTAGTTTTTGAACAAATACGGAGTCATTGAAACTAAAGAGAGACCCCATGGAGGCAATCCTGGCAATCCTGACAATCATTGGAAAATTAAGCAAAGTCGACAGGTTTTAGGAGATAAGCAATAAGGGAGGAAGCTGAGGCAAGGGTGGGAGTGGGTCCCGTCAATCAAGGGCGCGCGATTCACGCGACAGCCGATCGCCACTGCAATCGAAAACGCGTCAGAGCCTTGCGCGCTGTCACGGGTCAGGGGTAAGCCCATTAAATGTTCAGCGCCAGCCCCACCTAAGATTTTGTGGGGGGAGTCCGTCTTTGAGACTCTGACGAGCAACCCTTGCCTGTCTCTGCCCCTCGTCTTGACTCAACCAATTGCCCCGCATTTCCAGTCAGGTCAAAATTATCGATTTCACCCCACCATCGCTGGGACGAGCAGCTCAACACCAAAAACACCAAAACTGTCCAACACTGTCACCGATTCAATTCCTACTGCTTCGAGCACCCTAACAATCCGCCAAACTGTTCTCCCTCCGAGCCTTTGCGCGCCCTGCAGCCGCCCTGCGAAGCGCATCTCCGCTCCGCCAAGTCCCATTCCGGCCCCTCAACACCATCTCGTTGTCCAACCCGCGCATCATGGCAGCCCTCGACGCCCAAAAGTATACTCCCGCCGAGGAGTCCGAGATTCAAACCTGGCTCGACAAGGCTACCTCGCTCAAGGTGGCCGCTTCAGACGCCCTCCTCGACACCCTCAACACCGACCTCGCGACACGCACTACCGCCATCGGCACTAAGCCTAGCAAAGCCGACGTCGCCCTGTACGAATCCCTCGCCCCCCTGGTAAAGGCCTGGACCCCTGAGCAGCGCACCGGCGAGCAGGGCCGCCCCAACATTGTGCGCCTCGTCGACTTTGTGCAGAACAGCCCGCTGTTCGGTCTCAATATCGCCGATGCCGACAAGGTGCAGGTCGACGCCGAGGAGATCCTCTACGTCAAGCCGCCCGTCGATGCCAAGGCTGAGAAGGAGCGCCTAAAGAAGGAGAAGGCCGCCGCCGCCGCTGCGGCTGCCGGCGGAGACAAGACCCTCGTGGACCGGACAAAGGAGGCGGCCAGCGCCGTGGTGGAGAAGGCGGTCGAGGCGAAGGACAAGGTCGTCGAGGCCGTGGCCGGCGAGGGTGGCGCCAAGAAGCAGAAGAAGGAGAAGAAGGAGCGCGCTCCCAGGCAGCCCGCGCCTCCCCCGGCGCCGACCGTCATGTCGCCCTGCCTGATCGACCTGCGCGTGGGCCACATCCTCAAGGCGATCAAGCACCCGGAGGCCGACTCGCTGTACGTCTCGACTATCGCCATGGGCGACGCCCCGGGAACCGACGACACGACCGAGGTCGACGGGCAGGTGGTGCGCACCGTGTGCTCGGGCTTGAACGGGCTCGTCCCGCTCGAGGAGATGCAGGGCCGCAAGGTGGTGGTGGTGTGCAACCTCAAGCCCGTCAAGATGCGCGGCATCAAGTCGTCCGCCATGGTGCTCGCCGCGTCGCCCAAGATCAAGGAGGGCGAGGTCGACGACCACAAGGGCCCCGTCGAGCTGGTCAACCCGCCCGCCGACGCCAAGGCCGGCGAGAGGGTCTACTTTGAGGGGTGGCAGGGCGAGCCCGAGAAGGTGCTCAACCCCAAGAAGAAGATCTGGGAGTCCTTCCAGCCCGGCTTCACCACCACGGATGCGCTTGAGGTGGCGTTTGACGCGGGCGTGGTCGAGGCGTTGGAGGGCAAGACTGGGCTGGGCAAGCTGGTGACGGCGAGCGGTGGCGTGTGCAAGGTCGCCTCGCTGCAGGGCGCTCAGGTGCGGTAAGATGGGATGGCGCCGGGTGTATGGAGAGATACCAGCAGTACACACCATTTGTCACCAGACATGGACAGATAGATGGATGTTGAGAGGCAAAACAAAACAAATAGAACAATTTTTCTAAACGCTGGCCAAAACCAACCACCCCAGTGAAGAAGCGAACCAACTTTTCCCTCCCCCCTTTCCTCACTCCCTTCCGCGACTCACTCACTCCTTCCCCAACTAACCCACAGTCAGAATCGCCGTCGGACGCACAATGCCCGTCGTCTTGCACCCGGTCGTGACGGTGCGCGTCTCGGTCGGGATGACACAGCCCGTCGTGCAGCCGGGACACTTCCCCTTCTCCGTCACGGTGGCCGTCGGTGTGTGCGGGCAGCAGTCGGTGCTGATGCAATCGATACTTGTTAGTTACTCTATCATGCCATTTCTCATTTCTCACGCCATACTGCATGATGGCTGATTGTGGGAAAGGAGGAAAGGAGGAAGGTGAAAAGGGGGTGGAGAGGGGGCGTGGGGGGTGTCTTTATTACATACCTGCACGGCACGGCCACCGTCGTCACCTTGATGATCATGGGGCACATGATGGGGTCGGTGGGCGGGATGCATTTGAGCAGGGGGCAGATCGCTGGCGGGGGGGGGCAACAACACATAGGAGGTTAGCTAGGTGTTTACGCAACCTTCCATGACAGAAGGGTGGGAAGCCGGGAGGTGGAGGTGAGCTGGCTCTGGCCCGACATACTGGGGGTGACTGTCTTGGTGGTCGTCGCCGTGTAGCAGCCCGGCGGCTTGGTGCCGAAGCCGATGCAGGTCGGCGGGAGCACGGGCGGGAGGGTGACCGGGTCAATGTCCTGGCCTGCGGGCGCTGCTGAGCTGAGAAGACGGGGAGATGGTGCGTCAGTATTTCGTACTTATTGCTGGGAAGTGGATGTGTGGATACGAGATGTGAAGGTCGGTTTCGTGGTGATAGATGCCCTTACCTGATGCTCAGCAGCCCAAGGAAAACGAGGGTGTTGGAGAGTGAGAGCTGCATGTTGAGTCTTGTCTGGAGTTGTGTAAGACGTTATGTTAAGGCTAGGAAGTATCAAATATTGCAACTTAGACGACTCTGTCTTACACCCTAATAAGTCGAAATTGATGCTCATAACTGGAACTTCTCAGGGGGAGACTACCCTTCAAGTACCCTCTGGTTTCGCAACAACTTCGGCTCTCCCCCCCTCACATTTGCGTGGCCCGGCTTCCCAAGCGACCACTCGATCTTGACAACTATCCAAACGCCACCTTGCGGGATACGAGAGATACTCGCCCGTCAATTCCTGAACCAGGACAATCGGAGGTCAGTGTGGGTTGCAACGCCAGGCCAAGTAAGTCTGGCAGCCAGTCAAAGGCCCTTGGCCCAAGCCGGCGTCTGCAAGGTGAAGGAGTGTTTGCTTCCGGGAGACAAGAGGTTTCCCTCCGGACGCCTTCTCGGTAAGTGGCGTCGAGCTTTAACAATTTCTTACATGGTACGGCAGCTGTGACCCGGGTCTTGTCCCCTGTGTTGACCCGAGAGCGTGCAGCCGTTGAGCAATATCTTTCGAGAACAAAAATAGCATCAACGGACCAGGAACCCGGTAAAGCATCAGAGCCGGTCTTTTTATCCCGAGTCTCAACATCTGATTACCCTTGGCCCTCATGGACTTTGGCTCGCCGATGTCGCATTGGGTACTATATCCTGATTAGCGTCATTACCAGAACGGCTGCATTCGAACTGCCAAGTTGTCCACTTCCGTGCCTTGCAGAAGATGTGAAGACTCGGCATGCATGGAGGGCAGTCGGCTCGGCAGCGGTGTGGTAATCGCGGAGGAATCGAGGTCCCCTGCGGAACAAAGTTGCTCAACGACGCCGGGAAGGCCAAAAAGAATTAAACAGAGATGTCTGATTAAGTTTCAAATACATTGCCCCCCTCATACTATACAACACCCTCGAGGGGGAGTAGATACCCGAACCTCAGCATCACGGCCTCTCCCAGTAGACGTTAACGTACATACATGCATGCATCTCAAACAACCCCCTCTTATCGCAAACGCCGCGCCAGCCATGCCATCCCCTCGTAAAAGACCTCTTCAGAAAACGCCACAAAAGCAACCAGACACAATGCACTTTTGATGGTACACAACAGAAAATGCCCCACTCCGCCGTCGACCCGTCACCCCGCCTCGAGGGTCTGCTCAAGAGAAGAAATACTTGCTCCCCTTGAGCTGCTTGACATCGAAGTCGCCCTTCTCCGGGATCTCGGGGAACGTGAGCGGCATCCAGATAGAGATCTGGGCGTTTTGCTGCGTCGTCCTCGACTTTGCCACCTTCACCCTTCTGGGCTTGTCCATCTCCATCTCGAAGTAGTTGGTGCCGTGAAGCTCCTTCAGGTGTGCCGCGAAGTTCTCCAACCCCTTCATGCTCTTGCCGTCCGCCGCGCCTTCCTCCGCCCGGTACTCTTCCGCGGCGGCACTCTCTCCGTCGGCGGCATGCCCGTCCACGTCCCCATCCGCATCCTCGAGCAACTCATGGGGGTCAACTTCATTTGCCACCATATCGGGCGTCGCCATGGACTCGAAAATACTGGCGGGCGTGACCATCTCCTGGCCCTCCCTCACCTCCTCCGGGTCCATGGAGCGCAGAAGCATTTGGCGCCGCCTCTCCTCCAACAGTTCTTGCTTAGCGTTCATGCGGCGACTTTTTCGGAAGTAGACAATCTTCTGGCCGACTTCCGTCTTGGAGTCGATCTTGGCCCGGTAGAGGGATCCGCGGTATCTCGCCTCGAACTCGGCTTTGAGACGGCCGATGACGTCCTCTTGGTGAATACGGATGAAAGAATCGCGGATGACGGCGTTCATGTCATCCACGTCGGCCGCGTGTGTCCAGAACGAGTCATGCACGGCGGCAAAGGTAAGCCCGATGGCATTGCACTCGAGGGCCGACAACATCATGTGGCTGGCGTCGAGCGAGTGAATGAAGTTGGGAGGGAATGCCTGAAGCTGCTTCCGCCGGTTCACCGGGTCGTCCCGCTCCACGTTGGTCAGGACCAGGTCTTGGAGGCACGTCGAAATCATCCGAGTTCCGCTCTTCCTATACGGCTGAACCACGGGCATCCGCAAGGGTGTGGTCCAGACAAGTGTGTTACGGAACTGGGCGCTCATCTCGTCATCTACCTCGGCCTTGGACTTGGCTGTCTTCTTGGGTTTGGCTGTTTCGTCCGGCATCTCCGCAATCCGGTCAAGCTGTTCCGGGGTCAGGGCACGGCACACGCGACCGCCGATTTCACCGAGCCAGCTTTGGATGTCGTGAGCGCCGCGGAACATAGTCGACAGGGCCATAAAGACCTTGGCAGCAAGGTAGGACGCGAGCACGGTGGAGCTCAGGCCCGTCTCCTGCTCGATGTTCGGATAGAGCGAGTCCAGCTGCTTTTGCACCTGCTTTTTGGCACCAACGAACGTGACACCGTAGACGTTAGTCATGACGGTCTGCTTGACCACCTTTCTGCTGATTTTGCCGTCTACGGCCTTGGCAAACTCGTTGTCGTTCGCAAGCTCCTTCTTGACCTCCTCCTGTACCAGCTGGGCGACGGCCGAGTAGACGTCGGCAGGGCGGTCTCCCGGCAGAAGATTCACCTGCTGCGCGCCCCAGGTATCACCACCAAGCGCGGCATAGTGCTGAAGGCCATTGCAGGTACCATCCTGGTGGACAGGTAGGTGCGAAATGAAAGCTTTGGGGTCTGGGGATGATAAAGCTGCCTTCAATTCGAAGCAGGCGCCGAGGCATTGCCAGGGGTCTTCGGCTTGGAGCCACCACCGCTTCCCCGTGAGCGGGTTATCGGCTGAGTCGAAAATGTTTTCTAGGTTCTTGGTGGCGAAATCTTCGCGCTCTTGCAAGCTGGCCTTGTCGAATCCATACACGTTGGAAAGCTGAACTTTGAGCCAAGCCAACCCCCTCTCACCCAGCGGTCTACCCTTGGCGAAGAGCAACATGCCACGCATGTGGTCGGCACCCATGTGGTTCAGATACGTCGGCATCGGATATGCGCGCCCGCGGAAGTCGATGTTGTGAGGGAAATAGAAGGTCTGGTCCCGGAAGGCCCTGGCGATCTCCAACTGGAAGTTCATAAAACACCGGACAGAGTGGAGACCGGACTTTTCGTTCTCGGCGGCCTTAACCGACCGCAGCCACACGCGCTTCTTCATCGGGTCGTCGGTCGAGTCCGGTTCCTCGGGGATGGGAATTTTAGGATCCAGCGCGGGCAGGTTAGCAAACTCCTCGCCGGTGTTCCATGCCTCTAGCATGACATCGAAGACGGGGCGGTTGATTTTCCAAGCAGTTTTCCCGAGCACATCCAAACCCTTCATCATCTGCTCCATGTCTCCCCGCTCGATGGCCGCCTCAGCATAAATGCGCTGGTCCTTTTCATGATTTTTTAATCGGACGAGAGGGTTTGGCGATGCGACAAAACCGCCCTTATCGAACTTGGACCATGGCACGGGCTCAACAACCATAGGCAGATGGCGGGCTAATGCTTCACCCCGAGGCTCCCGCTTCATGAGCTCTATCAATTCACGGTTGGGCTGGATGACGCCTATTTTCCGGCCCTTCTTGAGCTGTACGGCGTGGGTGAAGGCTGGTTGGGCTTGTCTCAACTTCTCTTTTGTTTCCGGGTGCTGTCGTTCGACGATGATTTTCGCTGTGTCCATCAAAGCGGCGAGAAGGACGGCGCCAAATTTTGCCTTTATCAGCATCGGCCAGCGCGCCTCCAAGGATTCCTCTTCCGAAGCGGGGGGGGGCGGCGGCGTGTCTTTAGGCGCGGCATCAGGCGCGGCCTCAAGCGCGTCCTCGGGCACGGCCTCAGGCGCGGTCGCAAGCGCGGCTTCAGGTGTGGTCGCAGGCGCGCCCGAGCTGGAGTCGTACAACCGCATCAACTGCCGGGCACTCTGTTGCCGGCGTGTTTTCGATTTGGCATTGGGGGCGCGTCTGGCCTGGTTCTGGGCCCGGATGTCCTCCTCGGCAATTTTGGCAAGTTGTTGTACCATGTTCGAAACGGGAATGCCCTTGTCTGCGCCGTGCATAGCCAGACTGCTGAGTGCGCCGAGAATGGTGACAGCAGCGAGGCGTTTGGGGGGCGACTGTAGCATATGGGGCCCGTAGACGCAACGATCCATATCCTCCTTGGATTTCCTCGTCGCCGACTCGGACGCCTCCACCTTGGCTTGCTCCTCGGTAAGCCTGGCCTCTAACGCTTGATGCCAGTCATACAACTTCGAGTTGAGAGAGGGCGTCGAGAGCTGCGTGTTTAGGCCCATGCCCATGAGTGACTCGTTTTCGTCTCGCCATCTGGTGACGGCAGCATCCACGCAATCTCTCTCTAGTCTGGCTTGGACTTCGCGCCGTTGGGCGATGGGAAGGGAAGCAATGTCCAGCCCTTCTGGAAGCTCGGAAAGCATGGAAAGCGCCATCTTCAGGGATTTGAGCCCCATACCCTTTTGCGGTGTGCCCAAGACTTCCGGTGCGCCGGTTGAGGTCTTGTTGGTCGCGTCCGAAACCCCTGGGCCCGCAGACGCACTCCCCTCGTCTTCCTCGAAGGCCTCGGCATCTGCGGCGGCGGAAACGTCCTCGGGGACGTAGTAGGAAGGGCATATCTCGGCAATGGTGGCCAAGTCTTCGTCACTGAGAACGTTCCCTAGGTCGAGCGGCTCCCCGGCGTTCTGCTCGGGCATCATGCTCATGTAGCGGTCGATCCGGGCCGCCTGAGTACCGTCTGCGGGTGTAAGGAGGGTCGTTTTGAGCATGTATGCGATGGTGATGGGCGTGAACGGCAGGCGGGCAGCCCGAATGTGGAGCTCGAACCACTTGTGAACTTCGTCGGCCTTGTCCCTATGTGGTTCCGCCATGAGCTGCGCAACGCGACCCTGCAGGTACAGGTTGTGCAGCTCGACTGCTTGCTGGGGTTCTAGAGTATTCATCCTTTCGAATCGCTTTAGGACCAGAGCGGCACGGTCGAGCCTGCCGACCTGCACACAGGCGTCGAACACCGAGAGCATCTCGTCGAGGTCGCCGGGAATGCCATGGGGGTTGAGTCTTTGTCTGGGTGGGTATGCTTTTTGCTCGCCGAGGATCAAGGTGGTGTCGACGTTGTACGGCTTCAGTAGATAAGGTGCTACTTGTGGCTTTCGCGGCCGGTATTGGGTGCCCAAGCTAGGAGGAAGACCCTCAAAGGGTACATCGTCACCACCAAAGCGATGCTCGTCGAGGGCAGTGGCTAGGTTGCGCTCGAAGCCGACCAGGGCACGATACGACTTCTTCTTCCAAGGTCGTGAGTCAAGTTCGGTTGTGAGCAGGCGCCGGTTCCCGAGTAGAGACGGGGGAGGGTTGGAGACTGCGCATCTCGAACCGTTTCGGAGCGGGGCGGGGGACGAGAGGAGACGGCGTATAGGGAGGGGTTGTCGTGCGGCGCCCGAACGGACGAGCATCTTGAAGCAACAAAGGGAGCCTGCGCAGCAGTCGGGTCGTTCCGCTGCCTTGCTGTTCTCGGAGAAAAGCTGTGGTGAGGGAGAGGGTGGGTGTCAACAGAAAGAGAATATCTGTTGGTAGCTCGTCGATAACTAATGCATTAAACTGAATAACTGTGGCAAAAAAAGAAAAAGAAAAAGGAGAGTCGGCGACCCTGTCACAAAAACAAAAAGAAGGCTGCTGTCAACTCGCTTGAGAGGGAGGACAGCGCATTTGATTTCCAGATTCACTTCAAGAGACAGCAGCAAAACTCGGAGAGAATGGATGGCTCGGGAAGTTCAAAAATTAGCCTCCAGCCTGCATGGAAATCTTATCGGGACCCTCCTCGCGTGGCTGCTTGCGAAAAAAAAAACCTGTAAGAAGCGCGTTTGATTGGCCGATGCAATCAAGATCCACCGGGTTTGGTGGGGTGGGCACGGGCCGTCTCGACCGCTAAAGAGCACTGGAGCACCTCCACTCTCTCTGGCTTCCAGTCTGGATTGGAAGTTTGCGAACCTGGAAGACGTTAAAAAAATATAATCCATCTGTTGCCGCAGATATTTGGTCCCGTTCCTCATCAATCTTACCAATACCGATCAACCGTAGGCTATGCTAACAACAGCAATGGCACCCGCCGCTATCCTGCGTGTTGCCCGCTGTCCGGCCTGTCGTATGTCATCGGTCTTGGGTCCGTTCATCAGCAACTTTGCACCATCCTCTGCCCGTATGTCAGTGGCGACATCGAGGAACCAATTCCTCGCTCCAACAACTGTCGCGGCCTTCTCAACCTTCCGCCCTACGCCACGTCGTCTGCACAGCCCCTCGATCATCGAGCAAAGAATAGAAGAGGGGCAAAGCAACGACAAGCAGGAACCAGACGCCAAAGCATCTTCAGAGTCGAGTGGCTCCGATGAACCGTGGTATTTGCAGGTCGAGCCCCCGAGACACCCGACCCTCGTTCACCCACCTTCGCGGTTGCCCGACATCCCCGAAGGCTCGCCCAAACTTATGGAACCGCTACTCAAGTTCGCGTCGGACGGGCTGGGCATGGACGACTTGACGCTACTCGACCTACGGGAGCTGGACCCCCCTGCGGCGATAGGACCGAACCTGATGATGGTATTTGGGACGTCCCGCAGCGAGCGCCATCTTCACGTTTCGGCAGATCGCATGGTCCGGTGGCTTCGCCGCCGCGCCGGCGTCGTGGCCAAGGCCGATGGCCTCATTGGGCGGAACGAACTAAAGGTCAAGCTGAGGCGCCTTGAGCGCAAGGCGAGGCTGCTTGGAAACTCCGGGGCCGTGCGCGGAGGCGATGATGGTATCAGCACGGGGTGGGTCTGTGTCAACCTCGGCGTTGTGGGGGGGTCGACCCAGGAGGTTGAGACGTTCGACGCGGAGGGCAGGTCGACGGGTTTCGGCGTGCCACAGACGGGCACCACCGTCGTCATTCAGATGCTCACCGAGGGGAGGAGAAAAGACTTGGATCTGGAGGGGTTATGGAATGGCATGTTGCAGCGGAGCCTGGAGAAAGCGCAGGGATTACCGGTAGGTGCTCGCAGCACGAATCCATTCGAGTGGTAGAGCACCGCGACCCTGATGATTGTTGCGACCGCATGAGTTGCGTCTGATAATCGACTCACTACTATCGTTTGGCGATGAAAGGCTCTGGTGGTAGGGTGGTAGGACCGAGGACCACATGCAGCACCAGATAGAGCCGGCGCTCTTCTATCTACGCTGCCGACGCTTACCATGGCCAACGGCAGTTGTCGGTCCAGGGCCGAGATCTCGGCGCATGGTGTTAGGGGGCTCACCACGTCCTAGTCGGCTCAAAGTCCCCCCATCAACAACCCACCGGCTTGAGTCGCACACGTACACCAACTAAGCAGGAAAGCTTGGGCGTGTCCGGCGGATTTGACTCCCCAAGTTGCGTGGATGTGCTCGGGTCAACACGGCAACGCTCGAGACATGGTCTGGTCTGTATCTGAGCCCGGTGCTGATCCAAGGACGGCGGGCACTGCTCTAACGGAAATGTAACACACCCATGTAGAATATTGTATACTCTATACAGCGACGTTTTTGCTATGGCGTTTGGTTGGGCATAGGCAAAGGAAATAAATCCGCAACCATATTGAAATAAATTCCCAATCACTCATCCCAACCCACCTACAGCGCTCTCCCAACTCCCAGTAAACCAACGAACCCCACCCCGATCACAACTTCGCCGACTCCCTCATCGCCTCCCTCAACATAGGCGCCACCTGCTTCCGACTATACTGCACCGCCCTCTGCCGCCAACAAACCCTCCACTCCGGCCCCCCCTCCGCACCCTCATCCAACTCCCCGCCCTCCCACTCCTCCAACCCGAGCGTCTCCCCAAACCGCCTCCGAAACTCCCCCACCGCCGCCACCCCCTCCCCACTCAGCCCCCACACCAGCAACTCCCTCACAAACCCCCCACCAGACGACGAGGTCGACACCGTCATAACAGCCGCCACATCCAGCCCCTGCTCGTCGCGCGCCCACGCCGCCAGCGCCGCCAGAAACGCCTCGCGTTGCCCCTCGCCCGCCTGCGCTATCGCGTCCCGGAACCCTTGCACCACGGTGGACATGCCCAGGGCGAGGCGGCCGCCTTCGCCTTCGGTGAAGCGCTTGTAGTCTTTGCGCAGCACGTCGCGGTAGGGGAGGCCGGCGAGTTGGGATTTGAGGGTGGTGAGGTGGGTGTGGTAGGTGGTGCGGTCGTATTTGGAGGGGGCGGTTTCTTGTTGTTGTTGGGTTTGGGTTTGGGTTTGGACCTGGGACTGGGACTGGGGCTGGGACTGGAAAGGGGTGAGTTTGGACTCGGCGAGCTCGACGGCGCGCACGTCCCGGTCGGTCGTCTTGTCCTTGGAGGTGAGGTTGGTGGTGTCGATGAGGATGGGGGCGAGGGCGACGTGTGCGAGCTGGGCGTCGCATTCGGCCGCCGAAGTGCCGTCTTCGCAAGGTGAGGTTGCGAGGCTGTCCCAGGTGGGCTTGCAGTGGTCGAGGACCAGGCTCATGCAGCTGCCGCATGGGGTGATGATCCGCGGCTGGCCCTGCGGGAGGTCGTGTGGGATGGCGCCCTCGTCGGCGTGGTGGTCGATGCAGCCGACTACTTGGTTGGAAAACGATGTGGCGAGGTCCCCCGTGAGGGCGTTGTGGTCGACGAGGAGCCAGCGGGTGTCTTGAGGGTTGAGGCCATCGCGCGGGAGGTCACAGAGGGTGATGAGGTCGTCTGGTTTGAGCCCTGCCGGGTGGAGAGCGGCCTGAAGTTCCGGGCGGAGAGCGAGGTCTGCTCGGGGAAGGTTGGAGAGCGGGATGTGCAGGGTATGAGCGGGTGTGTGAGTGCGGAAGTAAGCGAAGAGGAGGGCCGAGCAGAGTGAGTCGAGGTCTAGTTTCCAGTTAGATACTAGGCTGACTGTATTGACTGAAACTCAAAGCTTCCTTACCTGCCGACTCATTGCCAACGACAAACGTCAACGGTTTGTGTCGTTGCGCAGGAGGGGCCAGCAGGGCCTTCTTGGCAGTTGCTAAAAAGCCCTTAAGTGAGGCCCGGGTTGGTGACATGATTGACTCGATTTGTAGGTTGCACCTTGAACGGCACGAATCGTAAAAGGCTCGAGAAATTTGCAATTTTCTTAACTGGGTAAAATTCGCAATGCCTTCCTGTGTACTATTGCGATGATAAGTGCCTCAACTGTGAATTTCCGTCTGCGCCGTCTAAATCCGGCAAGCAATAGGTTACTAGTCGGTCAGTAAAACAGCGAGATTGGGCAAATCTTAGTGGCCTAACTAGACGTCACTCTCGGTCCTGAAAACAAGAAAGCTGCAATCCGGCCTTCGCTCACGGGTTGGTGTAACGAATGCCACGGGTCTTGGCAGAGTGCGGACCGGAGCCGATGCTGACCGTTGACTCCGTCACATGCCGAGTGGAGACAGTGGGCCGGTGTCCTCGGATCCGATTCTCGGACATGGCACCCGAGACAGGTTCATGTTGGTTCAGGTTGGGCCCTCTTTCCCGCTTGGGCTACTTGACAAGTTGCATCTCATCTCAACTTTTAGTGGCAACTCACTGAAACAGGGGAATTTAACATTCGGACTGATACATCGGATCAGATCATCAGCCTTATCAAAGACGATCATTTAGCCCTTGAACTAAAGAAACTTACCAACACCCTCACCGACTCTTGTATTTAACCGTCCCAAAACACACACACACACACACACACACACAGCTCGTCCATCAACATGCCCCTCCGCCTCGCCATCCTCGAAGCCGACACCCCCGTCCCGGCCGCTAACGAGCGCTACGGGGGGTATCTCGGCGTATTCAAGCACCTCTTCACCCGCGCTGTAGCCCCGGGCCCCCTCGAATCCGAGCTCATCCTCACCGGCCACGATGTGGTACACAACCCGTCGACGGCCTACCCGAGCCTGGACGATGTCGACGCCATCCTGATTTCGGGCTCCAAGCACAACGCCTTCGAGGACGACGAGTGGATCCTGACGCTGGTCGAGTTCGTGCGCAAGGCCCTGCTCCACGACCGGGTCAAGGTCGTGGGCATCTGCTTCGGCCACCAGATTGTTGCGCGTGCGATGGGTGCGCTGGTTGCGCGGAGTGATCAGGGGTGGGAGATTAGCGTGGTTGAGACGCGGTTGACTGAGAAGGGGAAGGAGGTGTTTGGGAAAGAGAGGGAGACGTTGGTAAGTTTTGACTTTTGATGTCCAGCTGCGGTGATGGTGACATCGCGGTATCTGGGGTTATGAGACCGACCGGGCTAATTTGCTCGCCCAGAACATCCAGCAAATGCACCGCGACCAGGTGTTCGGCGTGCCCCCTGGCGCAGAAGTGCTTGCCTCCACAGACAAGTGCCCGAATCACGGCTTTATCCTCCCGGGCCGTGCTATCACCGTGCAGGGGCACCCGGAGTTTACCGAAGACATCATGGAAGAGCTCCTCGAGCTGCGGCACGAGTCAGGCTTGTTTGTCGACGATTTGTACCAGAGCGGCAAGGCGCGGAACGGGGACCACCACGACGGCATTTTCATGGCGCAGGCCTTCCTCAGATTTTTGCAAGAGCAATAACTAACCAAATACGATAGTAATCTAGAGTCATGGCAGTTCTCGACCCGCACAATGTGACAAGTCGATGACGCCAAGGCGATGATCGCCGGACAATCACCCGCGATGATCGCTTACACGAGTCCCCGATTGTTGAGTTTGTAAGGGTCTTGCGAGCTATGAGAGGAGATCGCCGGGTCTGCATCTCGCGCACAATTTATCCAGAAGAGGAATCGTGCCATTTAACTTAAGATACGTATGTATCGATGTATGTAAGAATGCAGAATGACATTTTGAATGCTCCCCCCCGCCATGCTTAGTTAACGCCGAGGACGGCCCTTGCCATCCCCTCATGCAACCTTAATCAGCCACAACCCGCCCAAAATGCAGACCAAACCAGGGTATAGTGTAAGCCCCAACCGACTCCGAAAACAATGAAGAAAAAAAGACAGCCGCAATGTATATGCCCGCATGCATGTGAACGAACAAACCACCCCACCAAAAAGACCATACCCGTAAATGATCAAGCCACCTCCAGCCGACCCCCCTCTTGTCCTCTCCCCCCTTCCCCATCTACCCCATCATCGGCATCATCAACATCAACATCATGATCATCACCCCTCTCAGCCCTCTCAGCCCTCTCCACCCTCTCCAACCACCCATCCCACCACTCCCCCCCCGCCGCCCGTCTCCCCCCTCACAGCAGCATCAGCAGCAACAACACCACCAGCCACTCCACCAGCCTTCCTCCTCTCCCTCTCCACCCGCACCTCCCTCTCCCTTCTCTCCCTCGCCAACCGCCCATAAACCCGCATCTCCTCCCTCGTCCGCCCCACCCCATCCCCACCACCACCACCACCGCCACCATAACCATACCCATAGCCATAACCACCGTATCGTCTCCCGCCTGCGCTTCCCCCATAACCATAACCACCACCAGCAGCAGCCCACTCCCCACCCCACCACCAGCACCGCCCCGCCAGCCACGCCCAGCGCCTGACCAGTGCCGCCCAGAACCCGCGCCCGCGCGCATGCCGCCAGGGCGTCTCGCGCGAGAGGAAGAGCGCGCAGTCGACGAGCCCTTGCACACGCACAGGCTGAGCTGATGATGGAGACGACGAGCAGCCAGTGCGGGGGTTCGTGGTGTGGTGGTAGTGGTGGCGGTAGTGGTGGTTCGGTGGTGGTGATAGGGTTGTTGGCGGGGTTGAGGGGGGGGCTGTCGCGGTGGGAGATGGACGAGGAGTCGTCGTAGCCGAGGACGTGCGAGACAAAGGGGAAGAGCCAGAGATATGTAGACGAGCGGGTAGGCGAAGAGGGAGCGGAGCTGGCGGAGGGTTTTTTTTTGCTGCCGCGTCTGCGCGCAGTCGTCGTCGTCGTCTTCGGGCGAGGTGATGGTGATGAAGGGGGAGATGTTGCTGTTGTTGCTGTTCTTGCCGTTGTTGCCGTTGCCGTTGCCGCTACCGCTGCCGGCGGCTGCGCTGAGGATGGGCGAGGAGTCCGGTGCGTCTTGGTCGTCGTCGTCGTCTGCGCTAGATTCGGGGGTCGCTGTTTGTCGTCGGGCGCCGTGGAAGGAGACGCGGCCTTTGTTGGTACGGCTGTTGACCTCTCTGTTGATATCGACCGAGGGCATTAGGCTTGGGCGGGGTGTGCGCCGCTGCCGGGGGGGTGAGGAAGGTCGGCGATGTGGGGGAGGTCGGGTCGCTGGTGTCGTCGCCTGAGGACGGGCTGCCGTCGGGCGAGGAAGTGTGTGTAAATGCAGGCCAGTTCCACTTGACGGAGCTATGCGGTCTCTGTACGTCTGCACTCGTCCTCGCGCTCGCAGGCCAGGCCGGGCTGATCGATGATGGCGGCCGGAGCGGGTCTTTGGCGGTCGAAATGGTATCGGTCGCTGAGCTCCGTCGGGAGCATGGTGTGGAAGGAAGGAGTCCGTTATAGCGGAGACGCGGTGTCGAAGCTGTCACCGTCGATTCCCTAGGTGCCTGCGACTGCATGGCTTCCGAGCGCCGCCTTCCGTAGTCTCCCATCCTCCTCCGGATATAAAAGTAGATGGATACGTAAATGATGACGATGCTGACACAGATGATGTATCGCGGGACCCAGCTAAGCAATAGCCGCGCCCAACTCCTGTCGGTTCGCAGGTAGCAGTAAGGGCCCATGTTCTCATACCCATTGCCACCGATGAATGCCAGGCACGCAGCCAGAAGTGGGTACAGATAAAAGCCCAAGTAGGCACGTCGACGGTACGGGTAGAGTCCAGCCCTGGGTCGGAAGATATACATGGCGGAATGGACGGCGATGAGTAAGACGGCAATGTCGGAAGACTCGATGCCCACAGCGAGAACAAACCCGCTGACCTGGCAAAAGGCCGAATCAGAAGACACGCCGCCTCCAACAAAGCTCACGATAGCGAATACGACCAAGACCAGGGCCTTTGCGAAATCGCTTTGGATCAACAGCAAGATCAACCTGACAATGGTTAGCGAGAGACGGTTGGCCACTCCCAGGACGGGTTGGTACTTACTCGTGCCGGAAACTCCGCCTCATCTTCACGAACCAGTACAGGGCGGACAGTGTTGAAAAGACACTGATCGAGGCGAAAGTGACTGATAGGATTAACAAGATGTGGATTATGTGGCCGTCGTCGTCGATGGCTGAGGGATGCCGGGCCGCAATGGGCGACATCTCAGAAGCGGCAGCTCCATCTTGGAGGTGGTTGAGAGGCGTCCCCGGAAACATCCATCTCGGCACCGTCATGACGCCTTTTGGTTGCTTCTTCTCCAGTAATGGCGAGACTACCAGCCTAACCTATCGTTCCAGGGGTTATCCGCAAGACGCCGGAGCATGACGACGGCGGCAGTGTCACAGTTGTCCGTCGAGTCTCGAGGGGGGAGACAGCCCATAAGAACAGGGCGAGAGTTACGAGGTGCAAACAGACGGCCGGTGGTTTTCTTGTCGATCGTAGAAAAGAGAACAAGGAGTGTCTATCAAAGTGGTCTTTCGGCGGATTAAGAGCGACTGTATGTGTCCCCCCTGGATCGTCGAGGTGCAGGACAGAAACGGACAAGACAGTCAAAGAGAGCAAGCAAAAGACATTGGAATGGATGGCAGAACCAACAAACCAGCAAGGGCGAGAACACGGGAATACATTATAAAAAGAAATCAGGGCTGTGGTGTAATCCAAGACCCTCGGCAGGCGAGCCGGAAGGTTAGGCCGCCCTGGGGAGGATCGGCATGATCAGGCGAGGTGCCCCGGATGTGCAGCAAGCCAAGTCAAGCCAAGTCGGGCGCCTGAGCAGCAAACGCAGCACATTCTGCATTTTTTACATTTTGTATTTTGCCCACACTTCACCCAGTTGCGAAACGGCAAAGGAGACACACGGAGGGCGCTGTCGTCCACGTCACAACCCCGGTTGGCGGTGATTGTCCATGCAAAGCACCAATGAAGTGAAAAAGCACACCTCGGCCCAAGCGAGGTGCTGTGAAGGCGGAACGGGAGATTGCGGCTGTGAGGTATTCCGTCGGCAGGATCAAGGCCGAGGGTAGACCGCCACATGCAGGCGACTGATGAGGCGGCTTGTTGCGAACCGTCAGCCTGCGCACAAATAAACAGATTAAGCCCCTCCAGTTGCGTGTTCTGTCACCGACTTGGCTATGAGGGTTGGCCGCATCCACTGGCATTGGATAGACAGCATTGTGACCCGCTCCGTTGTCAGCTGTGGTGTTGTGAGAGGACCAGACGAGCCAGGGTTAATTCGAGCAGGCACCCCAGGCCCCCAGGTGACTGCTGCATCTCCAAATCACCAAGTCGATCACCCGCAGCAGCCAGCGCTTCGCTCTCCAAGTGGGGATGGGTCGATTCGATCTTGTGCGCGCACCTTGTGCATCAGCTGTCCCGATCCCGGGCATCCGGGTGCGCTGTCTCGCTGTGTTTCGGGTATCGGTTGGCGCACAGAGGGAGGTGTCGGGCGTAAGTCTGTGACGGCATGGTTATTGGTTAGACGCTAACCGTGCATCGTCATCACCGCGTTGAGTCGTGGATGAAAATGCGGGATGTTGCGCGCCTGCCGATGATGGGGGGGGGACAAGGGAGAAAATGGCCCGTGTGCTCCGATTCCTTGCAGCAGTTGGGACTGTTCAACGGCACCTGGACGTGGAGGGCCAGCGTTGGTGGTGGGGTTATTTGCCCGATTGGGCCAAGCGACCAGATCAACCAACACAACCTTGAACCTGTGGGAGCTAAGATTGGGATTTTCTGATATTGGGGGGTCGAAGATGGGTGGAGAGGCGAGGATGGCTCGAGGATGGCTCCCAACCGCCAACCTGGTTCAAATTGTCGAGTCGCCTCTCACCGTTGCAAACGGCCCGTCACAATACCTAAGCGAGCCGTTCTCGAGTCATCATTGTGGTCGCCTCTTGACGTTGGAATTTCTCGGTTAGCCAGCCACCCGAAGAACCCTGCAATTTCTGAGGAAATAAAAGGAGGAATTTTTGTGTGACGAAACGCAGTGAGGGCTGTGGGAAAGCAAGCGGCAAGAGGACTAATAATAATAATACCTAAAAGAGGGGGTTGCCAAAGGCAAAAGGGCAAACTCCACAGTGGGCAGGCACGCAGGTATCATTTGCATTTGTATTTTTTTTTACGAGTTATACGTCTTACCAAAAACAGCATGCCCGAAACCATACTTCGTACCCGGTTATCCGCCGATGCGCCGTTGCGCCGAACCCAAAACTCCCATCCTTGCAGCGGGGGTGCATCGGAAATGCAACCAAGCCAATGCACCTTTAATCCATCTTCCTACCCAAGCAAGTTGATGTACGGCTCGGGCCAGCGCCCCCATACCATCGGTCGGTTCCCTAAGCGGCCGCTGACCGGAGAAAGGACCTTGAGCCGCCGCCTGTCCTCGTCCACATCGGCGATGGCCACAAATCCCATGACTGGCGCTTGACGGATTACCTCGGGCGGGTCGTTCACAGAGGCGTTCATGACAGCGAGGGTCCAGTGGGACATCTCCGCTGAGACTTCGGCACGCTCGAGGGCTGGTTTGTTGTCGTAGAATCCCGAAGCTGGGTTACCGTTAGTAAAAGACCATGGTTGGGCCGAGGAGAAAACCCTACCGTCGGGTGTCCTAAACACGGCCACATCGTCGAAGCTGACGGACTGTGTAAACGGGCTCAGCGTCCTTTTGGCGTCGCCGAAAAAATACTCCTTAATAGCGGCTTCGCGAGTAAACTTCATGAAGTCTTTATCCCGTTCTGCTACCCCATCGGACTTGTCGAGCAGGATCAGTGTGATGGCTTCTCCGTGTATCGTCCGCTGGTTCTCGAAGCGGCGCTGCAGCTCAGCGTGCAGATCGACCGAGCCAAGGACAACAACGATATTCACTGTCACGATTAGCCCCCGTGCTGTAGTACGCCCAGGGTTGGATAACTCACCTGCAAACTCGTTTACCGCATGCGTCAAGACCTCTAAATCCCCCTTGGCCACGCTCGCTGCCGGCGTATCCAGCAGCAACCCCGCCTCCCTGACCACCTCATCCGCCGCAAACTTGGCCCTCACCGAACTCCCCAACTTGCCCACCAAGTCCCTCCACAGCGGCACATCCTCATCCACCCGCTCCCTCCCCACGTAGTACACCATCGGCAGCTTGACAGGCACGGCGCTGGGCCCGCTGCTGGGGGTGCCGCTGACGCCAAACCCAGCAGCCGGGTCCTCGACATCCATGACCGTGCCAAACACCGCGGCGCTGACCGTGCCGGGCAGCGCCAGCATCCCCTCGCGCGGGTCGACACTCCCGACCATCGGCTGCCCGCCAGCGCGCGTCGCCAGCGCCGCCAGCGTCCGCGTTACCGTGGTCTTGCCGCTGTCCTTCTCCCCGCAGATCATCACCCGCGGCCCGGGGGGCGCCCCTCCGCCATTATTATTATTCCCCACGCCATGATAATTCCCCGACCCCCCATCACCACCACCACCTCCTCCTCCTCCTCCACCACCAACCGCCGCGGCCGCCCGCAATTCCTGCAGCGCAAAATGCAGATTCAGCACCATCAGCTGGGGCGAGGCCTCCGGGGCCGGGTACTGCGCGACCGTATCGACAAACGCGCCCGACACCTCGAGGGTGGCGCCCGTGTAGGTGAGCAGCTTGGACTGGGTGTTGCGCGGGAAGGTGTAGGTGCGGTTGAGGGCGAGCTCGGTGCCGTCGCGCTCGGCGGCGCCGCTGGTCAGGCGGACCGTCGCGCCGCCGCCGCCGATGCCACCGATGCCACCGATGCCGCCCGTGGCAGTGGTGGTGGCGGCGGCGGTATTGGTGGTTGAGATGCTGCTGCTGCTGCTGCGGGGGACTTCGAAGCGCCACTCCCAGAAGGGGCGGAGGGTGATGGTGCGGGTTGTGGAGGTTGTGGGTTGCTTGTGTTAGGTCAGTTGTTGGTTGGTGGGTGGGAGGATGGGGAAGAGGTGGATGGTTGGGGACGGGGCATACCTGCGGAGCAATCTGACCCAGGCCGGGGATTGACATGGTCGCTAATTCATCCGTAAAGGGGGAGTGTTGTGTGTAAGCGTGGCAGGAATTGGAAACTCGAGCTCGAACCGAACAGCTTTGAAGCTTTCGCGATTGACGATGGCGTTCGCGGCAGGCAAGGGTGGGTCCGCCAAGAGAAAGACACAAAGTGGATGGGGAAATTGAAGATGGATCTGGCATGTGAGCATGTGAACGGTTCAACGTTTAACTAATCTGTGCGAAGTACGAAGTAAAAGGACGGAAAGCGTTAGCCACTCGAAGCCCATGTTTTATTCTACAGAACTCCAGGTACTACTAATTATTGTACATAGGGCCTCGCGCCCGTTTTAAATACACTCCAAAGATGGCAGTTCTAAAGATAAAGTAAATTGTGACAAAAACAGTGCAGAGACTAGGGTATTCAGGAAAAACCAATGCCACCATGCCATCCATCATGCCATGCCACCTCTAAAGTCCTGTCGCTTTCGTCATAACGGGCATAAAATTCATAACCCATGTATCCTCCTTTTCCCGGCGCCATGCTGAAATGCCAGTGCAAACCCCCGTCTATCTCTCCCTTATTGAGCCAGCTCTTCAAAAATCTTGATGAGACTCCGAACCCCGACCAGACTGTTCTCATCGGGGCCCTGTCCGGGAACCCACTTGGCATGTGCAAAGTCGATGAGCTTCAATGAAAAGATCCGTGAGTGACTGAACAACTCGTCGTCATCATCGTCTTCCTCCTCGCCGTCGGCCAAGACATCTCCCATCAACTCAATCACTTTGAGGTCCCCTTCAATGGCGCCGGAAATGGCCTGCACATCGGCCGCGGCGATAGTCTCATGAACGAAGCTTATCCCGTTAGGTTGTCGCTCCTCGCTTTGCTCGAGATCTTTCACGAGGGTGCTCTGCCCCACCACGGTGGCGCTCTCCTTCCCAGTTGTTTCTGAGAAAACTTTCTTTTCCTCGACGCGGATTTTCGCTTGCTTGACAGCCTCGACCTTCTCAACCAGGGCGTTGTTTTCTTCAATGGCGGCTCGGAGCGCTTCGCCATCCCCTTCGAACGTGAACAGCAGGCTCGCCGAGTACATACGGGTTTCCGAGCTGGCCAGGACCTCCTCCACCTGCCTTAGCTCCTCTAGGAAGGCCTGGGCAACCGCTCTCCCTAGCTCTTTGTCAATCCCCGCCCGCTCGTTGAAGATGAAATTGGCAAATGGCTCTACAACGTTGTCCTTGCCGACACCGAACTTGCCATAGTCCTTGTCGTAGTTTTGGAAACCGTCCGCGTCCAACTCTTCGAGGTTGTCAGTTCCTTTGTACACGCGCATACCTGCGATGCGGAACCCGTGTGATCCGGTTGTCGTAAGCCTGGTGACCTCGTCGAACCTCCTCCGCTTCTCCATGGGCGCGTCGTCAGCCCACAGGCGCTGGCCGAGCTTAGCGTCAAGGATGTTGGGCTTCTTGAAACCATGCGCGCTGTTTTGTAGCACGACAGACTTGTTGGTTGGGATCCTGCGGTTTTTGTTCGGCCTCCACGCAATATCGATCGTTTCTTCGCTCTGTTCGGCCGCTGCTTCGGCCGCTGCTTCGGCCACTGCTTCGGCCGCAGCCGCCTGAGCCATCGAGACGACCTCTTCCTTCAGCTCCTGGCTCATATGGTCGGAAACGACAGGGAGTTGCTCGTTTAGGGATTCAATATCGGTCGCATCGTTAAGCGAGAGAGTCCCGAAGTAGAGAGGCATCAGCGAAGCGAACTCGAGGTGGTCCCGGAAGGTCTTTTCGTAGAAATCTATTTCTTGTTGAACGCAGGGCTTGATGAAAAGCTCGCCGTCAACGTCGCACAGTGTTCCATCACTATCAGCCACATGGTTAGCAACCACAGATAACCGGGGGGGCAACCGTCTGCGCACGTACTGCCCTGCAACCGCATGGTTGTAAGGCTGAAGATCAGCGTGTTTCGGGAGTTCTCTGCTAGTCGCCATGATGTTTTATCGATGTCGCGACACTCTCACCGCCCAAGCGAAAAAAAGGGTCTTGGAATGGGTGCAGATCCTGCCAGTTCCGTGACCGTTCTGTACTTATGGAGGGGGAGCGGCCGGGATCTGGCGACAGCGAAAGGCGACGGTTGCATTTGCATGGGTGCACAGAAAGTGGTGAGTTGGCTTGTGATGGGGTATCATGAACTGAAACAGAAGATGAGGGCACACTGTGTCTGCGGGTCGGGAAACCATATCATTTTGTCTTGTTTCCCGAGGAAGGCAAGGGGGTACCGAAGGAGTGTTGGCTGGAGATTCGCGGGGCGCGACAGCGGGGCGAAGCGTGCCAGGTGGTGGGGTCGAAGCTTCCATGGATGGTTCCGCTGGAACCCAACGGCTCGGGAGCCAGAGTGTGAGCCTCTGGGCAGCCAATTAGACCGCTCAACAACGCCTGAAGTGCCGGGCAAACCCGCAGGGTCTCAGGGACAAGGCCCGGCTTGTCGTCACCTCCGTCAGCGCTTCATCCCATGGATCAGGCTGAGCAATGATGACCTGCATCCTGCATTGAATTGCTCGGATTCCCGATCCCGCGCCCAGCTGAAAATCGCAAGGCGGACTCTAGGGCCAATATCCTTCGATTACTCGTCGCAAAACACCCGTCAGCAAATGTCGTCTATCCCACAGCCACCTAAGGCTCCTCCCACATGCGTCGTTCTTCGATTGCTGAGCGTTTCACGCCTGCACCTTGCCTTCGGCACCGCCGACATGTTGTGCATCGCATCACTGACTAACCACGAGTTGCCCTTCCGACTTTTGGGCACCGCTCTTGGAACGACACAACCTTCGAGGCCTGGTCAGACACACCTTCACCAGCCTCATTGGCCCAATCGAAGTCGACGAGGCCAGACATGAATCGGATTAGTGTAGTCAGCAGCTATTGGTGCGACCGAAACTGTTCACCAAATTGTGGCTTTGATTTTTTCTTCTAGGCGATATCCTTGAGTCTTTCTTTTGTGTTTTTGTGTTTCGTGATGTCTAATTCATACTACTCTCGTGCGATACTTGCCCCGACTTTCGGATCTCCTCCTAAATAACTATGAAGACGGGAGTCCATAACGCCCTACACGCTCTTTATTCTCGTTTTGTAGGCCGTAGTTCGCTCCTCCAAGGTACCAAGGTTCCCACGTGGTCAATCCTATCCACAATCATGGCTAGAAGTAGCCGCCGCTAAGTCAAGCCTTGATATGATTGAGTTAATGCTTGAAAACAAACCTATTATCCGTAGAGAAACGATAGTTGATTCTCGGGCCTTAGTAGGCAAGGGAAGTAGTAAAGGTTCATGTTTAAGATTTAGCCTTCAGCAATTTAGATCTCCTAGCCGTCGGGTTAAGTAAACAGCGCCTTACCTTTCAATCCTCAGACTGAATCTGCCATTCTTTGAGATGACTATTGAATAAAAGAGGTCTCGGGTTTGCTGAGGCAGTTCCTTCCTCCGAACCTACTTCCCGCCGCCCACCGCAATCGCTACCTTAGGTAGTTTTTGTTCTGTTTCCTTTCAGGCCCGGAATCTGTTATTAACCCGAGAATACATTCAAAACCTGGAACAAACCTTTTCCTATACCATCTGCATTTCTCAACCTTGACTGATTTCTACTTTTGCTCCTCGTCCCTCTTCCCTTTCCCTTATTCCGCAATCATTTCACCCGACAGCAACACACCAAACTCGGAATAAACTTCGCAGTTGCGCAACAACCTCTACATAGCGCTCATATTCCCGACAGAAATCTACGGGCCGTACAGGATGTCTTCCACTCCAGAGTCCAGCTCAGCCCCAGTGGAGGACGCACAGAAGGGCGCGCCAACTGAGGGCGAGACACAGACCATCACGCAAAACGTGAAAGTGCAGGACGCCAAACCCAAAGATGGAAAGAAGAAGTCGAAGAAGCGCAGCGCCGGGGCAAAGAAACGCGGGACCGGATTTGAGGGTGAGTTGTGTGGAGGCTCATGAGCTCGCTGGTTGCACCCGCTAACGGATCCTAGAATTCTACTGCGACCCGCCCTTGACGCCGGCCGAGCATAGCGAAGAGAAGGACGTCATCACCCGCCACATCGCCCCTTCGTTGACCGCATTGAGGAATGCATTCAGCGATTCCGTGCCCGCCGCCGCATGAGTACGGAGCGCGAAACTCTGTTCTCGAGATACCTCGTCCTCGGCGGCATTGATGCCACCGTGAGACAATTTCAAGGCACGCGGAACATTGGTGACGACATTCTGGCAGACTCGACGAAAAGCGCTGTCCGAGAGATGACGGCCACGACGTGATTCAGCGTGGCGCAGATGGTAACCGCAGCATCCGGTTTTACAACCCGAACTACCCCGACCATTGGATGTCGACTTTACCGGTGTTGCCGCGGGCTTTGTGTAAGTCTCAGGCCTAGCACGAGCTATATATGTTCAAAGCCGACTACTAACATACACAGCTCTGAGCATCTTCCCCAGTTGGTAGGCGCTAAGACCGAACAATTCTTCATGGGTGTTGATGTGGTTCTCAACTTCTCAAGTATGTGGATCGCCACGATGTCTGCCCTGAGTATGCCGAGGATGTTAGAAGGGCCCAGAAGGTTTGCTTGAAGGCTCTGGAAGAGCTGCCAGCTATCACCGAGCTACTGCGGCGGCTTCCGGGTCACTTCAACACCTCGATCAGGGTGTTGCATATGAAGCAAGAAGACGACGACTCCTCAACCTTCAGCATCTCCTCAAACCAGGCACTGCCTGATATCAAGTACGCCAAAGCTAGCCAGGCGGCCACTCTATCAATCCTGATGGGACCCAACCGCTTCCCAACCGACTCAGAGTGGTCTGTCACGGACAAGGCCGAGCAAACCTTCGAAGTCCTCGAGATTGACCTCCCGAACGACGTCGCTCGCGCCAAGTACAAGACCATCAACGAACATCTCACCAGCTTCCCCGACATCCAGCCGTGCGGCACCATCACCGCCCGCCCGGTCGTCATCCGCGACGGCTGGGACAACCCGACGGCCACCATGCCGCCGGAGACGGGCAAGAAGTGCCAGTTCGTGCTGGAAGAGGGCGCGCTCCGCCTCCTGACAGTGGGCATGAAGCTGACCATGGGCGTCTGCACGCTGAATGTCGGCCTCAAGTTCATCCAGTACATCAGCGGCATCCGGCCGAGCTTCTACCTGTTCCTGCCGCAGGAGCTGATGTTCCAGTACAAGGAGCCCGTCCCGAACGACCGTCCTGCGCGGAGCGTCCATGACCGCAAAGATGAGGGGGATGCTACGGCTGGGAACCCCGCGGACGACTTCGATGACTGAAGGGTTGGGTGGTGGTTGGCTCTCTGGAGTTCTGGAGGCGGTGGTCACGGGGCGGCGCAGTCGAGATGTTCACTGATTCGGGGGACGCACCAGGTATTCTCTAGTTAGAGCTAGTTAGCGAGAGAGCTAGGTAAATGACGTCTCTGACAAATCTGGTCTCGGCCAATACGTAGGGGATTCTGTGCTCTGCGTGTTATATGCGTTTGTTCAATAACCTTTAGCAGACAGACATGTGGCGGTCAATGCACTGATCCACTATCATGGAGGCAGTAACGTTGATATGATACTTATTCTAACAAGGACGAGTTTAGAGATTCGTCAACACTAAGGCGGGTGTGCCGCCCATACATCCAGCCAAGATCCGAAAACACACAGTATCCTACCCTACCAGCCCAACGCCCATTAATCCCCACGCGCAAGCAAACCAACACACATTCCCGTTCGTCCTGAAGCATACAAATCGCCATGTAGCAGTAAAAGCTCACTAACGCGGAGAGCACAAGCAGAGTTCACCACTTCCGTCGTACGCCACACCTCTACCATCCCGATCTACCCCGACCTACTCATGGGTCTGCACCTTGTGATCCCCCGCGACAACCTGCGCATAGCTCGGGGGCGGCGCGCTGCCGTCACTCGGCCCGGCCTCGCCGGTCGTGCCCTGCTCCTGGGGCGGGTGCTGCGCTGGTTCTGCTGGGGCGCCGAAGCGCTGCTGGTGCCGTAGTTCATGTGGCCCTGGCTTGGGCGGCTGCGCGTGGGCGCCCTGCTGCGGCTGGTAGCCCTGCGCCTGCTGCGCTGCCGCGGGGACCGCCGTTGCCGTGCGTGCCGTTGACAAACACGTAGATGCGCCCGTGCTCGGCGTCTTGCGGGACGCTCTCGTAGTCGTAGTCGTAGGGGGGTTCGGGGTACTTGGCGATGATGTACCAGGCGTGGAGGAGGCCGGGGATCTGGCGTGAAGGGGATGCGTTGTTAGTGGTGGTGATGACAGGGGGAGGGTTATGGGTTATGGGTGGACGAGAAGAAGGGGGGACGTACGTAGCCGAGTATGAGGGAGGATGTTGATGTGAGTCGGCCGAGCACAGGCCGCGCTTCACCCAGACTGTTTCAGATGAGTTATTAGCTTGTTGATCTTGATCTGAACACCCATCACAAGGCAGTCGCATGTTGCATGCTGCCTGCTGCTAGACGCTGCGGGGTGCGGGGTGACGAACCGGCGATGGGTGGGAAGAGACGGCTAAGAGGCCGAGAAAGATATCGTGTGAGCACATGGCGATTGAGTTGCTGATATAAACCGGTGGATAACGAGTCGTTATTGTGGACGTGGAGGTGGAAGAGTGTAGTTTGGGGAATTGGCTGATGCTGATGGGTGTTCAAGAGGGTCCCGGAGCAATGATGCAAGATGATGAGCGTGACTCCATCAGACCTGGTCGGATTGGGTGGCGGTGCCTGGGGCTTGCCGAGCTTGCGTAATGTGGGAAGCGCTTTTCCCCCTCTGGTTCTGGTGCCTTGGCGAGGCCTGGCCATGCCCCCAGGCCCCGCAACGAGTTTCGGGTTAGGGTTGAGTAGGACGATGTCCAAAGGCGGTCGGAGCAGCAGCGGCAGAATTTGTTGACCTCGCGCTGCGCATGCTGGAGCCAGCTGCAACTCGGTCTGGGTGCTTGGACGCTTCCAAGGTTGTCATCAACAAATGATCAATTTGGCCCTTTGGCCGCTTTCTTTTCCCACCTTCCATCCTCATTCTTTAATCACTTCACCGACATCATGGATGACTTAGAATCTCTCGAACTCCTTTCCTTGGTGTCGAAAGTCACCTCGGAACTGCAAAACCATCTCGGTATCAATGAGAAGACACTTGCCGAGTTCGTGATCGCCCAACGCCTAGAATGCGCATCCTTCGGAGAGTTCAAGGCGAAGCTCGCTGCGGCCGGCGCCGAGTTCCCGCCCAGTTTAATAGAGAGCATCGACCGCCTCGTCCAGGCTATGCACCCGAAATTCAAGGGGAAACAGAATGGCTCGAAGTACGATACCGATGAAAAGCCGGCGCGGTCGGCGGAGCAACAGACCAAGATGTTCAAAGGCCTCGCCATTCCCGACAAAGACGTGGAAGCTATTGATGATACATTGGCATTATTGGAGAGCTTGGAACCGAAGAGATCCGACCAGAAACGTCCACGAAAACGAAGCCGCACCCCTGACGACTCCCGGGGTGATCTGAGACGGAAACGCAAGGATAGGTACCGGTCGGGGTCGAGGTCAAGGTCGAGGTCAGAATCGCCGGCACGGGGTCGAAGAAGGAATGGCCGCTACGAGGATGACGACGACTTTCGCCGACCGCCTCGCCAGGAGTTGGACGAAACACCGCAACTGAACAAGATTTATGACGGCCATGTCACGGGCATCAAGGATTTTGGCGCCTTTGTAAACCTTCACGGCGTGGTGGGGAAAATGGATGGGCTGGTCCACATATCGGCATTCGGGCAACGAGTCGACCACCCGTCAGACGTCGTTACCAGAGGGCAGGATGTCAAGGTCAAGGTCGTCAAGATCGAGGGCAACAGGATAGGGCTTTCGATGAAGGACGTTGATCAACAAACGGGCATGGACCTCGCGCCGGAAATGAGACTGGGCTCCGGCGCCAACATGGAGGCTCTAGGTGGTCGTGGTAAAGCACCCGCTGACGCGGGCAACGGAGCGAACGGTTCATTTCAGGCAACTGCAGTGGCCAGGAGCCAAAAGAAGAGAATGACCTCTCCGGAGAGGTGGGAAATCCGACAGATGATTGCCGCTGGAATCGTCAAAGCCTCGGACTACCCCGACCTGGAGGACGATTATAACGCAACGCTCCGGGGAGATGGGCAGTTGGAGTTGGAGGAGGATATCGATATCGAGATCCGAGACGAAGAACCTCCATTTTTGGCTGGGCAGACGAAGCAGTCACTCGAGCTGTCACCCATTCGGGTAGTCAAAGCGCCGGACGGGTCCCTCAACCGTGCCGCCATGGCGGGAGCCAACCTCGCGAAGGAGAGAAAGGAACTGCGGCAACAGGAAAACGAGTCGCAAGAAGAGAAAACTAAGGTCGACTTGTCATCACAGTGGCAAGACCCAATGGCGAACCCGGAAACCCGGCAATTCGCCAGCGACCTCAGGAAACGACCCCAGGCGGCACAATCAACATCGGATGCAGTTCCGGAGTGGAGGAAGACGATCGCCAAGGATCAGGCGCTGGGAAAACGAACGAGCATGACGATCAAGGAGCAGCGAGAGTCCCTGCCCGTTTATGCTTTCAGAGAGCAACTTATCCAAGCTGTCAGGGAAAACCAGATCATGATTGTGGTCGGCGAAACTGGCTCCGGCAAGACCACGCAACTCACACAGTACCTTGCGGAGGCCGGGTTCACAAACAACGGCATGATCGGATGCACACAGCCTCGTCGTGTGGCCGCCGTCTCGGTTGCAAAGCGTGTGTCTGAAGAGGTTGGGTGCCAACTCGGCCAGGAGGTTGGTTATACCATCAGATTCGAAGACGTCACCAGTCCGGCGACCAAGATCAAGTACATGACGGACGGAATGTAAGTGGCATCCCTTTCTGACGCTATTAGTTTTATCCCTAACTCGGCTCAGGTTACAACGTGAAATCCTCATGGATCCCGACCTCAAGAGGTATTCGGTTATTATGCTTGACGAAGCCCACGAGCGGACAATCGCGACCGATGTCCTCTTCGCGTTGTTGAAGAAGACCATCAAGAAACGAGATGACCTCAAAATCATCGTAACAAGTGCTACGCTGGATGCTGATAAGTTCAGCGAGTATTTTAACTCGTGTCCCATCTTCACCATCCCCGGACGAACTTTCCCGGTTGAAATCCTCTACTCGCGTGAGCCGTAAGTCCAGCCCTTCCGGTCCCCTTATCATGCGGCGTACAGATAATTAACAACCAACTACAGGGAATCGGATTACCTCGATGCCGCATTGACGACGGTGATGCAGATCCACTTGAGCGAACCGATGGGCGACATTCTACTGTTCTTGACTGGGCAGGAAGAAATCGACACGGCCTGCGAGATTCTATACGAGAGAATGAAGGCGCTAGGAGCAGGTGTTCCAGAGCTCATCATTCTCCCGGTTTACTCGGCGCTGCCCAGTGAGATGCAGAGTAAGATCTTCGAACCAGCACCACCAGGGAGCCGCAAAGTTGTCATCGCGACCAACATTGCCGAGACGTCGATTACCATTGACTTCATTTATTACGTTATCGACCCCGGCTTCGTGAAGCAGAATGCGTACGACCCGAAACTGGGAATGGATTCCCTGGTGGTCACCCCTGTTTCCCAGGCACAAGCCAACCAGCGAGCGGGCAGAGCCGGACGGACAGGCCCGGGCAAGTGCTTCCGCTTGTACACAGAGGCCGCATACCAGTCAGAAATGCTACCGACGACAATTCCCGAGATTCAGCGGCAGAACCTGTCGACGACGATCCTTATGTTGAAGGCCATGGGCATCAACGACCTGCTCCGCTTCGACTTTATGGATGTAAGTTGCTTTGTTCCGCGAGTTATCTTCTTCGTTACTGACTGTATCTTAGCCACCACCTGTCAACACCATGCTTACGGCCCTCGAGGAGCTATATGCGTTGGGGGCTCTGGATGACGAAGGGCTATTGACGCGCCAAGGGAGAAAGATGGCGGATTTCCCCATGGAGCCGACGCTATCGAAGGTTCTGATTGCTTCGGTCGATAAGGGCTGCTCTGACGAGATGGTGACCATCGTTTCGATGCTCAACTTACTTCAAGTCTTTTACCGACCGAAAGAGAAGCAAGCCCAAGCGGACCAGAAGAAGGCAAAGTTCCACGACCCCTCAGGCGACCATCTTACGCTTCTGAACGTCTACACCTCCTGGAAGAACAACGGGTTCGCCAATGCATGGTGCTTCGAGAACTTCATCCAAGCTCGCTCGATGCGCCGCGCTAAAGACGTCCGCGATCAAATCGTTAAGATCATGGAACGCCATAGGCATCCCATTATCAGCTGCGGCCGGGACACAGACAAAATCCGGCGGTCCCTGCTCGGGCTTCTTCCGCAACACGGCGCGCAAAGACCCGCAAGAGGGCTACAAAACACTGATTGAGGGAACTCCCGTCTACCTCCACCCAAGCTCGGCGCTGTTTGGTAAGCAGGCCGAGTGGGTTGTCTACCATACCCTTGTGCTCACGACGCGTGAGTACATGCATTTCACGACCACTATCGAGCCCAAGTGGCTGTCGGATGAGGCTCCTACCTTCTTCAAGATTGCGCCCACCGATCGGTTGAGCAAGAGGAAGCAGGCCGAGAGGATCCAGCCGTTGTATAACAAGTATGCCACCGAGGACGACTGGCGGCTGAGCGCTCAACGCAGGGCAGGGCGGTCTGGTGGCGGCGGTGGAACGTGGGGTTGAACTGTCCTGGTCTCTATATCGATTGGTATATTTTCCTGCGTTAGCTGGCAGCTTGTGTATTTCTTGAGCGACGTGTATAGGTGGAGAGGAGAACAATAGATCTGTGATACCCTTTCTCTGCGCGGGTCTCAAAGGGCGTTGTTGTTGCGGCAGCGAGCGAGAGGACATCCGCTCTCATTGGGCCGGATAAGCGCTGCCCGATTCCCGCCAAGCTTCGGTAACCACATGAACGGTTCCTTCGACGTTGACGTAGACAGTTATCCACCCGACAGACATGAATCAACTTGTGCTTTTGCTCCAGATACGGCCTCGCCAAGTACCTTTTGCATTATTGACTTCCTCTTTTCTTCTATTCGAGTTGTTAAAGACGGCAAAGGCCCCTTACGGCGCATGTCACCCTCTTATAGATGATGGACCCCGACCGCGAAGAAGTCCAGCAAACCCTCTCGCTCATTGAGGATCTTGACCTGCCACACCCAACAGACTCCTTACTCTCTTTTTTCGTCACGGAGGCCGTCCACCCCGTTCAGGCCGCGCGTTATGTAAAATATAGACTGTCGACGGGCAAGGCTCGTCCTGTCGTGACTGACTGGATCTACATCGTTGAATCTGGTGAGCGTCTCTGCCCGTCGTGCTGCCAGTTTCCTTGGCTGACGGTCTCTAGTGGTTAGGTATGGGCGTCCCCGGCCTCCGCCGGACGCCAAAACGCAGCAGGAGATCAGAAGACGGGATGGAAACAGGTGTTGCATCACTGGCAAGGCTGGTACTCTCTGGGATCCTTTGGTTGTCGTGTCTGTTCTTCCTATTCCCCACCGCTGGGCTGTCAACAAGGTGCGTGAATGTCGTTTGATTTTGCTAGTTTCTTAGGGATCTGCTAACCACGCCGATGCCAAAGCCTCGGATTTTGGACATGCTCGGGGCATTCTTTACTCCACAGTATCGGGACTGGTGGCTCTCACAGGTCGAAGATCCTGAACTGCTGCCTCACTGTCTCAGTCACTGGCTAGTTCGAAAATCAGCTGCCGAAGCGTTTGCACGGGGTATTGTTATCTTGAACAGGCGGCTGCCGTCTATGATCGAGGTGAGATTGGACATGGCACAAGCCCCCCTACCATCTTCGACTGATCCCTAGACTGACTATTGACGCCCGCAACCGAAGTATGAAGTCCAGCCAATCCTCATTGGGCCTGAGGAGCCATTGGGAGTCGAAGGCCCCTACGCGCTCCTAGGTGATCACTCACGCTCGGGCATCATGACGGTAGATCCACACTTCATCGGCACTCAAGCTCAGCTAGCAAGGAGCATCCGATATATCGAACTTGCGCAAACCATCGCGCCTCACATCTTTTCCCCTCCTCACCACCCCGCCTCTCCCACCACCACAGATACCACCATCAAGCTTGCAAAGCCACACTTCCCCAACCTCGTCCCCTCACAACCCCAACCGCTCCTCACAATCCTCCACCCCCTCCTCCGCTTCTCCGCCCGCGCCTTCTTCTCCGCTTTCCGCTCCCTCCCCGCGCGCTTCCGCAAGCTCACCTACGACCTGCTCCGCACGCTCGGCGACCTGCTCTACGGCGTGCCCGACCCGACCTACTACGTGCGCCGTCTCCCCTTCGGGCTCTACCTCAAGTACCGCAGCGAAGCCGACCTCGCGCGCAACGAGTTCAACGCGCTCTCACGCATCCACCGCGAGACCTCCATCCCGGCCCCGCAGCCCCTCGACCTCATCGCCGACGAGGAGGAGGACAACGCCTACTTGCTCATGACCCGCCTGCCCGGCCACCCGCTGTGGCGGTGCGAGGAGCTCTTTTCCGACCCCGACTGCGAGGACATCGTCGCGCAGCTGCGCGGCTATGTGGCGCAGCTGCGGGCGCTGCCGCGCGCCCGCGCCGACGGCGGCGTCCTGAACCCCCACATGGTCATCTGCAATACCCTCGGGGGCGCGTGCAGGGAGCATCGGATCCGGGAGGCGGCGCCCGTGGGGCCGTTCGCGGACGAAGCGGCGTTTAGCAGGTGTTTGAGGTTGGGGGACGACCCGGCGCGGAGGGGGCATAGGGTGGTGTTTACGCATGCGGATTTGAGCCCGAGGAATATTTTGGTGGAGAGGGTTGGGAGGGGGGATGGGACGGCAGGGTGGCGCGTGACGGGGATTGTGGATTGGGAGACGGCGGGGTATTATCCCGAGTATTGGGACTATACGAAGGCGTTGTTTGGGGGGAGGAGGTGGAGGAGGAGGTATGTTGGAATGGTGCATCGGGTGTTTGCGGCGTTTGGGGACTATTCGAGGGAGTTGGATGTAGAGAGGAGGAGTTGGGAGTTGGGAGATGGTGTATAAGATATTGGCAAGTGGTGAGGTCGCGGGGTGTAAGTTGTGTGTAAGGGGGGGTTAAGGCAGCAGAATAGGCCGATATGACAGTGGGAAACACGAGCGTGAAGTTTGAAATTTCAATGTTTTTATTGGACAGGGACGAGGGACAAGGTAAGTGGATGGATTGGATTGGGGGTGTTTGCCTTGTTGTCCCGGACTTGAGCAACCAACAACGGACTTGGCAAGTCACCAACCAACCCCCGACTCGAAAGCTTAAACCAACATCAACAATAAACAATAACAACCACAACACAACTTCGAACCAGGCGCCCATCCACCTGTACACGGCCCCCAGAAGAACGCCAAAAAAGCTTCACCTGCCAGCAAAATCCCACCATGGAAATCCCTACTGCACCCTCCGCAGCGGCAGCAGAGCCCAACCAACCCACCACCACCACCACCACCACCACTCCTCCCCCCACCGACTTCCCAACCACCATCATCCCCCCCACCGGCCAGCACACCCACACCGTCATTTTCCTCCACGGCCGCGGCGACAACACCAGATCCTTCACGCGCGCCCTGCACAACTGGCACTCATCACAGGGCACCACGCTCTTCCACGAGTTCCCCACCGTCCGCTGGGTCTTCCCGCAGGCGCCCGTCCGCCCCGTCGCCAGCACAGCCGACCAGTTCCGCCCGCACATCTGCCCGCAGTGGTTTGACGTGTGGACGCCCAGCGACTTTTCCCTCCGCGAGGAGGTGCAGCTGGAGGGCCTGCGCGAGAGCGTGCCCGCGCTGCGGCGGCTGATCAAGCGCGAGGCGGAGGAGGAGGAAGGGTTGCGGGGACGGTGGGATCGGGTCGTGCTGGCGGGGATTAGCATGGGTGCGGCGGTGGGCGCGCATACGCTGTTTAATCTGGAGGTGCCGGCCGGGGGTGGGGGCAGGTTGGCGGGGTTTATGGGTTTCTGTGCGCGCTGTCCGTTTGCGGGGAGGGATTTGGAGGGGATGAGGGAGGTGTTGGATTTGGAGGGGGCGCCGGAGGGTGGGGAGAATGGGGTGTTGAGGGCGACGCCGGTGTTGTTGGAGCATAGCCAAGGGGATCCGTTGGTGATGGTTGAGAGGGGGAGGGGGTTGAGGGATACGCTGAGAGGGTTCGGGGCGCAGGTGGAGTGGAGGGAGTATGAGGGGGGCGCGCACTGGTTCCATGAGCCGGAGGGTCTGGATGACGTTATTGTGTTTTTGAAGAAGATTCTTGGGGATGACGGGGAGGTGGAGGGAGCGGTAGGTGGAAGTGGCACGGCCGAGTCTGGGGCCATGAATTTGTCCTGAGAATGGAGTGGGAACCCAAAGTAGACCTTAGATGTTATTGCGTGCCTAAATGGGTACATTTCAGAATGATGGAAACTAAGCAGAAGAGTAACTAGTCGTTCCTGTTTTCTTTTCCTGTCCATTGTAGTAGCTCCTGGAGAAACTAGGTTATGGACTGTCTTGTGGCTTTCTGAGAATAGCTTTTCCGAGGACATCAGTCTAGCTAAAGTGAGCGTGGGCAGAGTGAGAAATGTTACGCCACCATACAACGACAAGGTTCAATAACGGCTATATAGTCACTCAAGTGTAGTAGACAGCAACGGGGTTCATAAACATTCCATCACACGAGTACCACCAGTTCTGAGAATTACTACTCGAGGTTGAAGGGTTGACAATCACGCGAGACATCATCTTCGGCTTCATGCGTGTCAAGATGCTCAGGCGTCGATATCCCTTCCGGCGGCACGGCGTTTGCCCTCTCATCCAGAACCCAACACCATAGTTGGTCAACCATGATAAGGCGGCTACTGCGATGAGCCCTTTGTCTGCCACTTTGTTCCACCACAATCCTGGTCCACTTGGAAATAGCCTGGTCACTGTCCCTGGTGCTTGTATTTCAGTGAAGAATGATAGAACTGGTCAGCGTTCTCCGGGGATGAAGCGTCTTCTCCAATATGATATAATCACGAGCCAGTGTCCATTCCATCTTCGCTCGTTCCATGCTCGGCCCTTCGTAATCTAAAGAAAATGACGCGGGCATCTTCTTGTACATATCAGATAGGAACCTGTGCTTAAGAACCGAATCCCAGTTCATGAATGGGACCTGCTGGTCAGAATGCGGGGTTTAAGACTTGATTAGTCTAATGGCGTAGTGGGGAACCCGGCAAAGACGCTGCCCGAATCACTGTAACAGGTTTCGGCAACTTACTTATAATGCAAGTACGGGCTGCTGCCGGAACATCAGCATTACTGTCCTGCGGTTGGTGGCTACTAGAGGGTATACGAGCTTTTGGTCGAATTTCTCCTTTTCGCCGGGCTCATCTTCTTGGTCGGGCTCACCCACCTGGTTTGGTTCCTTTTCTTGGCCAGAACCATTGCCTTGGTGGTCGAGTTCATCCTCCGCTCGGTCGGATTCGACATGCACATTCGATTCCGAAGGTGTCCCAGACGCTGATGGACCATCGTCCCAGGGATTTGGGTGTTGAGTGATCGAATCGGATCATCCTTGCCCGCAGTTCAAGAGGGCAATCTCCGATCGGTAGCACACCGACTTCGGACTTCCCATAAACTTGAGATCTCAACAAACATGCTGGCGTTTCGCCGAGGGGCCGTGAGGCAGCATATGCCCGCATATTCACAATACATTCCAAGCGTGCCGGCCGCAGGCAAAAAGCCATTTCGTGCTGAGGCAGCATCCAGTGGCGCGGCATGTGAGGAGTAACCTGTGATTGGCTATGGTCGATTCCTCTCACAGAACCAGAACCGAGGGCAAACTGGCATACTGGCAAGGCAAGGTTCTTACACAGCAGAGGCCGCCATAGGTGGCCCGGGGTTTGAGCCCAGCCGTTTCATCTTTACCCCCGAAAGGCTGAAATCCAAGCCCTGAGCTGAACCACGGTTCGGGATGCGACAGGACGGGAACGCTCGACATTGATAGTATTTGATATCGAGAAGGACGAGGCAGATGTTGGACAAGGCACGAAGCAAAAGGTCTATTGCTTCATTTGTTCCACAGAAGAGAGTGGGAAGAGAATGACCAGGGTGTCAGCGACCATCTTATAGACAGTATCGTTTTAGTAGAGGGCAAGGAAGCCGGGGCGTTTAGGCGTGTTGGGGCAGCAGACTGTTTCTCGGTTGCAGCATTTGATGCTGTGCCGGATGTGATGGTTGAAATTCTCTGATGAGACTTGGTGGTAAATTTGCTCTTTCCTGGCATATGTGGGAATGGCATTTACATGTAAGGTACATTTGGGCCACCACTGCACTGCAGCTCAAAGGAGGCGCTCGGGCCACTCATTAATCTTAGGCTGCTACCTAGTTAATTACAAACAGGTACCTAAGCATCATGCCCTTCGAACTCTTCCTCTTGCTCGCAAGCAATTGTGAATGCCAGAGAGCTCTGCAATGGCTTCCGGAACGACCCTCAATTGCCTGGGGCCGACTGTCCCCCTCAATGGGACGAGCCATTCTGAGGAGCTGGTACTTCTGTTTTCCTTTTTCACATGAATAAATGACGACTGCTAACTGTTCCCAGCTTTCACCCAGCATTTCAACGATTGAGGACGTCATTGACGCCATCGCCAGCTTCCGCGAACGAGGTACAGAACCGAGCCTCAAATTCCATTGGGAGGCAAGCAAGGTAGAGGACCTTTCTGAAAAGCTGAATGCCAAGCTGGCCGAACTGGGCCAACCGAAAGGTCCGACGGTTCGAATACGACTACGAAACTGAGACGGTACATCTCGACATTATGGGTGAATCTGTGGTGCATTCCGAGGCCCAAAATGGGCTCAAAGAGTATCTCGAAGATTGTCTTGCAGATTCGTGGTCCCCTACGATTGAACCCGAAATCTTTCGGTTAATACAGTCCGTGAAGCACCGAGGTACGGCCAACATCAAGCACGAAGCCAAACTTTGGAAGCAGCCCGACGTTTCATTTGGCGTCATCCATACGCTTCCACCCCTAGTTTGCGAGGTTTCCTAGAGCGAGACCCGACAGCATGTGGTGAGCAAGGCGCGCGATTACATCGGCTTGTCGGACGGCAAGATCCAGGCCGTGCTCATCCTCCACCTTCAGTACCCCAACTTGACGAAGGCATGGGTCAGCCTCCTGGTTGCGAACGGCCCTCCAGACCACTTGATCCACAATCATGTGCTCTACTTTGACGACAACCTCGACCAACAGCCTGCTGGACAAGTCGGTCTTTACTTGTCAGACTTTGTTGGTTTAGCTGGTGTACCAGCGGCTTATTGCCGTCCCTCAGCCGCTGACTTGGATGTTGGGATTACGAGGTTTGCCGGTTTTCTCTTCTCTTCAAAATTGGATCAAGTCTAACAAATACTTTAATAGAAACCCCACGGTTATCGTCAGCTGACGTATGATAAACTGAGGGCCATTTTTCGTTGGGCTCGCTATGTACACGACCCAGCAAAATTTACCATCGAGCTTGGCGACGAACACCAAAACTCGCGCCTAAACGCACGCCGGGATGCGGCTGAAAAGGACAGGGAGTTGGAGTGGCGGCGAAGCGAGTTGGAACAGAAGAATCGCGAGTTGGAACAGAAGAATCGCGAGTTGGAACAGAAGAATCGCGAGTTGGAACAGAAGAATCGCGAGTTGGAACAGAAGGATCGCGAGTTGGAACAGAAAAATCGCGAGTTGGAACTGCAGCGCGTGGAGCTGGAACGCCGTGCGCATGGTGGTGCATGAAGAGGTGGAGCGGTGTGGAGCCGGAAGGACGCTTGGAGGACGAGTTAAGGTAGGAGGAAGGGAAACAACCTGTAAGAATAGATCTGTGAGACAAGTCTAGAGCGAGTAACGAAGGGCATATTGTGGTCATGGAGTTGGAAACTCTGGATGTGTGTGTCAGGGGACAGCGACAACCATATACGCAAAGCCGACTCTCACTCCGTCTCGAGTTGGCTCGTCTACCACGAATAACTGTGACATTTGCTTCTTCTCTCCTCAAGGGCGGCTTCCAGTAGAAAGGAGTATGAAAGAGGTATAGTATATATATATGGTATATAAGAATGCCCGGGAGGTAGCAGGCGAAAGCGAAACCTCTCAAAAGCCACGATGTTGTTTGTCTTCGTATTTGGAACTTGACAGAGTTTTCGATTCGATTCCAGCAGCTGACGTCAATGAAGCGTCGTGACGAGCTGTGTTAAGCTCAGCTACTTTGAGGATCAACGCTGGACGTTACCGATGCTAAATCATCCATGTCATAGACAGCTATGTAGATCACATGCGTATGAGAGAAAGCGCCTTTCGTTGACCATAAAAACAAGATGTCTCGCGAAATCAAGCCGAGCTGCCGAGACGCCGTTGCTTGGCACGAGGATTTGAAAGAAATACTGGGCGGGAGCTCTCTGTAGCTACAAGCTACCTACTGTAACTAACTTCTTAAGTTCCTTCAGGCGGCAAAGACCGGTGGCTTCTATACGAAGTACAGCTGCTGCAACAATGGCACATGGAAGGCCACTTTGCTCCGGAATTCAATTTTGGGCTCTTCGCGGGCTCCCGTCCCGAGGTGTGTCGGTGAAACGGGTACAGGTGGGTCATCATGTGAAGCGCGTTGCGGTTAAATCGATGTCGAAATGACGTCGGGATAGGCGGTCAGCTGGCTGGTCGAGGCTGCTTCCGGCTGAAATGCCCTTGGAAAGGGCGTGCTGCGCCCCCCCTGTGGCCCCATCGGCCTTGGCGCCGTAGCCGAGCCACAAAACAACAGTGGCAAACTGAAACGAACAGCTTTTGGGCCGGGCCTGGTTGAGCCTGGGAGCCTGGGAGCCTGGTCGCTGGGCCTACGGGATTCGTATCAAAATGATGTCCCTGCTATGTTTAGAACGGCCAACATCGGGCGGCCGGCGGTGAGCTGGGAATAGGAAGGACCGGGCCGCGGCTGAAGATGGACATTGAGTTTCTGAACGTGGCATCCGTGTTGTTGAGTTCAGACGGCGGTGACCTGCAAAGAGGTTTCAGACGCGTGTGGAAAAGCAAGGGGGGGATTCGAGGCATTTGTTGAACTCTGCACCAGGGGTCTGACCCAAGTGCGTTTCCGGTGCCGCGTGCATGTACCTTCGTACTTGTACTGTGTACTGTGTTGTGTCCATACCAACCTGGAACTCTTGTGTGTCAAGGTGTGTCTGTTCTCTGTGTGGCGGGTGCGAGGTCATGTCTGGCAGCTGGCGGTGTGCTTTTGTGCGCATCAGCGCCCTTACGCAAGTTCGGCTTGTTGGCCAACCAGAGCCGGCCGATAAACATCCATGGGCACACCGATCTGGGCCGTGGCGATCGCGGTGGTGGGGTGTCGGGGGCTATCGGAGGGGCCGGCGGGCCGGAAAACGTCGCTAATAGTCGCTAATAATAAAGTGACAAAACTCGAAAACCCCTCATTGGGCTGCAAGTGTCTCGCCCATCACAGGCCGTATTTGAACATATTCCTGCAGAGGCGCGATTGGCGAAGGGGGTACAAGGGATGGATGAATTGGGCACGTCGCGTGTTGAGGCCGTCTGGTCAGGGCCGCCAGGGACCCGGCAAGGCCTAGTGGCAGCAACAAAGGCCTCGATGTTTGGAAATGTGCCCCACGGCCCCGCCACTCCCCCCCATGCGGGGCCCCTCCGAGCCGTCGCCGATAAAATTCCCTCGGTCCCTGCATTGAAATGTGACTCTTTTCGCAACTGCCCAAGTCTTCTGCCGTCACTTATTTGATTTCCTTGTTTTTTGTTGCCTGCATTCAGAAACAAACAACAAAACCATATTTTACGGATTCGTCCCCCTTTCTATACTAGATACCCCAGTTTCCCAAACACAACAACAGTAACACCGCAATCATGGTATGGTCACCTCGAATCTCGGCTTGCTGTGGCCCCACTTGCTAACAAAACTTCTTTTCGCAGGCGACATCAGAAACATCAATTTCCCGGTCAGAGATCGTAAGCACCAACCTGGCACACGAACAAGATCTCTGAGCGCAGTATTAACGTGCCACCGCGATTAGGTCAACAACTACACCTCTCTCGACCAGAAGGGCATCGTCATCGCCGAATACGTCTGGATTGATGCCGAGGGCAACAACCGGTCCAAGACTCGCGTACGCACCCCCGAACCTCCCGGAACTCGAATTGAAATCATACAGATAGCTGACTTAGCTTGCAGACCCTCGAGCCTCGCGAAGATGGCAAGCAGTGGGACGTTGATACATTACCCATCTGGAACTTCGACGGGAGTTCCACCGCCCAGGCGCCTGGCGAGAACTCGGACGTCTACCTCCGCCCCTGTGCCGTCTACCCTGACCCCTTCAGGAAGGGCAACAACATCCTGTACGTTTTCAAGCTTGGGAGAAAGCCAGTGGTACCTACATGAGGACTGCGCTAACACGCCACCAGTGTCCTGACAGAGTGCTGGAACCATGACGGGACCCCTAACAAATACAACTTCCGCCACGAGTGCGCCAAGCTCATGCAGGCACATGCCGAGACAGTACCCTGGTTCGGTCTGGAGCAGGAGTACACTCTTCTTGACCTGAACGACAAGCCGTACGGCTGGCCCCAGAACGTATGTTGCTGTCCGCTCGGAACTTGGAGGCTTTGAAAAACTGACCCTCTTCTTCATAGGGTTTCCCCGCTCCCCAAGGCCCATATTACTGCGGCGTCGGCGCTGGCCGTGTTGTTCAGCGCGATATCGTCGAGAGCCATCTGCGCGCCTGTATCTACGCCGGCGTCAAGATCTCGGGCACCAACGCCGAGGTCAGCAAGTCACAATGGGAGTTCCAGGTCGGCCCTTGCGTCGGCATCAGCAGTAAGTTTGCATTGGGTGTCGCACCCTCGAGAAGAGTTACTAACTTGAGACTCAGTGGGTGACGATCTCTGGATCGCCCGTTACATCCTCTCCCGCGTCGCTGAGGACTTCGGTGTCAAGGTTTCGCTGCACCCCAAGCTCATCCCTGGCGACTGGAACGGCGCCGGCATGCACAGCAACTTCTCGACCCAGGAGATGCGCGAGGAGGGTGGCATGAAGGCCATCGAGGCCGCCATCAAGAAGCTGGAGGGTCGCCATTTGGAACACATCGCCGTCTACGGCGAGGACAACGAGAAGCGCCTCACTGGCCGCCACGAGACTGGCGCCATTGACTCATTTACCTAGTATGTTCACCCGCCGCTGCCTGCACCAAACAACAGTTTAGACTAACCGAATTTTAGTGGCGTTGCTAACCGCGGCGCATCCATCCGCATTCCTCGGGAAGTCGCTGCCAAGGGCTGCGGTTACTTCGAGGACCGCAGGCCCGCCAGCAACGCCGATCCTTACCGTGTCACCGGCATCCTCATGGAGACGTATGTATCCTTCTGATTACTAGTCACGGTGCTTTAGCTAACCTCCGCGTAGGATTTATGGAGCCGTCTAAGGGTTGGGTGGTGTTAGTTTGGATTCGTCGCTTTGAGAGCATCTTGGTGGCCTAGCCCGCGGGGCCGCGCCGAGTTTTTGTTGGAGGGCACTCCGCCGGTTTTCATACATTGGTTATATTTTGGGGACCTACCCTTGTTTAGATCTGCCCACGGGGCCAGTCGAAAGGGATTAGGATATTTAGAGGCACACTGCCTGCCAGCCTGCCTGCTTTGCCAGCTCTATATGAAGGCTAATGCATGGCTCGGATGGGTGCGAGCATTTGGGTTATGACGATGCGTGTTAACATAGAGCATTACCGTAGGGCGCCATGGGTCTTTGGGAAAGGGTACACCGTACGAAGTACAGGATAATATCAATAGAGAGGATGAAGCGGCAGAGCTCATATCATCTATCGCCTTTCGGCATTCTACATCGACGCCCCCATGCCCCATGTTGTCCAAACCTGCCGCTCATACATCGGAACGCTTGCTCCGCTAATGATAACAAGCCACATATACTTACTGGATAGGGTTGTTTCCCGGTTGACTCCGGAGAAGTTACTTGATGTGTATCTTCCAGATGAGTCCCCTGGTCTCTCAGTACGTTACGTGAGTTTCCTCCCGGCCATCCAACTACGGCAGAACCAAAGGTTTGCCAAGAAAGAGGCGCTGACATCATTGTTCTCGAGTCATTAAGGTGCTGTACTTGTTACTGTTCAGGCATGTATGACGTCCACAGCACAGCTACATCACGACTTTCTGGCTGCAAGGGAATTCTCAGCCGCTGTCACACCGTGGGCATGTGCTGTGTATGCGCTGAGCGAGGCCGGGTGCTATGCACAAGCTGGTGCTCTCCAGACGGAGCGAGTCTCGACAACTTGGCAACGTTGCCCTTGCCTGCAGCGCTGGGAGTTGCAAGCTCCAACTTCCTTGATAGGAGTCATTCCACAGTACCCATCTAGGTATCTTACTTGAGATCTGGTACCTGCCTAGATGGTTACCTACCTAGGTAGGTACCTTAGGTAGGTAGTTCCTGGGCACGCCATCCAGCGTCAAGTCCGCCAACCAGGCGTTCAAGAGAGGCTTGAAGCGGGCGGGCATGGTTGCGCCCAACTGGACTAGGAGACCTCACAGAATGCACCTGCTTATCCTAACCTCCTCCACACGCTCTCGGGAAACCTGGAAGTTTTATATCCGCTCGATGAAAGGAAGGTGCACAGGATACGGGCAGACTACAGTAATGGTCAGTTCTTGGTCCAGAACGCCAAAACAACTCAAACATTGGACTACTCCTTCCTCCTTCCTCCGAGCGTGGGGACAATTGTTCTTGCATCTACGAGCCGTCATTCTTTAGCGTAATGGGAGGAGCACAGCATCAGATACTTAGATCGTTTCTTGGTCATTTCTTCCGCGTGAACCGGACAAAAACAACTTGAAGTTGCACTTGAAGAATCAGTTCTTTATCTCTGATCTTGCTACTATTATAATTACACTACTAGATTTCCTTCCAACAATGTGGGCTCGCACTCGGAGTAACAAGGACCGACTCTATGTTGCGCTCTATGCGGACAAGAGCCCACCGAGGACGGATGCCGACCAACAAGTGAACAACATTCCACAGCAAAGGTATGCCCACCAACCAACAAGGAAAACCGAAAGCGGACAGACAGAAGCAAGCTGACAGACCTATTCTCTCCAGGTACACCTGGGGCTTCTGCACCAGCCCCAAACACGAAACCCCAGGACCAATGGCCGGCAGGTGCTACCGTATCAGGAAGGCGGCTGGTCAGTGGGAATTTGAGAACCTACCTCTCGTCGATGTACACCACACTAACGCCAACGGCACTCCCTTGCTTGCGCGTGTCCTAGTTGCCAAGATTCTGAACGCGACGGCACTAGTGGGGACCCTAGCCGCCGCAACGATCAAGCAGGATGCTGGATGGGACTACCGGGAGTGGATGGCTGACGCCATGCAAAGGTTGAGTGGAGCCAACCTTGTACCCGATATCCCGCGGACGCGCGTAATTGCTATAACAAGTCTGGTACCATTGGATTGGTCCCATATCAGATCCGTCTCTCGCCAGTTCGTGCGTTCGAGGATAGCGCATGGGAGGTACAAGGGTCCTTTCAATGCGAACGAGCCGGTACCAACTTATTGTATGTCTGAGTACAGGGTGCTTATGCCCTAGGCTGTCTCATTGCCCTCGCCCTCTCCCATTTGTGTCGACAACAGAAGGCGTTTCCATTATCCGGGTTTCAAGGAATCAGGGACGTAAAGTACGGATCGAGAACGTCGTGGGCAACTACTCGCCACCACAGTCTTTCAGGCCCACGGCTAGGCCGGTGTCTGTTTTCAGTATGGGGGATATCACTCGGGGGGATGTATGGTGGGTGAAGGTGTAGTTGAGACGAGGGGTGGGCAGAGAAGTTCGGGTTCGGTTGCCAGCGATAAACTTTGATAGGTGTGCCGTATGGGATACATAGAGCGGATCCGGGAAAAATTGACAGACACACATGGAAAAGCGTCTCAGCCGTTCTTTACTTGGTTGTCACGGCGTAGTCTGAACTGTATCGTATATGTCCTCGACGGAAACTCGTCTATGTGTGGCCTGTGCTTGCTATCACCTTAATCCAGGCCTCGGAATGCCTGGAGGGAGTTCCGAGTCTCACCAAATGTGCTATAATGCTACCCAAACATTCGGAGCTGGGGGGCATTGTTTTACCTTTGAGGTTGCACCCCTGGTCCATTGACGGGTCTTTTTCGGCGTCGTTGAGGGCAGCCAGTCAAAGTGCTTACGATGTATGTAACCAAGCAAAAGGAAACGAAGCCAAATTCTCTCTGCAGACTCTGCGACGATCAAGGTATTCGTGGTTACATGACCATGATCATACCACTGCCTCTTTAGCTCCGCCCATCACACCTGGCAACCTAGAAACCTGCCTCACCGCCCTCACCAACCACACCCTCCCCTCTTTCTTCCCGCCCACCACCATCACCATCCCATCCTCATCGAACCGACCTGCGAACGCCCCCACGACGACGAAAAGAACCCCCCTCCCCAACCCCTCCCCAACCTCCGGCGCAGCCATCTTCTACCTCACAACGACGAGCGCTTTAACAAGGGCGTCATGCTGCATGCTGCGCTCGCGTCCCTTGTCCCGGGGTTTCGCGAGCCGCTCTGAATCACCTTGTTACTCGTGCGCTGCGTGCTACGGTTGGTGTTGGCTGGGCTGGTGGCTGAGCTGTCTTAGAGAAGGCGATCGGGAATACCCAAGGATAAACTGTGGCATACTGCACATTTGCGAGCCCTTTTCGGCTGGCCTGAATCACTTATATTGTATTCATAGATCCCATGTAATGTGTTCTGTTCGACCAGGTACCCAGGGACCACCATGTCTCTTGCTTACCCAATCTCCTCCCCTGCTGCAGATGGAAGCGTTATGCCAAGGTGGACAGCTGGCACATCGATATCGTTGTTCTTGTAGCTTTAGGCAGCATCAGCTTGACCAACCTCGTCTCTCTCAGTCCAACGCCCCACATACCTCAGAACTGTGATTGCCCCCGGGTTCATCATCATTTGAAGGGGAGAGTCGACTGAGAAGCCGAGCCAGAGTTTGACAAAGCAGCGGAGGATGACCATGTGCGACCTGCAAATGTGGTGCGTTCATAGTCAGTTGAGAAATAATAGGTCAAAACTGAAAGATACAACGGAGGCTCAAAGAAGCAGTTTTGTAGGACGGATGACAAGGATACAGGCGACTCACGAGAAGCACATCAGCAGGCTGCTTTCCGTCCATACACGGTCGTTGGATCTCTCGAATTTGCGAGATCAGCGTGGTCAACCGCTAAGTGACTTGCTGCATAGATCTGTAGGCAGATAAGTGGAAAGGGAACGCCACGAGGGTTTCGAGAATAGTAAGTGGCAGTACGGGTAGGGGGTATAAGTAAATGTAGTACAACATACTCTCCACCTTCACATCCATCCCTCCAAATATCCCACTTCCTCTCCTTGTCTAACTCTCGCGTACGCCTCAGTTCTCGGATCTCCTCAACCTTTAGGCCTTCATAGTCTCCGTGATTCCACTCCGCAATGCCCTCGGTGTAGGTAACTTTCCCCTCCCAGTCAACGACGCCAGAGGAAGGCAGACGCTTGCGAGGCCGGTGTTTTCAGTGTTAATATCGCTCCTGCCTTGTGAGCGCTTGCAGAATTAAAACCGAGTCCCTCGGTTGTCCTTGCAAAACCCCAAGACTTCCATGCTCATTTTACGGATAGTTATCGATTTCACACAAGGCAAAATAATCGCCACTCATCCTCTCCTGCACCTGAATCGGGAAATGCCTGAAACTCAAACAACGGCTCTCTTTACCAAGCATCTAAAACAGCACGCAAATCGAATCATTCATCCCCCGAAAAGCCTCCAGGAAGAGCGCCAAAACCCAATCTAAAAACCGTGTAGTCACTCTAAGAATGGGCCTGCTGGGTGTGCCTGCTGCCATGACCTCCACCGACTTGTGGTCGGTCACCACGTTGAACCTACAGACCTACACCGTCGACCCGAAATCCGGCCTCAAACGCCTTTACAAGAAAGACCCCGTCTTATTTGAGGTGTTGAACAGCGAAATCAGGCACTTTTCTGTCGAGTTTATGGCGTCTGCGGGCGACTATGAGGATTCCCATGCTGCGTTTCGCTTCAACTTCAATATCCCAGTTGGCACCGATCCAGACACTTAGGTTGCGTCATGCCGGATTTCCATGGATGCAGCGGATATCAACGTCGGCCTTGATTTTGATGACCGCCCGGGGGTTTGTACGCTCACACTCCTCCACCACATCACCCGCTCGGCGGCAGCCACCGCGAGTTTTGGATTCCCACTCATGCGCGGGGTGACAGTGGGGGTTCTCCTGGATATTATAATGGGTATACACAGCTACTTGCCATTACTCAAGAACCCCATGATGCAATGCAATTTGCTCTTTTTCTATTTTGTCGGTAATCCCGAACCTGGCTCCGAAGCCATAGTTTCCTGGAATGGGTGCCGGGACTGGATGTAAGTCCCGTCTAAAATGAACCATGTCCTGCTACCACGGACAACTAACCGCTTGCGATCCAGCTCCCAAGTCTTCATCCGCCTGCATGCCGTCGGTATAATACAGTGGGAGGTTTCTGGGATCGGCGGTCACGAGCACCCAACAGGGCACATTGACGAGCGGACGGTCGAGCGACTACTTCCTGCACACGGCTGCCCGCCGATAAACTGGCTGACCGCTGGGTTCAACGATGTCATCGGAATGCGCTATGACTGGAGCTTTGGCACAGTTCTGTATACCCAGTTGACACTGAGATGCGGCATGTTTGGGGATGGGTTCATCCCCTTCGATCAGCCGTTCCTGCGGGATATGAACGTGTTGGTGGATACCTTACCGTATTACTGGCCGTAGCCATGGACAGCTGCAGGATTCCCGATTTCTGCACTTCTGTGTATGGGTACAGGTTTCAAGTTTGAATAGACAGGTAACGTGTTTCTGAGTCTCCCGAAGGGCTCAACTACGGTGCAAACGGAGCGGCGAATAGCCGTTGGGGGGTTCTACCCTTGAACCTGCCTTTAAGCGGAAATGGGGTTTACCCCCTCAAGCCTGCGGGCATATAGGATTAACCAGCCGGACGATGTTATTAGTTAGTGGTCAGGGGACCGCAATATCCGCAACCCTATTTTAGTCGAGGAATCATCTGCCGATCTCCGAACACACGGCTCTTCGCTCATTCATAAATGCAAAGGGTTGGATTAGAATAAGCGGCCCCGTTCGCCGTGCCAGCCTCCAACCTATCGGTGATTCTAGAAGCGCCATTGTTTAATTAAGCATCTTCGGATCTGTAAATTAAGAGGGGAACAAAACGTCGGGTCACGTATACTTGCCTACATATGCACGCCGGCCCCAACTACCTTGGCCGAAGCTTGTTCGTAAACCATCCAAAGTCTTTGGTCTGCTACAATACAATCACAATCACGATGCTCGGTGCCTCTGTTCTTTTGCTCGCCCTCGCCGCGGTCGGCCTCGCCCAGGTCCCCGATGGCTACCGTACCGTGTACATCACGTCGAATGTAGACCCCAAGTTTGTCATTGTCGCGAAAGCCCGGACCGCCGGCAGCACCACGATTGTGTATGTATTGCCATTCCCTTGAAGCATTCTTAAGGACAGTAATCCCCTAACCGAAGCGTCCCACAAACAGCCAAACCCGCAAAAGCACGCCCGAGCAGCAGTGGTATCTCAAAGACGGCGCGACCAAGATCCAGCTGGCTGGCACCACACTCTGCATGGACGGAGGCGCCCAGGGTGAGTCAGGAAGAAATAGCAAAGACGTTACTTACTCTTATCGTAACGGGATGGCCAAGAGGACTGACATTCTGGCGCCACCACAGCCAACTGGAAGGACATGGGAAACATCTACGTCAACGAGTGCGCCGAGACAGAGTCCCAGAACTGGTTCGTCATGGCCGACGGCCGTATTGCATTGGAGCCCTCGGGCCAGAGTAAGTCGCTCCGAACCGTCCATTACCCCTGAACCTCTTAGCCTCTCCCAATTACCATTCCACGACCCTTGAGACCCCGAGATGTATTTTCGGACCATGCAGAGGAACAATCCTAGCTTTAGTACGTATACTAACAACAACAAAACAGAGCAGTGCGTCGACCTGGTTTACATGCGGGCGGTGGAGAACAACGCGGTCGGACTGTACAGCTGCGCCGGGCTGGGCAACACGGGGGCGGCCGACAAGGGCATCAACTGGCCGTTGGTCAATGCTACTGCTCCTTAAGTCGAGCATGCAATATTATCCGTTCAAGACACTTTCAATGTACCATAGTTTGGCTTGAGAGGCTGATTGAGCATGGCCATGTGTTGGTGTTGCCATCTACCAGTACAGCATCTACAGAAGCAATAAGGCCGGGGGCCGTGACCAATTGACCCCGTTCCCCTATTCCCATAACACATCGACAAGCACACAACACCACAACCCTTCCCCTCCCATTTCACTTCCACTCCCGAATAATCAAATCCGCCGCCCTCTCCCCCAGCGCATACGCCGTCGCCATCAAATGGGTCCCCGGCACCAGCGGCAGCACACTGATATCCACCACCCTCAACCTGCCCCCGGCCCCATGCACCTTCAGATCCGTCCCCACCACGCCCCCCTTCCCCTCCGGCAACATCGCCGCCGTACAGCACGGGTGATTAAACGACAGCGACGCGGCCCGCCGCACCCACGCCCGCAGCGCCTCGTCGTCCCCGTCCTCCACCCCGTCCCCCGGCGCCACCTCCACCGCGCCGTACCGCTTCAGCGTCTCGGTCTGGCCCGCCCGCCGCAGGAAACGCACGTGCGCCAGGTGCAGGTCGAAGTCGACCGGGTTTGTCGCCGCGCGCGAGTCGAGCAGGGGCGGGCCGAGAGGGTCGGCCGGGTCGAGGCGCACGGTGCCGCGGCTGAGCGGGTGCAGGAGGATGGCGGAGGCGGAGGCGCCGGTCCAGAAGGGGGATTCGAGGCTTGGGGAGTCGGGGTGGGACAGGAGGGCGGCGAGCGCGGAGAGCTGCGCCTGGTAGCCGGCGATCATGGGGGCCGAGGTGCGGTGGTCGGGCGGGAGGTAGGAGGCGGCGAGGGTGGTGTTGGTGGCGATGGCGAGGATCTTGGCGGTGATGGAGGCGTGGGTGGTCGGGGCCAGGTGGGGGAGCGAGATGTAGGCGGCGCTGTTGGCCAGGGCGAGCGTGTACGGGCCGCGTGACGGGGTTTCGTTGAAGCCGGTGGCTGCGTCGGCGGCGAAAGCGGCGTCGTTCATGGCGCTGGGGATAGGGTGGAAATCGCGGGGGTGGTGACTGGTGTGTTTGTTTGAGTCAGCATAGGCGTGGTAATTAGGTCAGTTGGTCAAGGGTTGAGTACATACGGTTCCACGAGACGGACGGCCCAGTGTGATCTTGGAAGTTGGAACCGACTCCCGGAAGATCGAGCACGAGCGGGATACCGGCGGCTTCGAGTACTGCTGCCGGGCCGATGCCACTTCTCATCAAGACTGTAGGAGTGTGGAGAGCGCCGGCTGCGATAATGACTTCGGCCTTGGCTGTCACGTTAAAAAAGGTATCATCAGCGAGCGATCGGATTTCGACGAGGGGCGGGCCAGGGTTGCGTTTCGCTTTCGTGGGATACACAACCCTGACACCCTGGTGCTTCACGAGAAGGTCGTAGTTGGGCCTGGTGTCGATGACGGCAGCGTAGTGGCCGAGCCCGGCATGGGAGCGGAGCGAAGTCACAGGATGCTGAGTGGTCGGAACCCAGCAAATTCCCTCCTTGTTGCCATTGGCGCATTCTTTGGGTTCTTGAACCCCCAGCTCTTTGTATGTATCCCACATAACGTGCTGGTCGGCCCATTGGAAGGGGGGATATGTGGCATAGACGGGCGTGGAGCCGCCGTAGGCTGAAACATCCCAAGTATAACCGTACTTCTTAACCAGCTCGGTCGATGGTTCGGTGAGTGTGACGCTCTGGAAAGGTGTGAGCAAAATGCCGTGGATGAACAGAAAGGGTATTAAAAGCAAAGCCAAGAGAGCGGGATTTGGAGGGCAGAGTCTGTCCTTACCTTTCTGAAATACGGGTACAGAGCATCCCAGCTCCAGTTGGTCGATCCAGACCCCTGGCCGTTGAGTTCTTCCCACGAATCGTAATCAAAACGCGACCCGCGGTCGAGAAACTGGCCGTTGACGACAGTGCTCCCGCCAACCACCTTACCGAGGCTAACGAGGGCCGTCTTGTTGTTTACCTCGGGGTTTGGCAGCGACGTGACTTTCCACTGGCTTGCGGGGGTGGTTGGTGGTGGGTCGAAGTTCCCAGGCCCAAATTCAATATCACCATACTCAACGACAAGTACCGTTTCTGGATACACGAGTTAGGTAACTGGGTTGAAGAACATGGGATACAACTCCAGGCTCACTCTTGGGGAAAGCTGCTGTAAGACGGTCAGCTACGGTGAGGCCACTGTTTCCGCCGCCAACAATGACGAAGTCGTAACTGTCACGGAGTTGTGAGGCTTGACGCTTGACTGTGGAACCGGGGTGAGCACTCGCCAACGCGGCGAGCGAAACAGTAATAGAGCCCGGGAGACGCATTTTCGTGATGGCTTCGGTCAAGGGCACACCCCTTCCTCCAGAAATAGAGCCGATCGTCCATATATATTTATACTTAACCCTACTACGTAGCCCTGGTTAACACCACAAGCAATAGGGGGGTAAGCGGCAAGCATAATATGCAACTTGTGATCCGACATGCATACCAAGGTAGTAGCGACGCCGCCCACAGCTCTGCAAAACGTGGGCAGCTAACGATCTCAGCTGGTCCCTGAGATCAAAATTGTTCCTCACCCCCTGAAGGTTCGGGCCGGGAAGCCCGAGGGAGCGATCTCTTTGGTGTGACCGGCCCGGGCAGGGGTTAGAAAAAAGTCATCACTTGGCATCCTGGAAGCTCGTGGCTGACCACCAGCAAGGACAGTCGGGGAAGTCGGAGACTGGTGGTCTGCTAATTACACCCGAAGGAACACATTTGTTCGGTATCCTTCTGGTAATCCAGGTCCCGGGCTTGCCGTCGGGGTTTCAATGAACTTTTCAGAAGCAGTATCATGTATGCCCCCAATGAACACCCTGGGGGACGCCACTCCCGACCTCGAGGGCTCAAGCATCTACACATTGCATCTCGAGTCTCGGTAACAAGGGATTGTAACAGCGCACGTGGAACATTGGTGCAGTCTGCACAATGCAGGTTGGTGGTGTGATTACCGAGTAAGTGATGGGTGCACCGCAGCATTGCACTCGGCCGCTGCCGTTTTGCACCGCGTCATTCCGTGCTTGTTTCTGCTGGTGACGGAACCAATTGACGCGCCGGGGCCGGGGCCGTGACCTCGGGTTCTTCCACGGGGACTTGTGGGTGGCGGCCTGATTGGCGGATTGGTGAATACATGTGCCGACCTTCTTGGTTGGAATGGCGGTGAAGTGGCCTCACTTTTGACCATTTTCTGGATTTCATGAATGGTTTCAAGAATTGGGGATGGAAACCATCAGATTCCTACGTGCCGCTCGGGTACGACGGGAGGAGTCAGAGACCACTCTGCGGGCCCGTTCATATGCCAACAAAGTGATTACCGAGTCACTCGCATCTTTTAGTCTTTTCGACTATGGTCATCATTCCACAAACTTGAGTGGTACGAGCAACAGACCTTACAGAAGAATTCAATATCACTCACTCTCGAGTTTATCAAGCGAGGGGATTGGTAAGCGTCAATAAATAAATAGAAGTCATCATTGATCACTCAACGGGCCACTAACCGGGCCTGAATTGCTGATTGCTGATTGATTGCTGACAGGAATGCCTCGAAACATGTAAAGAGTGCGAGGAGGCTTGCGGCGAATTCCACGTGGTGTTTCACTTAGTGAGACCCACAATCCAACAGCAAGTTCTCTCACCGGCTTTTGAGGCCTCGTAGAATCACAGGTGCATTTTATGGCACCTATTTCTTCTTATTCTTTGGCAGCCGGGAAGGATTCGGGCAAAAGTCCCTGCCCTCCTACCCTTACAACAACGTGGCTTAGAACACCCTGTCGGGACCCGTAGGACAGAAGACAGACAAGGCTTTCTTTGTCAATAGCAAACATCCATCGGGACGGAGCAGCCGGGTAACCCGGGGGACCTACCAAGATCACGAGATTGAGGTATGTGATAGTTAAACCCGCCATGTCCGAGTGCCATGTGAGAGCGGCATAGTTGACGGCTGGCCCAGAGCAAGCACCATCGCCAACCGTCCCCCAAAAAATGACTCTGTATGAGCCGGCTAAGCCGCCAGTTGAGGAGCCGAGGCACTACGGTCAGGATTACGGCTCGACTGAGCGTGCGAGGATGGTGTCGGGTGAACCAAAGAAAAACGTGGTTGACCCGGAGACATGGGACCCGCCCAAGCCACCGGTGGTGCAGAAGTAGATTTAGGTCATGGGAGAATGAGTACATATCCTTGAAGCGCACAAAGAATCAGGGGCCACGGGGTGCTAAAAAGATTGGGTCTTTCGGAGTGTCACGGCTGAGGCATAGTATCTGCCGTTGGGCGGTGCCTGTCTTTGTCTATGTAAACCACGCCAAATTGGTTGCATCATAAACCGGTATTGTGTTGACCCCGTGATCCAATGCTTCTAAGTCTCCATGTCACGTTGGCAAGTAGAAGGTTACACGGCATGCGTTGTTCACCACCGTCACAGGTTACCCAGATGCTATCCATCTCAGTGTCAAGAAGCAGTTACAGAGGTCCACGATGCTATAAAAACGGAGCTATTTCCCTTATTAGTTGCTTGAATGGCTCCAACAAACGACCAAGAACAATCCCCCCAGACTTTCAGCACTCAAAACGCTCTCCATCAACTACCACTTTACCAGTTTCTAGAAGTCTTTAACAACGCACCATGGACCCCAAACAAGACAAGGCCAAGGCCATCAAACGGGACGCTCGCGACATTGCTGACTACTTTGATGCTATGCCTGAGGACAACAAACCTCGAACAGAGGGCAAGAGAGCCGAAGATTCCAACAATTGGTCCTCCGAAAACAGTAGCGCGGAGCCGTATAGCGGATACAGCGAACCATCCAAACTCACCATTTACGAGGAACCTAAGAGCTACGTCTCGGACCCGGCCGCGTCTGCTAGGCCATTCACGGAATACGGCGAGAACCCGAGCCACGAAAGAGGCCCCAAGAAGACGTGGCAAAAGGATCGAGAGGCTAGGATTGAGAGCTTACTATGGGATGAGGATAAGAAAGAGTCGGGGAAGTGAGCTATTTCTAGACTTTGAGGAGCATGTAAAAGGGGACCTTTTTGAATTGCGCAATTAGCGAAGATTTACAAACCGGCAACGGTGAAATAACTTGACCCAGAGTCAATGTCGTCAATATCTTTTCCATGGTGGTTGAAGTGTGCCATATCCGTCATCATGTCCGATATCCCTTCGAGGGTGAGGACAGCTGGATGCACGACTGGTTTCGCAATGTAAATAATCATTTCATACCTAACGAGAAAATATCATAAACCAAAACACACGGAGTGGCCTTGAATCGCTGGCAGCTGTCAGGTGTGAGGGCTTAACAAAGCATCCGTCTCCTTCTCCCCCTCCGAAGGTGAGCTGTCATGGTTAAATCCAATCTGGGCCAGAATATACCGGGCCGCAATCACTCTTCCGCCTCCCGACTCCTTGCACAGCGCAGCTAATTCCTTCGCCTTCTGCGCGTATGCAGATGACTTCTCCCCCGCAACGACTTCCGTCAGTACAGCCCCGAGCTCGTTCTCTTCGCAGAGCTTGCGAGCAAGCCGGTTGCCCCATCGCCCAATGCCGAGCAGCTCCGCCCTCCGAGCAAAGTCGAACGTATCCATCCACACAGGGAGGACCACCTGCGGAACGCCAGCACTGCAATAATTATCAGCAACCACAAACATAAGAGCACCACCACACTGCACCGCATCAAACTTACCAAACCGCCTCCAGAAACGAATTCGCCCCACCATGATGCACCGCACACACCACCACTACAGACTCCAACACCGCCATCGGCTCCGCCTCCAACCAATCCACCACCCTGACCACCCCCTTCTCAACCTCCTCCCCCAACACCCTTTCCACCACGCCCCCCGCCCCAAACACACCCTCCCCTTCCCCCCCTGTACCTCCAATTCCCTCCCCCTCTTCGGAATCTTCCACAGCACCCTAACCCCGTTTCCCCTCGTGGACGCCGCCGCCAACAACCGCTTCACCGCCCCCGCCATCTGCCCCGCCCGCTCCCCGTCATAAAACACATGCGTGCCCAGGTTAATGTACACCACCGCCGGCGCCGCCGCCAGCCAGGCCGCCAGGTCCGGGTCCACCTCCACCACCGGCGCTGCCGGACGCAGCATCGGCCCGCAGGGGACGATGTGGGACGGGAGGACGCGGAGGGGGAGTTCGAGCTGGGGCAGGTTGGCTACCAGGAACATGGGCGGGGCGGAGGTGCCGGGCGGGTTGATGGCGGCGGGCTTGAGGGAGAGCGTGGCGAGGGTGGTGAGGCGGGTGGCCGGGTGGTAGTGGGTGGCTAGGTAGCGGGCGAGGGCGCGGCGGGTCGGGTCGAAGATAGTGACGATCAGCGAGAGGATGATCAGCAGCGTGTTGTGCGGGATGGCGCGCCGCGGGAGGGGGTACGGGTAGTATGTTCCGAGGCTGTGTGCGAGAAGAAGAAAAAGGGAAAGGGGTGTTAGTGAGGGATGGTAGGGTAGTCGGGGTGGGAGGAGATGGCGCGGATGGGACGGACGTACCTGGGATACTTCCACAGTGCTTCGGCGTTGGGCTGGACGGGGATGGCAAAGTCTTTGATTGTGTTTGGCGAGAGGATGATGAACTTGGCTCGGAGGTGGCGGAGGACGGTGAGCGCTGGGGAGAAGCATGGGTCGACGGCGATGATGTCCGGCTCCACGTCTTGGACTATGCTGGCAATGGAGTGCATGATCTGGACGAATTCCGGTCCTGTCCAGGGGGGAGAGTGACTTTGAGGAGCACCAGAGTCCGCCTGATGACGTGAAGGAGCGGGATTATGCTGGGGTTCTTCAAGGCTTCCTGCTCTGCTGTGATTTCGGGACGCGTCCATGCCGACACCATGTCTACGCCGTTGATGGTATGGAAGACGATAGGCCGTGCGCCAGGCTTTTCCTGCTGAGCATGGTCCGAGGTGGCTGACACGAAGGACTTTATTGGGTCAAACGAGGCGAAGTGGACTTCCACGTCCTCGTCTTGGAGCGTGAGCAGAGCGTAGCTAGTTGCGAGGAAGACATTGGCTTGGCCATGCTCCGAATTAGTCAGAAGCAGTACACGCTTTGGTACGGTTGTAGGTTTCATATTTCTTGGTGGCGAAGAAGTCGATACTCGGACGAGGTTGACCTTTGGTCAGGACAGCAGAGGATGGTAAGGATTGCATAGAATTTATGCTCTCGAGTCTCGCTTCCATCAGGGAGCGGAGCAGTCCTCCCCCCTTGTGGCCACGCGGCCCCAGTATCAGATGTCTCTCATTGTGAACGAGACCGAGCACGCCTACAGTTGTAATTGCCCTTGCCTTAATTCCGGTGATCGTCAATCAGGCGGGGGGTTCGCGGGGAGAGAACTTCCCCTGTGACCAAGTAAGCGAGATCATGCTAGGGAACAGAAGGGCTTTGTGCTTCAACGTGATGAACTGCATCCGAGCAGCTTGAGTCGATCTGTTGATCCCCCTCGGCTAGAATTAACCCCCTGGGATGGCCCTGGTTTGCTCCGAGGATGACGCGGATGGAATGGGCGCCCCCATTTGGGACACACAGCATGGAACCTTCCATGTTTTGCCAAGATCAAAGGTACCAACCAGGGGACTACTGTGTCAACGTAGACCTTCGAGAACATGAGTATCAATGCGGCTGCGGTATGCCAAGGCAGCCGCATAGCTGGGTTACAAGCGCCGGGTCGGGATGTGGAAGGCGCCCGGGAAAGAAGCCCAAAGCCTGATCCGGTAAGTTCCTGGTCAGGGTGATATGGACGATTAAGGGCTGGGAATGCCATTGGATACCCGTTTCCGTGTTGAACATGCGGGCGCATATGAACGAACGGTTTGTGTCATGTACATGGCGGGAATTCTGGCTAAAATGCTTCCACACAATAGTTTATTGGATCGTGACGAAAAGCTTCTTAAAGGGGTAGATCTTTCCTTACGCAAATGGCGCATTGTGAGCGTTGGATCACGCCAATAGCCATGATACGGGCTGGCAGCAGAGTGTTCTTTAACTGCCTACGGTGGTGATTTGATCCGCCCGGGCAGCCGACGGCCCACCTCGGCCGGACCTATTTGCATTGCACCTTTAAACTTCGGCGGCGCTTTGTTCGTGTCAACTGGTGTTGGGTAACCAAGAACCCGGTTTCGAGGCAAGTGGTCGGGCCGCTTAATGAAGGTACCTATGTACTGTCCCGAGGTTGGCCTCCCCCAATAAACCACGATACAGTCCACACGACAGTCGGAGACATCACCCCCCATCTTCTCCTTGACAGCCACTATAGCCTGAGGTCTGTGAGAAAAGGATACCGCTGGAAAAGTGGCCTTGAAGACGATTAACCGACACCGGACACAGTTGAAGAGCTTGTCGCATATGCTGTTCCATGTCATCCTTGGAATTGAGCTGAGGATTGTGTGTACCTGACCGTAGGGACAAGTTCGGGCGCGAAAAGGTTATGCATTACTGAATTAATTATTTTGATAACTATTTAGACAATTTCTGTTTGGAATAGCAAACCCAACAAAGAGAAAAAGACCTCTCTACTCGTCACGCTGGGTTTATCCCTATCAACTCCTTCTTGCAGTCATCGACGGCCGTCTAATCCAGCGACTGAGAGTGGGGGTACATGCAGGTTCCTAACTTCCTTCCCGACCAGAACATACACCCAACGATACCACAAAATTGACAATAATTGCAAGGGGGGGTTGTCACACCCTGGTCCTTATTTTCCAATTCCGTATCCCTTTTCAAAATTCCACCCGTCAAAATATATGCTCGACTTAAATCCAGTTCCCATTCACTTCAATCAACGCCTCATACATGACTCTCAACGTAGCCAACCAATGTTCCAAAATCGGCACCGCTTCAAGAAGAGCACCCATCTCTGCATCTCCCGACTGTCCAGCCGAACCACTCCTGTCCGCCTCGGCCGCCGACTGCCATGACTGCGACAGCACCGTCTTTGGCTTACAACTCTCCAACACCTCTTCGTACGCTTCGATCATCAACAACAACTGCATCTGTGTGAGGCTGTCATCACACTTCTCGGCTTCCTCCTCGTCACCGTCGATGGGCCAGAAAAGCCTTCCGTTCCGCTGCCAAGCAAACGCCCCGGTCAGCTGCTCGACAAGCTTCTCGGTGATGAACTGCAAGACGAGCGAATTGCGTCGGCTACCGAGGTATTGGTGACGACGGCATTCAGCGTGGGGTTCGGATACCGCCCTGGCTCGTGTGGATATTGTGGATACCGGAGCGACGTCCCGTGCGTGGGCTTCGGACGAAGGGTCCGGGGTTGGCGGGGCGACATCGAATGGCCATGGACTGCTGCGGCTTCGTGGCCATGGGCTAGTTTCGTTTGCGGGAGCGGCGTAGTGCGTCGGGGCGTCAACGAACTCGTTGCTTTCGATCACCGTCAAGGACGTCGTCGAGGAGCTGGATTGTGTCCGATCGAGTGAGGGCATGGGATGGGGGTTTGAGTGCCCTTGTCTTCCTTTTTCTCCGACTTCTCTTTGAAGGGGGTTGGCTGCCTAGTATCGAAATTGATGGCGTCTTGTTGGCGTTGAACCGATCGGTGCTTTACTTTCTCTGTTTTGGTTGACTCGTCGTCATCCCCCTCAAACATGGCGTCGAAGTCTGGCATGACAGACTGATAGATCTTTGCCAGCGCAACCGATCGGTCGTAAACAGGCGCCTTACTTGGTGTTGGGGCGAGGCTATCCTGGGTCGACCTGGCCCTGATATCGGCAACGCCCGCGACACGACGCAGTCTTCGGCTTCCGTTCGGTTCGATACCATGTTTTCTCTGTCCAACATAGCCAAAGTCCTGTGTGGGCAGTGTTGGATGCTCCAGCGCGTTGGTGGCCAAACCGTAGGATGGCTGCGGGGGTGCTGGAGTATCTGCAGTCCTGCTTCCCTTTTCGCCAAACCTGCCCGACTTCGACCAGGGAAAAAGGCTCCGCCTCTTCACCTTAGTTTCTTGTGCATTTCCGATGAAAGACCGAGCCCATTTGTCGCGGAGGTCGCGAAGAAAGAGAAGATGGAAGTCATCGTGGAGTCGCTAAAGAGCTAGCTAAAGACGATGTTGCAGCACTGCAAGGTGGTTTGTTGGTTTTGCTTTAGAAATGGCGAGTCTTCTCTTTCTAGCTCAAGGCCACGACGGAAGCGTGATCAAGCAATATGCCTCGGACATCTTGTTGCCTGATATTAGGTTCTGGCTATCTACATGTACACCATACTGTCAAGTGCATGGCCCTCACAGACCAACTGACCTAGATAAGGTTTATTTTATTCTCGGGCTTTCCATGTATACACAGTACATCCCGTAAATTGCCAATATTTCAACGACGTATCCAGAGGTATCCTGCCGGGCTTCTTGACTACCTCACCAGGCGTCCTTGCTGATGTTTACCACTCGCCAGGCGAGCCATCGTCCCATGCCCATCCATACGGAGGCTGCTTTCGTAGAAAATCCTGCCCTCAGGCAAGTTCGATACATTACTCCGATCAACGCTAGTTTTTTTTTTCTCATCCAACACATTTCGACTGACCCTGGATTTTGAAATCCCTCAGCATACAAAAGCTTCTGGCACAAGGGGATTGTTTTCTCTTTATTCTGAAGCATACATTGTCTAAAGAACAATCCATCTTCCTCCCTTCTTTGTTCGAAAAAGTCTATTGACGGTCGAATCACCACTACCGGACAATCCCTTTGTCTCAGCGTTGAGGTATTAGAGGGTTACGACCCTCATCAATGGGATTGTTTGAAATCAAGAGAACCTGTCGCATTGATTCGAATCTAGACCCTCTATTGAACCATTCCCACTCCGATCAGAAGCTTCAAATACCGGACAAAATCGACTTTACGCAAGTCCGGAGCAATAAACACAACAGCGAGTATGCCCGCCAACGTACAGACCCGCTCGGCGAGTTTGAGTCTCCAACAAAATCGCCAGCCCCAGAAGCCATGGCGAGAACGTATCAAGCCGGACTGGCCGGCGCCCCAGATCCAAAACGTCGTGGCAACAGTCAACTTGGGATGCCGGCTCAACCTGCCCCTCATCGCCCAACAGGCTCGCAACGTCGAGTACAACCGTAAGAAGTTCCACGCCCTCGTCATGCGCATCCGCGAGCCACGCACCACCACTCTCGTGTTCGCCACGGGCAAGATGGTCATCATTGGGGCCAAGTCGGAGGCACTCGCCAACCTCGCCGCCCACAAACACGCCCGCGCCATACAAAAGTGCGGCTTCGTGACCACCTTCAGGGACTTCAAGGTGCAGAACTTCGTCGGGTCCGCCACGTGCGATTTCCTGATCCGCCTCGAGCGCATCGCCCACATGTACCGCGAGTCGGCCCTGTACGAGCCCGAGCTGTTCCCGGGCCTGGTCTACACCATGGTGCGGCCCAAGCTCAAGTGCCTCGTCTTCAGCACTGGCAAGGTCGTTCTGACGGGCGCCAAGAGCGCCGAAGACGTCCACGAGGCCTTCGCGAATCTGTATCCCCTGCTGCTGGAGGCCAAGGTGGCGGGTAGCAAGGCCCCGCCGCCCAGGATCCGTACCCGGCTTACTCCAGAAGAGAAGGCTTCGAGGAAACGGTTGAGACAGAGCAGCGGCTGCAGGCACAGCCCAAAAAGGAGGAGGCCTTTTAAATTGTTATTAGATGAGGTGAGTATAAGAACAATCTTGATAATTCATGAACAAAGAGCACATGTGACATAACCAAAGGAACTTAACTAACCGGGACAAAAACACACAAGGCCGATTACGAAACTCTCAGCGGCAATCCAGTAATTAATTCTGGATTTCGCTTTCTCCCACATTGGATTCTAGAACTGGGTTTGAGATATCAAAGTGTCAGACAACATGAAAATGTGAGTTCACACAAAGAAGCCGTGATTTCAAGCGTGAAGTACATGTATTAACTTTCTTTGTTGTTGCAGTGACGGCCTTGAACCACGCCGCTTCGCCAGCCAGCCCGTTGCGGTATCGACATCTTACATGTGCCAATGTACCATAACGGTTCCCAATAGGTAGTCATTTCAAACCCGTTCCTCATTCTTAGCCGTCCCCGCCTCGGACAACCGCCCCGGGACGTTATCCAACTCCACTTGAAGTACCTTGTCCACGTTCTGCTGCACCTTGTCCTGCATGGCCTTGCCCTCGAACATGAAGCTGAGCTCCTCGAGCGTGCGGTTGTGCGTCTCGGGGAACAGCAGGTACACCGTCGCGATCTCGATCAGGATCCACACGCAGTAGACGATGTAGTATTTCCAACCGATGGCGTCGAGGGCAATCGGATTGACGTAGGTGTTGAAGAAGACGGCGAAGCGGACCGTCAGCTGCTCCACCGCGATGCCCTGGGATCGTTGTTGGAAGGGGAAAATCTCGACCATGTACGTGTATGCGAGCGCGTTCCAGCCGATGTTGTAGAATCTGTGAGGAACCATGTTAGTGACAGGAGAGACAAATGGATGGGGATGCGTGAACTTACGGCGAGTACACAAAAATGAACACCAACACGGGGATGGCCGCGGCCGCCGAGTTCTCAATAGCGGATCTCGCACTCGCCACAGTCCACACCGTGAACCGCCGCCGTACCGATGGTACAAATGCAAAAACATGATCCGTCTCGGATACCGCGGCGCAATCAGCGCAATGGGCACCGCGTTGATGAACCCCCAAAGTGTTGCTAAGAATGATTTTCTGCACCGTCCTGTCATCCGTGATATTGACCAGCGCCAGGATCTTCTTCATGTAGAAGCTCAACAAACCGTTCCCACTCCACTGCGTAAAGAAGCCCACAATGCCGGCAATCATAAACCGCCTGCGCATGGGCGGGTCGCGGAAGACGTCGGCCCACACAAACCTGGACTGCAGCTCCTTCTCCTGGGCGATAGTCGACTGAATCTGCGCAAACTCAAGCCGCACAAACTCATCCCCATCCTGGCCCTCGCTGTGGTACTTTTGCAGGATGGCAAACGCCTCGTCCGCGCGGTCCTTCGAGATCAGCCAGCGCGGCGACTCCGGGCACCAGTACATGAAGGCGATCTGAAAAAAGCTAGGCACGAGCTGCAGCAGGCTGGGCAGGCGCCAGGCCCAGGTCGACGCCATCTGGAAGGTGCCGTAGGTAGTACCCGCGGCGATGATGGCGCCGACGAACCACGAGGCGTTGAAGAGCGAGGTCATGATGGGCCGCTCGTTGGCGTACGAGAGCTCGCCGATTAGCGATGACGCGTTGACGATGGCGAAGGGGATGCCGAAGCCCAGCACCCAGCGCGAGGCCAGGAACATGTCGGTGTTGCGGGAGCCGGCCTGCAGACCCGCGCCCATGCACATGATGGCCGAGGCGAAGAGGATGGTCCGCCGCCGACCGAGGTAGTGGCTGACGGTCGGGATGAAGGGGATCGCCATCAGGGCGCCGAGCGAGTACATGGCGTTGAGGAGACCGAGGCGGTCGGAGGTCGGGTTGTCAAAGTCTGGAGTGGTTGGTTGGTTAGGGACTGGCTCGCCGTTGGGGGGGCTACGGGTAACTGACAATCAACCCATGATTTGACAGCTTGTAAACTGTTCATCATAGACGAGTCGAAGCCTGACGTCCACTCGACGCCTAGGGCCGTGGGAACCAAGATGAGATACAGGAACCGCAGGTTCGGTTTCTGGTACCATGGTTTCGTGTCGGCCTGCGCAATGCGCGTGAGCCGCGGGTCGACATGCTGTTCTTTCGCGCCGATGATAGCCATTGTCTCAGTGTGCGAGTAGCATCGTGGAGCAAGACTTCAAGATCCCAGAAACTGAGTGATCCGGGAGACCTTTAATAACTTCCATACTGTGTAGGTAGTTCAGTCGTCAACCCCAGTCCACCGTAACACCTGCCATATCCAGAACCGCACGTCGATCGAAGCCCTTCCTGTGACCACGAGCATACGGGAAGGGATCTGTTGGAGGATCGAGACGCTGTTCGGCGTCACGCCCGCAGAAAGGACTCTGCAGCAGGATCGAGGCCTGCTGGTTCAGCGAATAGGAGACGGTGGTACACAAGACCCGCCGGGTTTCTTCGAGCTTGCAGCTATGCCAAGCTCTCTTTGGGGTTGCTTCCTCCGACGTCTGCGGGGTCTTAACGGACAATAAATGCGGAGAGAACCCAATTGCCGGGTTTTGCAGCAGCGTGGGAGCGGCGGCCGGGTGAAAGGCGCCCGAAGTATGTTTTTGGCGGCTCTGAACAGGGACTAAGAGGTTGGTTCATAAGCAGCCGGGCATCTTGCGATTTATCCTTGCAAATGAACCCGCAACGGGAAACAACAGTTGACCAGCGCTGAGATGGAGAGGGCGGTTGGGTTAATCTCGCTGTGCTACACACCTTGCATCAGCAGAACCTTGCATCAGCAGAACCTTGCATCAGCAGGACCTTGGAGCGGGAAGAAACACCCAAGCAGAGCCGCACGTGGGAACATCGATTGTTGACCAAAATGCCTTGCCCGTAAAAACAGTCTATGTCAAAAATACGAAGCCATGCAAATCTAAGCGCTCGCTCCGGGTTCCGCAAAGACGAACTCCTCAAGCTCCTTGTACGCCTTCTCCAAATCCTGCGCGACGTCAGCACCTCGAACAATCCCCTCGAGCCAATACGGGGAGCACTAACATCATTCACGATGATCCTGTCGTGAATCCCGGGGACCTTGGAGTACTCCAGCTCCACCTTGGCCTGCTTCAGGCGCTTTTGGATGGACTCCTCCCTCTCTGTCCCACGGCCGCGCAGCCGCTGTTCCAGCTCCTCCTCAGACGGCGGGGCGATGAAGACGTAGCGAGCCGGGAAGCCCGAAGCCCGGATCTGCTTCACGCCCTCCACCTCGATGTCCAGAACGACGGTCTTGCCCTTAGCTGTCTGCTCCTCGATCGTGGCTTTCGACGTGCCGTAGAAGTTGTCACCGAACTGCGCGCTGTTGTAGCGGGGTGTCAGCGGCCGGTTTCCGACGAAAGTTAAGAGGTTGTTATGTCCGGTGCGTACTTCTCCAGGAACCCGTTATTCGCCTTCAACTCCAAGAACGCCTCCTTCGTCACGTAGTGGTAGTCGACACCATCTTGTTCGCCGGGTCGGGGGCCACGGGTGGTGTGCGATACGGAGAGAGTGAAGGTTTCAGGGTGTCTCTGTCGAGTCTGTCAGCAGCCGAAACAACATGCAAACAACAGTGGGCGTACTTGGAACAACAGCTTGTAGAGAGTGCCCTTGCCGACGCCTGACGGGCCCGAAATAACGACTGGGCGGGGATCGCGAACTGCTCTGGAGTTAGGTTTGTCCCGGTAACGATCGTTTCGAACAGGGGGGAGGGTGAGGAAAAGTACCTACCGGGAGCCATGGCGTGGAAGTAGCACGAGCGAAAGATGTTGACGAAAGAAGCGAGTGGACGCCGCATCTCTAGCGACAGGAAACTTTTGTAAATCTGCGCCCGCCGCGATGGGACGAGACAGGAGGGGTGCGGGCCGTGCGGGGTGTTGTGGGGCAACTTTATTGCCAAAAGGGGAAGACAGGGGAAACGGGATGAACCCGGTTTAAGGGTTAGGGAATAAGTAGCGCTTTTACGATCCAAGTTCGAATCCTGTCCTTTCCATAACCTGCATACAATCAGTCAAAAAACGAACAAGAAGAAGGCCCGAGACAAGCCAGTAGTTCTAAGGTATGGATGGTATTATCCAATTTTTAACTGTCCAAAAGAAGTGCATGTACTAATCTATTCGCCTTAACATAACCTAGAAAACCACCAAATCGGTCCCCCAAACCACAGCACCCCAGAACCGCATCGCAACCCCTGAACATCACCCACCCCACGAACGTTGATTCCTCTCTGTGTGAGCCGGCAAGCCCATGACCCCTTCACTGTTTCAAGCAGCTTTTCCAATCGCAAATGTCGAGCTCGACCTCCTCCGCTTTCCAGCGCTTGGCTTTCTCGCCAAGTTCTCAGTCTCTCTCTGTGACTGCGTCACGAGATAATAGTCTCCAACGTCTTGCCCACTCGCGTCGTCCCCACATCTCTGCGTCTCAATCACCTCTATCGACGTTTGTTTCACAATCACGCCGGCCCTAACATGCGTGGCCCGCACTGACTCAAGGTCGGTGTCATAAGAGACCGTGCGGTCGCGCTCGTCATGATGAGTGTAAATATTCTCTTCGCTGTCGTTCATCGAAAAGTGGGGGATGGGGTTGACGCTCCGGGGTCCCATCCCGCGGCGCGGGTTCTTGTCCTCCATGATAAACCCTCGGAGCTTCACGTCTCCGTTGTGAGGTGGTCTCGGTGGTCTGTCTGCGGAAGAAGAGAGAGATCGGAGGCCGCCGGTGATCGGACGGAAACAACGAGCGATGAGTGATGAAAGTATGGGCAGGTTGGATGTGACTACGGCGACGAACGTTTCTCGAACGGCCCAGGAGCCAGCTTTCTGGGCGCCGTTAACTGGATCCTGTAATGGGACGTCTGAATTAGCGACCGCTTTAATTCGATGTCGTGGTGGGTGTACAGACTGTGATGATGAGGATGCACCGCAAAACGCCAGCTGCAGTTACAAATATGCCGCCAGAGAATAGGAGAATAACGCCAGCCTTTTTCAGGGGTCTCAGCGACGAACCCCAGAGCATCGGAATTGGAATGCTCATGAGGTAAAGGTCAGTCACTACATTTAAGACAACCGTGACAAAAATATCAATCCTTGAGATAGCAGGCTGGCAGGCGTCTGTTCTCAATCAGCACATACCCACAGCAAATAGGGGGAAAGACTTACTTCCAGGGTCGGGATATATTTGCCAGTTCTTCTCTAAAGGATGGCAGCCGAGGAGGATAGACAGCAAAACAACGACCCATGTCGCCACGACGAGAATAAACCCAGCGTATATGCGATTCTCAAATCCAAGGCCATCCTAGACTTGCGATCAGTTGTGGTTTGAAGCGTCGGAAGCGTGGGGAGTCATACGGTAAGACGAAGATAGAGGTTGCACATGGCTGCCTTGATGACCCAGAGCAGAAACGTGTAAGTGGACCAGCCGGCAACTTGCGTCTTGGAACCATTAACCCTCGAAATCTGTCAGGCTAAACTGTGCATCCTTGGCTGGGATTCTTCTTACCGCCAACCGTATTCCTCGCTATTTGGATCCAACAGCCGCCGCTGCTCGTCGGTCATGGCATTGTTGGCAAGTCCTTTCCAGAATGCCCCGACCGAGTAAGCAAGGTACGTTTCGACGGAATAGACCACCTGCGTGTCAAATCAGCAGGAATTCGAATTTTTTTGATTCAGGGGTACTCACGGCGGCCACAATCATCAAGTAGTCGTCTGCATGGAGATGCTTGATTCCGGATGAAGATAGCCTAACGTATAAGCGGAGACCGATCACAAATAAGCCAATCCCAAGCAATGTGAAGGCTTCTTGAACAAATGAGTCCATAATCGGAAGTGATGTGACCCCCACGAGGCCACTAGATCCCCAATAGCTCCTGGGTAGTATAAGTCGGTGTGTGATGTATGATAGCGGGAAGTGAAAGGTCACTGTCTAAACATGTGGGACAGTTGGAATGGCCCCGTCTTGCCCCTGTGCCTCAGCTCAACCCGTCATGTTAAGCGCATGACTGAAAGGATGAGCGAAGCCTAGGCTTAATAGTCGGGGAACACAAACACGAGGTTGTTTGGCCTCATGACATCGGTCTGAGCCTACTCTTGTCGGAATGGTGAGCTAAAGGGCCCCCGACTCGTGCAACCCTGAACCGCATCTCATCGATCGGCAGGTAACCGTCGCACAAAATCCCAGGACGCGGAGCACCGCCGTCTCGGGTCTGGTGAGGCAATTCGGCCAGCTGCCGATACAGTGCGAGTCTCATCGCGTGGTTGGCACTGGTTCCTCGCACCACAGATTCATTGGCGGAAGCAGGCAGCCAGGCTAGAAATGTAATTGAGGAGACGAGGGGTTGTTCGGAGGTTGAACCGGAAACATGCAGCTTTTCTCGAAAGCTGGCTGTTTGTGCTACCCATGTTGCATTCTCATGACTTGGGATCCTGGGCTTGCCTGACACAAAATACCGTTTTAAGTTCAGCTGCGCGATGTGTTTGGACAGAATTCAATGGGACGAGTTGTTGATCCTTGAAATGCATGGATGATGCCTTTAGGTACATGTACATATTTCGAGTTCCTCGAATGTTCAAGCTGCATTGGATGAAACCATCAGCGGACGGAGCGTATGGGTTTCGTGTCACCTCCCGGGGTCAACCGAGAGGAAGGCGGTAAGATTACCAGTTCCGACCCTCACTATCCGTTCCCGAACAACGGAGATTCAGTCATTTGGTAGTCGATGATGCAGTTTGTATATCATCTCCGAACTCCCTATTCCCAGACTCCGCTCCGAGATTTATCGGAACAAGCTGTCGTCGGCCAGGCCAGCCATAGTACGCCCGTCCCGTCCTGACTCTGAGCAACAATCAAACGCTCGGCTCAGGTGTATGGCCCTAAAGGATACCTCGGCCCTAGTGGAGGGACCAAACTCAGAGGTTGGAGATACCTGCTTTTTACCCGAGCGGGGGCGGGTTCCTGCCGCAGCTTTCTCGGTGTGTGTTACGTACGACTTACGAATGCCAGACCACCGTCCGCATGGGCCTCCCGGTGATGGTCCGATCGACAACCCTACCTGCACAGCAAGCTCAGACACGAAAATGCGCATGTGAGGAGGTTCCGTCAGACCCTACCCCACTGTCAAACTACATGACGATTCTGGGTTAATGTTCTTTTCGCCTCAGACCTGTTAACGCTCCAACAAAAAAGCCCTCGTGACGGTGGCCGGAAAGGTGGGAGTCTAAAATATCCCTACGGCATGATACACTCTGTGGGCTGGGCACGGCCTCTCGTTGCCAGTAGTTGGTCGGGTTGATGCTGGCCACCGTCGTCTGTGACAGACAAAGAGATCATCACGCAAAACTTTTTCTGGTCTCCTCAACGGCCTCAGGGTTGCATTGGTCACTCCGCTTGCCAGCGAGCGAGATGAAGAGCCCCGGCTATCCTTCCCGGCTTCCCCCACATGGCTGACAGGGGGGCAGACCCAACTCTGTGGCTCGTTTCCTGAACGGGGGACCGTGTCCGTCCCGGGCGCGAGCGATGTGACGCTGGGCAGAATCACACAACACAGCACGGGTTCCTCCTCATTCATGATTCGATCTCTCATCTCTCATTCTGACACCCAGCAGCCAATCTTGAGAACAACGCCAAAACTGGGCGTAGAGACAAAACACCACGGCTCTCTCCCCTTGACCTCTTACTCATCGCCCAAAATGGAAACGTTTGATTGTGTCGTTGTCGGAACAGGCAGGTGATTACATTTTTGGGATCGTGATGCGACCTGGCTGGTTAACAGGTATGATAGGCATTTTCGGTCTTGCCGCGGCCAAAACGTTCCATCAGCTGGACCCGAAAAGAGCCTGGCCATTCTGGACTCCGGAACTACCGTAGGGGGTGTCTGGGCTGAGGAGCGGCTGTACCCAGGTCTCAAGACCAACAACATGCTGGGAACCTTCGAGTATCCGGACTTTCCCATGCGCACTGACACCTTTGGCGTCGAGCCCGGAGAACACATGCCGGGAGAGGTCATGTTCAAGTACCTCACCCGGTATGCTGAAAAGTTTGACATCCTCGACAAGATCCGCTTTCAGTCAGCAGTCACCACCGCTGAGCACCAAGACACTACCGAAGGAGGCTGGATCTTAACAGTCCAAAACCGTAGCTCTCAGTACCAGGTCTTTGCACGAAAACTGATTATGGGGGGGACTCACTTCCGAGCCGTTTCTGCCGCACATCGAGGGCCAAGAGAAATTCGGCGTGCCCATTTTCCACAGCAGAGACTTCGTTAAGTACGCCTCAACACTGGATTCTGCCAAGAATGTGACCATATTTGGAGGGACGAAGTCAGCTTGGGATGTCGTGTACGCCTATGCCTCAAAGGGTGTCAAGGTGAACTGGGTGATACGAGGTGGGTCGTCTCCCCGATCTGTGGTACTTGTTTCAAGCTTACATGACTGCTTTCTGCAGCAAGCGGCCATGGGCCAATTTGGATATCGCCTCCCTATGTTACCCCACTGAAGAAATGGCTCGAGAAGCTCGTCCGTAAGTACGATTGTGGCGATGTTAGGGATGGCTTGTTTTGGCGTCCTGTTGACTGTTTGGTACAGACACACGCCTACTTACGTGGTTCAGTCCTTGCATATGGGGTGACATTGACGGCTATGGTTGGATCCGCCGCTTCTACCACGGGTCCGCAATCGGCCGCGTCATCACGAATGCTTTCTGGACCATCCTCGGCAACGACGTGCTAACCCTGAACAAGTACGACTCGCATCCGGAGACTAAGAAGCTCAAGCCATGGAGCCAGCCGATGTTCACGGCTTCATCCTTCTCCATCCTCAATTACCCAACCAGCATTTTCGACTTTGTACGCGATGGCACCGTCAAAGTGCACATCGCCGACCTTACAGAACTGTCCGAAAGGACTGTGCATCTATCTGACGGTACACAACTCGACACCGACGCTCTCTGCTGTGTCACCGGTTGGAAGCACGTGCCGCCTGTCAAGTTCCTGCCCGAGGGCATTGACAGGGAGCTGGGACTGCCTCGCAAGGCATCGGAGGACGACTTCTTCCCTAAGCAAGTGAACCTGGCCGACAAGACAATCCTCGCCCGATTCCCACGGCTGCGCGATCAACCCGTGCAGAACGAACACCTAACGCCGCTCCTCGCCACCAAAGGGATCACGACCACGGACGCCATCAACCCTTCCACCCCGCTGACCCCCTGGACGCTGTACCGCTTCATGGTACCCCCGTCCGAGCGCCTCCTCCAAACACGCGACATCGCCTTCGCCGGCATGCTGCTCAACTTCTCCACCACCCTCATCGCACACGCCCAGGGCATCTGGATCACCGCTTACTTTGCTGACCAGCTACCCGCAACAGTCCTCCCGCCACTATCTCCCCGCCCCAGCACCGTAGAAAAGGGAGAGATCAAAACAATGAACGCCGTCCGCCGCGAGACCCTCTTGCACGCCCGTTTTGGCCGGTGGCGGTATCCGGCAGGGCACGGTACCCAGTTCCCGGACTTTGTCTTTGACGCCCTGCCGTATGTGGATCTGCTGGTCAGCGATCTGGGGCTGAAGGTGCATCGGAAACGGGGGTGGTTTGCGGAGGCGACGGAGCCGTATGGTCCGGAGGACTATCGTGGTCTGGTGGGGGAGTGGGTGCAGAGTGTGAAGGGGAGGGAAGGGAGGGGGGTTTAGTTTGCTGCTGGTTGAGGTTTGGGTTGGATCTGAGGAGGTGGGTGGTATTGGATGAGAGGCGATGGGGGGGTTTTCAAGTTGATCTGATAAGGAGGGTGGATCTTGTGCTGTTAAAAGGAGCAGTCCTAGCTAGCAACCTGGTCTCCCCCTGCTGTGTGTGGTTTGTGACCCGGCGGAGGCTAACGAGGTACACCTTCGTGACACTGTCGGCCTTACGGCCAGTTAATACCGCCGGTTGGTTGACCTGGTTGCAGATTTCGTTACCCCGCAGCTAAGTTTGGCAACTCAGCTGGTGCGCTTGCAATTTGCCAAGACGAACCGAGGAGGATAGGTAGGTACCTTAGGTATGTACGTGGTGGTGTCCATATTTAAGGGTTCCCAATCCCATACCGAGCCATTCTCAATCATTCATTCCTTTCATTCATCTACCAGCGCGTTACCAATTTCCTACACCGCTACAATAGCCAAACACACGAGATACCCGGTACACCACAAGGACTCCACAGCAATAATGCGGCTGTCTGTGCTGAGTCGAGACCATCATAGCGGCGCCCCCGCCTACCGCTTTGCCAACCAGGATTGGGGTCTTAGCGAACTTGATCTTCAACCCAAGAGCACTGCACCTGACTTCGTCATCGCGTCCTACACTCCGGGGAACTGGGTGTCCAGCCCGCTTGACCCATCCGAAGAAGTCCCGGCCGGGGCAGGACCGGCCGTCTCGACCATCATCACGCAGCCGGCGGAGTGCGGAAAGATCTGGGTGGATGCCTTTTGCCTGCCCGACGAAGATGACCCCGAGCAGTGGGCACGCAAAGCCGAGCGGGAAATGACGCTCGAGAGTATGGGGTTCATCTACGCCCAGGCTAAGGAGGTGATTGTCGTGCTCGGTCCACAGGCACGTCCAGTCATCGACAGGATCCAAGGGGGATACAATCTGCGGCCGGCCGAATTCGACCTCCTGGAGAAAGAGGACTGGGTTCGGCGCGTCTGGACACTTCCCGAGGTTGTGTGTTCGAAGGAGCTCTTCATTACCAGCGAGGGCGCACCCTACGGCACTATTGTCGATTTCTACAGCCTCATGATGTCTTTGTTCGGCTTCGATCTGGCCGTATATCCACGGCTCAATTCATTTCGTGAGGAAATCGCGATGGAATGGAAGATGAAGCAAGGCCGCGGCCACGGCCAGGAAAGGATGTCGGCGCTGCAGGTCATCTCGGTTATGAAGACGCGCACCCAGAAGCGGCCCGACGAACACTTCTACGCCATGATGGCGGTCTTGTCGTACGAAGAGCCTGCGACAACCCAGCAGCGCGTGGGCCCTTGCAATTCCTTCATGTCGCTGTGCGAGCAAAGAGGTGACCACTCGTTCATCTTCTCCGCGGCCGAGAGGGACAAGACACCGGGGCGAGGTTGGCGCCCCGACATGTATAGCCCTAGCCTGCTCCCTATCATACCCTTGGCTAGCTGGCCCCGGGGCTATGTTGCTTGGGGCTGGGTCCACGATGGGTATAATGAGTTAGGCGACATTGTTGTTCTCAAGCCGGCCTCCAGTGTGCTCCCATGGTACAACGACGTCCTGAAAGAGGCTGTCAGCACTTTCCGACCCGATAGTGCTTACGCTAGTCTAGACATTGGGGTCGCGCTCTTTAAAGTTCTCCAAGACTTGGGATTTACGGGGTCTTCCGAGTATATCACACGGGACATGGCCTCTTCTTCTGCCAGAGACCATTCCCTCAACCGGACAAAACTGAGATTCTGGTTGCTATGGAAATTGAGTATTTCGGTCTTGGATTGCCCGCCATGGCCCGGTACCCCAAAGATCCCAGCGCGGACAAAGTTTCATACTATTACGAGCCGGGAGTGTTGGTCGGGCGCAAATCCAGCCGTATGGGTCGGGGCACGGATGTTAGGCTATCCTAAGGTTTATACAAGCCATTGCTTCCTTTGGGACTTAGAACTGGGTCATTTTTGGCTCGTCACTCGTATTGGACAGAGCCTCATGGCCCTAATCCCTACAAAATGAGCCCTCGCCCAACGACTGAATAACCGACTCCAAAGCTGCACAAAACTAAGAACCTACAAACAATAGGTCAAGAGCTGTGCGGTAAGAGCCGAGCCGAGCGGTAAGTCCCGTCCGGCTTGTCGACCTCAAGTCTTGAGAAACCGCCCATTCACGGATTTAGCACAAGGAGTGAAAGCCGGGGTCCCAGCCGAGTTCCACAAAGTCTACGGCCGACCGCGGTCCGGGCCAGCACCAAGCAAACAATCAGGGCCCATGGTAATTAGATAAATTTAGGAATATATGCCCCGCCAGAGATGTACATACATATTTATAGGCACGGCCTGGACTACGGAAATTTGAGGCCACATGCCCGCCAAAAACAGTTGTTATCAGGAAAATGAATGGAAACGGTGGGACAGATCGCTCCCCATTCAAGGCTTGATTTGCGGAGATTTGGGTTGCCAAGGCCGCGAGTACAATGACATGTCCCTGCGTGTACTTGTAAGCCAAAGATTGGACGCGGCGCTGATAAACTCAATGAGGAACGGCGGTGAAATATGTTATGCATTAGACTTTCCATGGGTAGATAATTGGAGACCACGAGGTCGTGTAATATGTTAATATTCCGCCCGCTGATCAAGATGCTTGCGCTCAACTCCAAGTCCGTCAAACGACATCAGAGAAAGAAGATCCAAGGGCAACCCTGACCCTGACGCCTCTCCCACTCCTTCTGAGGACGAGTCTAGCAGTCCGCCTACATTTCCGTACCATCATTTCGAGCTGCGGCAGCAGCAGAGGACATAGGATTGACAGTTGATAAGGTAGCTGGGAGGTCCTTTTTGTGCCCATGGGAAGTTGACGGAAGAGTGGTCAGTCTTTCAATGTCATCTGCACGTTCTTGGTCGTCTTCGAGGAACGCCTCGACCGACGACCAAAACCACGCAGCCTTCTCGAAGGCATCAACGGCGCGGGCAAGGTGGCAGTGGGCGGCCGGGTTCTCCACCGGCTGCGAAGGTAAACGGTTAGTAGTGTGCTTTGGAAGAGTGGAAAATGTCCAAGGTGCGATGGGTGAAGGAACAACGGATTCAAACTTACCAAATCCTCCAAGTACCGGTTCTCAAGGTATCGGTACCTGGCCAATACAATCGTCGTAAAAAACTGCTCAAAGTAACCACGCGGCAGACGCTTGCCGAGGCGACTTTTCTCTCGGAATTCGTCCAAGAATTGCGGTCGCTCGAGGGACTGATCAGGGACAGGGACCCTGCTCTTAGCAAAGGCGGTAGCTTCCTCTACCATATTGGTGAGCTCAATCTGGACGTCTCGAGTTTGGATCAGGACGTTGAGCAATCGGAGGGCGGTGACCACGGCGGCGTCAATGTGGACGCTACGGGTAATATGCGGCCTGTTTGAGCCCCTATAGAATTGAGGGTAACCAGTTAGCAATCACAGAACTATTCCATTTTGGGGGATATATCATAAAATGAGCTTACCAGTCCATGCCGTTCCATGACATGCAAGTCTTAAGCTCTGGTGCGGGCCTCGAGAGGGCACGGGCGGGCCGAGGCATTTTCGCTCTGTGTTTACTGTATTAAAGCAAATGTCAGTTTGACCAACATAAGGCAACAGCCCATGCGCTCCAAATCGCTAACCAAAAAGAAAATGAACGACAAAATATGACCTACAGTAGGCTGATACACTGGCGGACAAGGCGAGATTTCAATGTATTTTTTTGCTGTCGTGAACAAAGGAAGTAGAGGCGACTAGAAAGGTTGAGGTTCTGGCGCGTGGAAGAACTGAATCTGCGGGAAATCTATTCGAGTGTCATTCAAGAAGCGGGTGTTTTTAAGGGCAGCGACAAGCTGGGACTCTTAGTTCGGATAATAGGAAAGAGTAATTCACTAAGTTAAATTTCTGCACGAGTTTTCCTATTGTTCCCCAACTTGAAAAGAGTGAATGAATAATCTGGCAAAGCCCTATTGTAATCTCCTGTTCGCCTAGTTGCTGGCCAGGATTTCCCAATCATTGCCATGTAAGACGGTAGTATATGGCTACCAGTAACCACTCTCTTCCTCCAAGTCTTTTGAGACACCAGATAATGTAAACACATGTGTTATTGGTGAATCGGGGTATATCTAGAGCGTTTTGTGCGAGAGCGGGGCGAGGGAAGGCTGTCAGGACCCTTTATTTTTCTTACTGTTTGCGAACCTAGGAGATTGTTCTTTCAGGCTTAGGGTTTTATTCTCATTCTTTGCCCCTTATTCCCTTTATGTTCAGTTTGTTTTTATTTATTTCGAGATTTTTCTTCTTCTTTCCTCTTCACGTTCTTCCCTTCTTCCCTCCCTCTTCTTCTTTCTATTCTTCCTTCTCTTCTTACTCTCATTCTTACTCTCATTCTTCTTTCTCTATTCCTTTTCTTGTTTCGTTCTTCAAATCTCCCACCTATTTCTCTTCTCCGCCTCCGTATCATGTCGGCGTGGGGCTTCCGAACCTCCGGGCAGGCCGGGGTTGCAACCGGGCACGGCCGGGCGGGCAACGGCTCTACCGGTTGCGCTCGCCTGCCAACCCCGCATGGTGACGTGTTTCGCACAACTTGAACGAGCCCGGAATTCAGGTCAGTTTTGTAACTTCTGCCTTTCCACAATCCCTCACAGCCGTATTTGTAACTCAGTTAATTATTCGCACAAGCGCTTCACATTGTTTCCGCTCGATCACTCAAGAGTTAAGACTTGCACTTTGTTAGTGTATCGCCGAATCAATTACGTCATGGCCTCCTCGCAACAGGCCTGGTCCCTCACAGGCCACCTCCTGGCAACCCAGGAACAGCTTTATAAGTCGGCAACTCAACACCCCTTCCTGCTCGCCGGCGCCGAGGGCCGACTGCCTAAGGACATCCTGAGCCGCTGGCTTGCCAACGACCGGCTGTACATCCACTCGTACATCCGCGCGGCGGGCCAATTCCTTGCGACAATCGACCTCCCGAAGCAGGTGTCCGGATCGCAAGAAGCGGTCGAGACTAGATTGGTAGATTGGGTGACCGAAGCTCTCGTCGCTATTCGAAAGGAAACGCTTCTTCATCGATGTTGCCGATCGCTATAACTTGGGCATCGATATCGCCATTCCATTTCCTCCTGCCTCGGTTGCCGCACAGGATACTGAATCCAAGGCTTCCGCGCAGGGCGGGAAATTGCCGGGGTTTGTCCAACTAGAATCCATCTTCTCATCTGTCGGCGGAGCTCACCCGAGCACGCCCAATTCTGCCAGCACGATCCCCGGCGGATCTCTGGTGCGATCTCTTTTCACCAGCACCGCTACCACCACCACCCCGCCGACCCTCCTTCCGTGGTTGGAGGGCGCCCTCACCTTCTGGGGCACTGAGCGCTGCTATTTGGACGCCTGGTCTTGGGCCCGCGACAAGGCTGAGGAGCGCCGCACTTCGGGCGAGCACGCTGGGAAGGAGGATGCCGATGGCGGTGCGCTGCGCAAGGAATTCATTCCCAACTGGAGCAGCCCGGAGTTCTCACGGTTCGTGGAAGAGTTGGGGAAGTTGATTGACAATGCCGTGGCGGAAGTCGTGCAGGGGAAGGAAGGAGAGGAACAGGAGAAGGTGAAGCAGGCGATTCTAGGGAGGGTAGAGGGGAGATGGAAAACGCTTTTGGAGGCTGAGAAGGAGTGCTGGCCTGATGTTTGAATTTCCTCCACCACTTGCGTTCATTTGGCCTCTAACTCGCTTGACAGGACCCCTGTTTAATGAATATAACTCTTATGAATGGGCCTCATTCGCCATCGTGCCACGGCAGTTGTCATGATGATTTCCGCAGTTGTACCTGCAGCGGTTCCAGCAGCAGTAAGGAACTGTAGACTATATTGAGCATTTACTACGCGAACAACGGAACAAAAATCGCAATTTGCGCAACAATAACAATAAGATACGAAAGACAAAGACAACAACCTGCCAAAATGAGATTAGGTGTTCAAGCCTTGAGCGTACGACACTAGACCTGCGCCAAAACCTCGCCCAATCCCTCCAGCTCCGCCACGAAGACATCCTCCTCTCCCGTCTCAAACGCCCCACCAAACCCCTGCAACAACACACTTCCATCACTCTTAACCAAGAAGCTCTCCCTCCTCAAGCTCTTGCCGTAGGCAAACCCCGCCGCGTGCAGGCGGCGGAGCGCACCCCGGCACTTGTCCACATCGCCAGGCCCGGCGCTACGGGCACCGACGACATGCTCGAGCAGGAAGCCCACGACGCGCGTGGCGTTGTCGGTGATGTGCCCGAGGAAGCGGGCGATCAAGCCGCCCGGTCGCGTGTCTGCAGCGCGGAGTAGACGGCGCTTTCGTTGGCGATGTCGTACGTGAGGGATGGCTGCCAGGCCCAGATGCCGATGACTTTGGCTTCTTGGGCGGATGGGTGGTTGTTGGGGAAGGGGCTGGGGAGGACAGCGGCGTTGATATGGCCGCTGCATTGGATGTTGGGGCCGTTGTGGTTGTCGGTGTCGGTGTCGGCGTCGCTGTCCGGCTGGCGTTTGCGCTGGTCGTAGAAGGCGTCTAGGAGGTCGAGGAGGTCGAACTGGGTGTCGTGCCAGGTGGGTCCGGCGTTGAGGAGACCTATACTCTTGTCGAGGGAGGATGTTTCGGTTGACGCGAGGACGAGCTTGGTGCCGTTGCTGTGGGTAACGAGGTGGCCGAGGTTCCAATCTCCAGTGGGGACTGTGTCAAAGGACAGGTTCCTGCCGCGGTCGTCAGGGATGCTGTTGCTGGTGCCCTCCAGGGGGTTGGAAGCGGTCAGGTAACGAATGGCAGGGCCCTCATGAGCGTTCGCAGTCCCGGGAACCGGAACACGGATGCGGTAGAGGACTAGCCCGGTGGTCGGGTCTTGGTGGGCGTTCTCAACAGGGCATGGTACTAAAGATGCCATGGTTGATAGAAGCGAGGCGTCGAGTTATTAACGATCTCAGACTAGGTAGGGGGTATGTAGTAGTGCGCCGGGAAGAGCTCAAGTCCAGGTTTGTGATGGATGAGATTGTGATTTTGATCTATGGGCTCTTTTCTCCGGGGAGATCTTGGGGATTTGAACGATTACTTATGTTTCTCTCCAGCGGCCAGAACTGTTTATCGAGTGGGAAGCCCTGGTATTCTACCGATGCATGACGCCCGGCCGGGCAGCTTGTATGTACTTTTCCACCTGCTGAATTTTGTGCCGTAGGCCCTTGACGCACGCGCCGCCCCATGATTGGCTGATAGTACATACTTTTACCGCCTCCGTTTGCTCCAGTGTCTGCTGCTGTCCCAGTTAGGACAGGTGCTTCTACCGCTCTGGAACGAGTCAGACGTATTACCTGCACTGCCACCCGCTCGGCAGGCCGGAGATCGGGCCAGCTACGGTACTATGTACATACAACACATATGTATACAGATTACTCCGTGCAATGAGAGGGGGGATCAGAGTTTGTTCGTCAGGCCATGCGAGTTCAGGGCTGGCCAGCCCGGAATTATGTATGTGCGAAGCACCTCTAGTCCACCCCTAGTTTGTTCGCTCGCTCGTGACTACTCAACGGCAACGCGGTGCATTTTTGAACAGAAAAATGGCTGAATGAACGATTCTGGACATCGCATTTTCTTCCATTTTGAACGGTTGATGGGCGGTTGGGTTTTCGACTTTTGGACCAGGACCCCTGTCTCAGGTTTCCAACTGATAAACAAACCTGTACGAATATTGAACTCTAGGTACTCTGTGGACATGATCTCGCTCTTACCCTACCAAGTCGCAACTCAGCCGCTGCTCCGTGCAACTCTGCTGGGAGTCCAGATTTACGTTTCACCCTCGCTACAAAAACGACAGCTTTTGGTCTCTGTTGCTGTTCAAAAGTTGCAGTTTCTTGTCCTCGTAGGTACCAATTCTAGATTCTTCTACGCAGACACCGAACCTTTTGTGGACACATCAGAGATTTTGCGCGGTTCAGAACGATGATGATGATGAAACCTTTTTTGACAGGCCTCATTCAGCATCGTACCCCGGTCGTTTTGTGATTGGTCGCTTAGACAAACGCTTGCATGGCTTCTCGTGGGCCGTTTTCTGGCGTGGCAGATGAAATCCACCACGCCGCACGCGTCACGGTCCTGAACCGCGCAAAAGCCTGACGAGACCACCGTGACGATGTCAATACCCACGCCTGCGGTTGCGGACAGCATGGCGGTTTTCGATGAAACTGCGGCCTCCAAACTCATCGAAGTGCTCAGTAGAATCGACACCACGCTTGGGGCCCTAGACCGGCGCCTACAAACCCTCGAGCGGTCATGGCCGCTTGCTCAAGCTGGTGCTATTGTTCCCGGAGCGGCCGTGGACGAAAACCGCGTGCGGATAACTGAGCACGGGGGTTTCGTTGCGGAATACAAACCCGACCTGGACGGGTTAAGCCGCCTACATCAGATCATTGTGACAGACAACGATCTTCTTACATTGCTGCTACGCATCTCAAGCCCATGTCTTGATCGCCATCAAACCCGACAAGCCGCCAACAACGGACACAGATTTTATTCATACCCATTCACAGAGCTACTTTCTTACCGAGATATCATCAAATTTCTCATTCACGAATCGAAGGAACCCGACAGTAAACTTCGTTCCCTGTATTCCGGCCCCGAGGCCAACGATGTTCTGACACCTCGTTTCAAAACCGAGACCGCAGACTTGCTGGCCTGTTTCGATGAACAGTGTAAGGCGCTCGTCGAGAGTAGAGATGAAAACATAGCTCGCGGCGTCGTCCTCTTCGACGACCTACCAACTCTTTTCTCCCCGGGGTGCTGCTTGTTGGGCCCGGAGGAGAAGGTCTTGGACAAGTGGTTGAAGTCTCCTCGTGCGACATGACAACCGGGATGGCGGCCACGGAGGCTTGTGTGGTCCAGGTTTGGCATTTCAGGTGGGACGGCAAGGGCTTCTCGAGGACGAGCAGCCACTTTGAGCTGAGTCGCTACAGCGGAACGCGGCCGATCAAAGGGTTTCTATACCATCCTATCATCGGGTTAGATGCGGAACAGTCTGCCACTCGGTTGAAAGAACTTATCGCTAGGAACACGACGAATCTTGCATCTCTGCAGGAGATCTCCAAGGTCGAGGTTGGGGATTACCCTCTCTGCATTTGGGAGTCCAAGTTTTCGGACGGATTTAGACACGGTTCAAAGGTAAGATGGTGTTCGATTGGAGTAGCACTATATTTACCTTGGAATATTGAGTATTGACGGAATGAAATAGGCCGCTCAAGCCATCCTGGACCCCGCAGCTTTCTCCTTGCATAACGAGGAACCGACGAAGACAGCTACTTTTGGTTGTTATTGTTCTGGATGCACAAGTTCCGTCTCACTTGAAACCGTTCTTCGGGATGTTAGATATCTTTTATTGGCACCGACGAGGGTTGAGGGGTTTCTGCTCGAAGCCAAAAAGTGGACAACGTTCCCTATTTGTGATCTCCATCTTGACGAACCGTATTGGTGGGATGCCGAGACCTTGGAAACCGTTGCTCTAGATGAGAGTATGGTTGAATTTCTTAAAGAGAAGATCACTGAACACTTTGCGTGGCGGAAAGAGGTTCTGGAAGGGACAAATCGGGATCCCCTCGAGGTTGAGGACGACATCTCGCGCAAAGCGTTTGTTGTCCAATTTCACGGTAAGCGCGGCAACATTACGAGAGAGAGGAACATACCTAATACTAAAACTACGAGCACAGGTCCTGAAGGCGTTGGCAAAGCATTGACAGCATCCTCCCTGGCGGATTATTGCCATCGCCCATCCCTTGCTCTCAGCCCCGACGACATGGGCTTGGAGCAGGAAATCTTTGCAAACAGATTGTCATTATACTCCGAACTCAGCTTTCGCTGGGGTGCGGTCCTTATACTGTTCGTGTTTCCGCGCCTGACTGAGAGCCCCTTCGCTGACGGCCGAGTAGCTCCGAGACAGACAACGTGCTGCAGGGCAGACGCCTGGATGGCCCGACCCGAAATTCGTTTGGAGAAGGTGGGCACGAATCGCTCATGCATTTGTACTCACTTGCTTACCGGTTGCAGCACTCGCGCGAGCACTTGAGCGTTTCGGGGGAGCCATGGTACTTCTGTCCGGTGACCTACCCGCCTTGGACACCCACCTCGTGCGATATATTCGGCCGATTGCCTTCCCTCCCCCATCCCCGGAAGATATTGGGAAGATGCTCTCTTCTTACCTGAACCAGCTGGACACCCCTGACTTTGTTGAGTCGGCTGATGATATGGTGAACTGGGTAGTGGCCACTGCTACAATGTTGCAGTTGTCAGTTCGCGAGTTCCGCGACATCTTCCAGCGTGCTGCAGCTCATGCAAACAGACGCAGTCAAAAATTGAATTTGAGTGGCCTCATCAAGGCATACACGACGACGACCGGACGACCGGACGAGTGGAACCTGGTCGACGATATCTCGTTGTATGGAAGCGACCAGGCAGCAGAAGGGACCTCCGCGCCGGCGGCTACTGAAGTCTTGCGGAATGTCTTTGGCTCCTGGAGTGAGCTTCCCGACGACGGGCGTCTACCGCTTACATTTTTGGAAACGTTTTACTCCGGTGCACCGCCGACTTCCGCCCTTGAAGGGGCGAACGCTTTAAGCAAAGCCACGGAAGAGCTGCAAAAGGTTGGCGGCATGTGGATCGTGGACTGGGGATGGCCAAGAGGAATATGGTACCCAATGCAAGGTTGCGCGTATACGCCCAATGGGTTATACAGATGGGTAGCCCCTGAGGTGAAACACCCCCGCGAGGAATGGGAGCGAGCGGGCTTTACGATCGGTCTGGCGGACGTCATCAGCAGTCAGGAGCACGGTAGCTCCCAATCTGGCGGCCCCTGGAGGAGGCTAGTGTAAGTCTCTTCAACTCATTACAAGCGCCGTTTAGGGTATACTGACAGCGAATTAAGCCTGCTAGAAGGACTCTCGAGCATATCTCTAAAAGTTCTGGAAGACACAAGTGAAGCCCTGAGGGAAATCAGCGAGGATGTTCGCTTGGTACCAAGTTACTTACCGTGGGTTGGAGCGTGCGATGACGATCGTCCGTCGTCGGTATCCTTGGATTCCAGCATACGTTCTCTAAACCGTATCGTTCGGGCTCACGTCGAGGCGACAACCTTGGAGTCATTCCGTCCCGTCGCGTCCATTGCCCGACTGGGCCCGCTGGATCAGGATCTTGAAAACACGCTTGAACCCGACTTGGAGTTTCATATCGTGTTTTTTCACATGATGGCACTCCGGGAGGGGACCGGCAATACTGGAGACCTACGAAATACTGCTCAGTTTTTCAATGCCCCTACCATTGGTATGAGGAAGGGCTGCTTTACCGTAAATCCCACCTTACATTCCTGAACAGTCGCAGCTTTGAGAACTGAAGCTGACAACAGACCTTTTGGTATTACAGATCTTTCCTGTGCCCTCCATGGACGAGTCTCCGACGCTAACCAGCCCCATCCACTGGACGCTCATCTGTCTTACACCTGAAGACTTTTGGCCACAAACCACATACGCAACGTGCGCAGCGCCAACGCTGAGAGCTCAGACAACATACTATGTGGCCGAGGCACTTAGAACAGTGGTAACCCGCTGGCGCGAAATCCTTCAGGCGATCGAGAACCTCGTGGATAGTGATAGCGTTCTGCGGCAGCCGGACCAACTTCAAGATATCCTGTTTGACGACGACGCTTTTTCGACCTCGAAGCGCTATTTCTGGGCGATCAACTTTATCCACGAGGCAGTCAAGCTACTGGATGATTCCATCCAGCAGTGGGTTAACTTTCGCAAACGGTCGGTCACGCCGTGGATCACCATGGGATCATATAGCGACCGAGAGTACTACTGGTACGAAAAGTCACAGGAGGTGCTCGATACGGCGGATCAGGCGGCGGAAGAGTCATGCGAGGACATGAGACGGCTGAGGCAGGAGTTTCAGGAGAAGCTGGACCGCATCACCATCATGAGAGACGGCGTGAGTTGCTCGCCCCATCGCATGATCTAGCGTTGTGCGATGACACCCCCACCTTGATGTCCTTGCTGACAACCCCAGCTCTTCAACGCCAGTGCCGTGATGGAATCCCGCGCATCGACACAACTTGGCGAGAATGTCAAGCTCCTGACATTCGTTAGCATCTTCTTTCTTCCTCTCGGTCTCTGCATGGTAAGTAAATTCCGTCTCCATACCATACCACACCTCTCTTGTTGCACAAAATCTCACACTGACTCACCTTTTCTTCCCACTAGGCAATCTGGAGCATCAACGAGTCCTACAGCAGCACCAACCTAACAATCGTGACGGTCGTCGTAGCGGTAGCAACCTACGCCCTCACCTTCAACCTCAACAACGTGGTGCACGGCCTGGGGAAGGTGTACTCACCCAAGCGCAAGACGCTGATCGAGCAGATGGAGCGGGACCCCAGGCCGACGTGGCGGTGGTTCGGCGGCCGTTTCAAGGTATTTGAGCGGACGGAGCGTGGCCAGCAGAAGCCGTCCGAGTGGATTATCTGGGCGTATCTCTTTCGGCGCACGTGGCGGGCGGTGCTGGGGAAGAGGGATCCCCGGCCGGACGAGATGGGCTCGGGTTGGAGTCTTTGAGCGTGGGCATGATATATGATGTGGTGAAGGGATGTGGTTGTGATGCTATCATATAAGTACAAAGGTAGCAAGCATTCTTGTCTTAAAGAAGAAAAAGCAACAACAAAATAAACAAAATATACAACAAAAGATAACTGCTGAGAGGCGGTGGAGATTGTGGTGGGTCAACTGTGAACTCCTGTGAAGATGGATTGGATTGCGCGAACCAAGATGCTGGGAAACATTGGCAAAAGGAAGCCCCCCTTGCCCCCCTTTTCCGCGCTTGGAGGGACATTAGTATGAACATGATTTGATGTTTCGCTGAGAGGGAAAGAAAAATAAGAATAAAATAACAGACGCATGCCCAGAATAGCCGGCTAGGAAGCTCCCACAAATTATCAAAACTGAAACACACAGCTCAAGCTGTTTAATCTTTTTGGAGGCCCCAGGAAACGCGTTTCGTGTTTGAGTCTGGGGAACAATCAAGTTCGGGAGCAGCGGCGATTGACTAGGTAAGCTGGCCCCGCCTGTTGGGGATCCGGCATGGTGCTGCCGCAACGCCAAGAACCCCTGCAACTGACTGGACAAGGGGGCGACTCGTCTCCTGTCGTGTGCTTCAGATCGGCAATTTCGACTTCATTCAACAACAACAGACACCATCAATGTTGGCTCCTAGAGCAGCTGGCCTGATGAGCGCTACTTTGCTTTCTTTTTTAGCAATTTGCTGATTATTTCGTCGTTTTCACCACGCTCATTTGTGATTCTGGCAACATTAACATTACACAACTGCATTGGTTTCACCGTCGTCTTTTTCCGAGACACCCTTTAAATCGTCCCCATCCAAAACTATCCGCGACGACCGACGACCAGACAGACCCATCCTTTTCCGAAGCCGACGGAAACAAAACCCGCCTATCATGGCGCCAAATCAAGACCAACGGTACGATCCCGTGCCACCAATACCGACCTATGATGAAGCCGTCGCGGGCGGCAGCGCCTGGCACCACGATGTCGCAAACTCCCCCATCGACGGGCCCCACGACCACCGACACACCACCGAAGCCGAAGCCGAGGGTCAATCCCTCCTAACCAGCAACTCCCGACACGCCTTCGAATCCTCCTCCGCCTCTAACAGCCACCCCCACCACCCCACGACGCAACAAGGCCGACGACCCCGCGGCTACCGCCCGCCGACCGTCGAGACAGACGACGAGAGCAACTTATTCTCGTCCGACGACTCCGACTCTGATTCGGACGCCGAGGCGGAACATGTGCGCCGCGAGATGCAGGAGCTGGAGATCGACGACTCAGACGTCCATGGCCGGGGCCGCTCTTCGTGGGGTAAGCGCATCGGTTTTCTCGCGCTGCCGCAGTGGCGCTGGCGGTGGAGGTGGCGGATTCCGGGTCTGCGGCGGCCGGCGGGCGGGAGTGGGAATGCAGGGGACAATGCGGCACCGGCACCGACGCCGGAGGAGGAGGGTGCGTCGCGGTCCTCGTCCCGCTTTGCGCGCGCGCTGGCGTCGTTTCCGAAGTTTGGGAGTCCGGCGCTGCTGCTGCTTGTTGCGAGGACGATCGCGGTGTTTGTGGTGCTGGGGGTCTTGTACCTGGTGTTTTCGAGCGATCTGTTCAACAACATGGCCCGTAGGATGGGCAGCCAGATGTACGACCCCGAGAGCGTGCGCAGCCATGTCCAGAACAGCATTGACGCGAGGAGGATACGCGACCACCTGAGACACTTTACGAGCTACGCGCATGTTGCCGGGACGGCGGGGGATTTTGCGCTGATGGAGGATACCGAGATGTTGTTTAGGAAGTACGGTTTGGAAGACGTCAGGCGGGACACGTACCATGTCTATCTGAATTACCCCAAGCATGGGGGCAGGGCGGTCGAGGTGTTGGGGAAGGATGGCAAGGCGACTTGGGCCGCGAAATGGAAAGAGGAGCAGGTCGGAGGCAGGGGTACCCGCCAGACTTTTGCATTCCACGGGCATTCGAAATCGGGCGATGTGAAAGGGCGGTTAGTATATGCCCACTACGGGTTGAGGGAAGACTTTCAGCTGCTAAAGGACCGTGGCATCAACTTGAACGGGGCTATCGCGCTAGTGAGGCATTACGGTCCGCAACATGACATCGCTTTGAAGGTCAAGGCGGCTGAGGAGGCTGGGGCCGTGGGGTGCATTACATACAGCGATCCTGCGGACGACGGCTTTCTGAAGGGTACGACAGCACCCAAGGGTCCTGTCCAAAACGGGACCGTTAGCTTGCTGAGCTGGGTTGTCGGAGACGTTCTAACCCCCGGTTGGGGTAGCAAGGATAACATGCCACGCATGAAGTTGGACCAGACCAAGGGCCTCGTCAAAATCCCCAGCATTCCCCTGGCATCGCGCGATGCGCAGGACCTGCTCCAGCGCCTCAAGGGATCTGGCGAGCTGGTTCCCGAGCAATGGGTTGGGGGTGTTCCTGATGTGGGCGAGTGGTGGACCGGGAACGGCTCCTCGCCCATCGTGCGGCTGAAGAACGAGCAGGACGAGGTCGAGAAGCAGCCGATCTGGAACGTGTACGGCAGCATCACGGGTATTGAGCAGGGAGAAAAAGGTCATCATCGGCAACCACCGCGACTCCTGGGCGTTTGGCGCGGTAGACCCTCACTCGGGGACTGCTATCATGTTGGAAATTGCCCGCATACTGGGTGACCTCAGCGCCCGTGGCTGGCGGCCCCTACGCACCATCGAATTTGCGTCGTGGGATGCCGCAGAGTACAACTTGATAGGGTCAACGGAGTACGTCGAGCAGAACGACGAAGCGCTGCGCCGAGATGCCCTCGCCTACATCAACCTCGACAATGCCGTGTCCGGTGACACCTTCTACGCCGCTGGGTCACCCGTCTTCCGCAAGCTGCTTCTCCAAGTCCTGAACCGTGTCGCCGACCCCCACTTCAACCGCACCCTGCGCGAACGCTGGGACCGGCGCAAGGGTGAGATTGAAGGCCCGGCACCGACTCTGACTATGTACCTTTCCAAAACATTGCCGGCACTTCATCCCTCGATATCCACTTTGGCGGCGAAAAGTTCCCCCACCGTTCCAGCTACGAGAATTTCGAGTGGATGGACAACGTCGGCGACCCCGGCTTCATCTACCACGGCCTCCTAGGCCAGGTCCTGGGCCTCCTGATCCTCGAGCTGTCCAACCGCCCCATCCTGCCCTTCGACATTCCCGCGTACGCCAACAACCTAGTCCGCTGGGTCCAAGAGCTCGAGTCCTGGGCTAACCTCCGAGAGGGCAAAACCCCGTCTTTCGATAACCTCAAGCTCGCACTCAAGGAGGTGATAGCGTCGGTCCGCGAGTTCATCAAGTGGGAGGCCAACTGGGAAAACAGTCTGCTCGCGTCAAGCGGGTGGGAGCCGTCAGGGCTAGGGATCGGCGATGCGACTACAACGCGCGCATGGGCAAGTTTGAAACGGATCTATTAGACCTCGCAGGGGTATGTCGACCAATCATCCACCCACTCATGCCTGTTCAAGGTGCTAACAATCTGGCGAATAGATACCCGGCCGCACACAGTTCAAACACGTCGTGTTCGGCCCGCAGGCCTGGTCCCGCGACCCCGAAGCTTACTTCCCTTCTGTTCGAGACGCAATCATCTCGGGCAACACGACACACGCGCAACTGGCCGTGGACAATGTTGCCCAGGTCTTGACACGGGCGGCTGTTAATCTGGGGAGATAAGCCCCAAATTTGCCGCCCGCCTAGTCGCTCACTCACTCGCTCATATGCGTATCTCCTTTTTGTTTATTTTCTCAAATTATCTGCTAGACAGCTCCGGAACAGGAGCTTGGGAGGGAGGACAAACCAGGAGAGGGAGGATTTCTTGCCATCTTAGTTTTTGCATCGCATCGGCGCATTGGGTTGCTTTTATCAAGCTTGCAATTTACCTGCCTGCTTGTTTCTGGGTCCTTGCCGGCCATCATCATATTTCCTTTCTGGGGTTGTTGGAGGGCATCGACGGCCTCGTCGCGTTTTCGAACTGTATTTTACCCGCCTGCCTGTCGCTATCTGTCTATGTACAGTCAGGGCTGGGCTAATTCTTCAGCGGAATATCAGGGTCTCCGAATATGGGGGATCTCTTTTGGTCGGCATCTTTGAGCCTGCACAGTTGGCGGCTGTTTAATACTGCTCTGTACGCGTTCATGTGGATGCATCAACTTCTCCAGGTATGTCCTGGAATCGGTATAGCCAGCCTACGCTCAACTTTCCGCGGAAGCCTAGAGGCGAAAAGGGATCATCGTTGAAAATAACAAGCAATAAACTGGCTTTTGGCTCAAACAAAAAAAGCTGACCGATCAAACTCCGATAAGACACAACAACATAAGGGACAGGTGTACATATATACAGTAAATGTACACGCAGGAAATTCCTCCATGCGGGATTGTGGGTGTAGTGGGAGCGGTATCTTTCTCATATCTTGTGCCTTTGTGGCCCCCCAGTCTGCGAGGACCAACCTCGAAGTCCGCCCGCCCGCCTTCGCTCCATTATAGGCATACAAATTACCACCAAACCAAAGAGCCGACTATTTCGGCGCCAGAACAATGCCCTCGTACTCCTTACTCCGGATCATGTCAAGTGTCTGCATAAAGTGCTTCCTGCTGGCGTCGACAGACGGTGAGTCCTGTTGGTTACCGGCCAGGTTGGAGTGGATGAGCTCGATGAGACCGTTGAGATACTTGGTGGTGACCTGCAAAGTATATTAGCGCCACGAAGCCGAGCATTTCCGCTGGTTGGGGGTTGCTCACCGATTCGTTCTTCTGGTCAAAGTAGTAGACATATCTGTCGAGTATCTCGACAAACAACTCGATCGAGGTAGCAGTCTCCATGCACGAATCTGCCACGCGGAGAGCGCGCTGGAGGCACTCGAGGACGCGTTTGCCGTCACGGTATAGCTAGTGTTCTGGGTTAGCATCTTGAATTACAAGCAAGAAGGGTTAGGGAGATCTCACCTCTGTCTCTTCTGTCTCCCCGTTCGCGGCGATCGGCGTCGCCCACCACAGGTGGCTGGCCAGGTAAACCGCGCGGCACTGGTCCGGCTTGCGAAGCAATTTGCTGGCGTGTTGGGCGCATTTGGTAATGAGGGTGTCGTAGTTCTCCTTGCCGAAGTTTCTTGTCCGGTGAAGTGCGCTGGAAATCACGCAGACGGCTTGGAATTGGGCCTTGGAGTCACTGATGGCCTCCTCGTACACCGTGAACGCCTGCGCAAAGAACTCGTACGCGACCTCCTCAAAGCCGGCCATGTCGGCTACCTGCCCACAAGAGCAGAACAGCCGGAGGGACAGCTCCGCCGCGCCCGAACCATTAACGCGGGTGTACAGAGTCGATACGGCGGAATGTAGGAATTTGAAGAGCGCCGAAGATTGTGATGACCAGTTGTCGTCATAGTGCTCGCGGGTCTTGAAACGGCGGGCGAGCTTCAGGCCAGCGGTAACGAGCGGTGGCGTTGTGGTGCGAATCCGTTCGTTGCCTTCTCCATACGCCTTTCTTGTCATTTGTAGGAGGCGGAACTGGGTATCGTTGTCGTCGGAATGTATCAAGTGAACAAGGCGAGCCAGCCAACCTTGCTCCTCCATGGTCTCGTCGGTTTCGAGGGCGCGAGCTCGGGGCTGTACGACGCCGGGATATCCGGCTGGTGGTTGTGATCCCTCTCTGATAAGAACCTTGAGGACTTCGAGGACATTCTCGAGGTGGGCTGGTGTAGAAATGAAAGTTTGGTTCTTGAGGAGTGTTCTCGCAACCGACCCCGCGACCGCTCTTCGCGTGGGGTAGGTCTGGGATTGGAGTAAGGGGACGTAAGTGGGGAGAGACAAGGCCGTGAAAATCGACAAATAACGTCGGAGGGGGCTCTGGAGAAGCGCCAACAGACTTTGCTGTGCTGGTTGGGAGTGGAGATCTGCGCTGTTGGCGTGCTCCTGGACCTTACTATGGGCGTAGCCCAAAATCTGATCGACGTAGTCCAGCCTCTCGGGGTAAATATTGAGCGCCAGGTTCGTCAGCGAGACACACAAAGCTATGGTGTCTTGTATTGGGAGGTGCTGCGCCTGAACGAGGTTCTTCACCTGCCCAAAAAATACCTCGTAAAGGGGTACATTCTCGGGGATTCCCCTTCGCTTCGTGGTCGGCTGTGAATCCTCCCCATTGACCGCCGTCGCCTCGGTTTCTGCTATAGACGGGGTCGTCTCATCGACCGCCTTGGCCGTTTCTGCGACCGACCCGGCGTCACTTTCAGGTTTGCCTCCATTCTCGGGCGCTGGAGCAGCTTCCTCTGGGGAAGCGCTCGAAGTCTGAGCGGCGCTTTCTGCACCTAGCTTAACCTTCTCGAGAAGGTTCGCCAACGCCTCCTCTTCCATCTTTTCCCTGTCCTCCTCCGACTCGTTCTGGGATTCGCGCTCGGCGTAGTCGGAAAGGCGATCCATGAGGCCTATGACGATACCCTTCACATCCACGTGAGGGTTTAACCGCGAGACGGCACCGAGGAACTGGTCGAGAGTATGGAGGTGAAATTCGTCTGGGAAGACCTGGGTGATGACCTCGAGCAGGTACTCCTGGGCTAGAACGTCGCGGCATTGGACAACCTGCTCGAGTAATGGCGCTAGAATGCCATTTTTGTATGCCTGCAGATCCACCAGCTGGCTGAGCCGTACAACGTTGCTCCCAACCAGCAACTGAAGCTCCTTCCTCTCCTGTGTCCTCTGATCCCGCTCCCTTGAGTGCCCCTGATGCTGCAGACGAACCCAGAGCTTATTCATCTCAACAAAGTTGGTGAGCACAAAATTGATCGAGTCTTGGAGGTTTCCTTCTGGCCCATCCGAGTCGCCAGACGGGAGACAATCCCTAGCTTGGCCGGAGAGGTAGTAGCGCAAGAAGAGACCGCGAATCGGGTGTTGTACGCCGCGGCTCATGTCCATCATGTCCTTCATCAGTTCCTTAACTGGTGCGCCCTCGATGGCCATGTATGCGGTGCCGACGGTGATCATGAGGTAGAGGCGGGGGACAATGTTGCCGGCATATTGGACAAGCTCGTATAGGTCGGCGAGGTGGTTGACGGGGTGGTTCTCGCGCAGGTGGACTGAAAGGTAGCGCAAGGCGTCAAAGACGGCCATGTACAGTTCGTAATATTGTTTGGGGCCCAGACTGCTTGTTCGGAGCTCGGAGACTAAGGTAGAACTAGGGGTGGCGTCAGCAACGTCCGCGTTTGGTATGAGTCGTGAATGCGCTACTCGGCCCGCCTCAGCCATTCCAAAACCAATGTCAGAAGGAAGAAATGGGAAATTGAACACACCAGCATTTGAGCGCATCCATCAATTTCCCTGGCGTATCCAAACACTTGCGCATCAACGTTGTCTGTTGGCGCACAGCAATGAGGGCATCCTCGAGGAGCCGGGATTGGTCCTCGGGGGGCGCGGGGGTCGTCATGGTATCGTTGGTGTTGTTGCCACCTTGATCTCAATATCGCCGGCGATGTGCTAAAATAGTGAGGGTAGGATGGTAGGTTGCGGCTTAAGGGTCATGCGCAAAGTGAAGTGCCGATGTGGGATCAAGAAACTATTGTCTGTCCATAGCTGCTTTGCGAGGGAATGACGACGCCAGCAGCGACACAGCTCCGCAATGCAGCAAGTCAGGGACCAGCCAGAAGCCAAGAGTGGCTGGAGTGCAAGGCACCACCAAAGCGTTGGATTACATAACTGGCTTCTGGATGCCCCACCATAGCACGTGAGTGCACAGCAGAACGCGTCGCGCCATGAACTGATTCCGAGGTTGTGGAACGTGGGAAGAAGCAACGTCGGTTTGCTCAACTCCAGCTTGGGAACATCCTGATGCCGTCATTTAGTTGCAATTGGCCGAGATTTACACCACTTTCAGTGGCATCTTGATAAAGTTTGCTGCCTGCAATTATTGTAATGAAGGGGAAAATGGCTCCGACCCTTTTTATTACTTTGGGATTTCGAGAAGCCAAGCGGCGACTGGCGCTGCCAACCAGTTAACTAAAAAGATGGGGGTCAACTCGTCAAATTTTTCAAACATAGTATTATCGGCGGCGGCGTTTGGCGGTCTGCTGTCGGTCCGGCAGCCGCAGCGGGTGACAAATCCAACCTTTGTTCGTGATATCACTTGAGGCTGGGCACCAACGTCGCTGAGTGAGCAACTGCCATATTGGGAAAACGAGGTTCGATCTACGCGAATGAAATACCCAATCCGGGTTCGGACGCTACGAATGGTCTCGATCGTGCAGTTCCATGCAACGCTTCTCAAGAAGCGAAAGAGAAAAAAAAGCGTCACAAGCCCCGCCTTACAAATACAACCAGTGCTCATGATCCACGAGCTCGGTGAGTTGGCTTGTTTAGTTCAAGTTGATTCCATCAAGGCGGCGATGCGGCGGAAGTCTCTCCGACCAACGCCGATGGCATCATATGAGCAGAAAGAAAACTCTCCGGGAGGCGAAGAGACAAAATATGTGCACGTGTAGGGACATGTCCGTTTCAAGAGTATAAAACTCCCGCAACGCCTCCCCGCATTGTAAATACCAAGTTTCTATCATCATCCCAACATCAGCATATCAGCACTCCCATCCTTTAGCAAACCGGCCCCCTTTAACAATCCATCCAATGGCCACTACTCTCTCCCTCGCCGGCAAGACTGCCATCGTGACCGGCTCTGGTCGCGAGAACGGCATCGGTGCGGCCATCGCCCTGGCACTCGCCAGGAACGGCGCCCGCGTCGTGATCAATTACGTCTCGGACAGCTCTGCGTCCCGAGCAGCCAAGGTGGTAGCCAACGTTGAAGCTGTCGGCGGCCAAGCCATTGTCGTCCAAGCCGACGTGTCGACTCCCGAGGGAGCAGCCAAGCTCGTCAAGGACACCCTCTCCGGATTCAAGACGGACAAGATTGACATTCTCAGTTTGTCCCTCCTTCGCCCTTTTGACTCACCGATTACCCCTTTGCTAACGTGTCCGGAACCAAAAGTCAACAATGCTGGCGCGGGAACTGGCCAGGGCAAGTTGCTGATCGACGTGACACCCGAGGAGGTGCAGAAGGCGTTTGCTCTGAACACCTTTAGCACGCTGTATTCCGCTCAGGCTGCGGCACCGTACATCCCGTCCGGAGGCCGCATTGTCAACATCGGGACTGTCGTCTCGCGGATCCACACCATCTCCGGCGTTGGTGTATATGGCGCAAGCAAAGCCGCCCAGGAGTATTTGACTGCCGCGCTCGCGGCCGAGGTGAGTCTAGCCGTGTTCCAAGCCCCTGGGATGATGCCCGTTGACGGTATGGGGTGTGTAGCTCGGTCCTCGCCAGGGGATTACTGTCAACACCGTTGCCCCTGGTCCCACCATGACAGATGCGGCGACTTGGTTCCCCGAGGGCGAGCTCAGGGATGAAGTCAACCAAAAGATGTCCGTTGGGGCTAGGCTGGGCAGGGTCGCTGGATACCCGGAGGAGGTAGCGGATGCCGTCTTGTTGGTTGTCTCTAATGGTGCGAGGTGGATTACGGGGCAGTACATTGCCGCCAGCGGTGGAATCACCGCCTGATTTGGTCTTCAGGTTGCTGTTAAGTTTGTCGTCATTAATAGATCCAAAATTAGAGGGTGGTAGATGATTAGCACTGCGAGGGTTTGTGCCCAAAAAATGCGACTCAAATTCCCTTTCGCACCTTCCTGATCCCGACTTCCGGACCTTCCACTTTCTTTTAAGACCTTTCATCTAATTTAGCTTGCAGGTAAATAATTGTTGAACTCGACGTTGAATTCTCTTAATTTGACACGCACCGTGCCAGCCTGCTTTCTTCCTTTCAACTTCCCAAGCCACCGACTGCCGGCACCCGCAAAACAAACGGAAGCGACTGCAGCTCCAAACGGCAGTTGTAAACACTACCCATTTTTCTTCTCTTCACATTTCCCTGGTATTTTCCTCATGAACTCTCAACAATCACGGTAACAAGCGATCACATCACAAATATGGCCGCAACGAATGCCCCATCGAATGGCGTGCCGAAGGCCCCATCGAGCGCCGCATCGAACAGCGTCCCAGACGTCCCATCGAACGTTGCGTTGAGTGGCGCTGCAAACGGCAGTGCGAAAAGCCCTGCGCACGACAAGGAGAACCTCCTACAGTCCAAAGACCACCGTGACCTCCTCGATGTCATTGATCGGCTGCGGTCTCAAGGCCTAAGTCGCTACGTCAATCTGCCCCAGATCATCGTTTGCGGAGACCAGTCGTCTGGCAAGAGCTCAGCCCTCGAAGCCATCTCAGGCATGTCATTCCCCACGAAAGACAACCTTTGCACCCGGTTTGCGACTGAGCTCATTCTTCGACGAACCCCGACCACTGGTATCGATATCAGCATCCGCCCAGGCTCGGAACGGACCGAAGAGGAGAAGAAAACGCTCATGGGCTGCAAATACACCGGCACGCTCGAGGAGCTTGACCTTGGCCAGGTTGTAGAACAGGCCAAGGATGTCATGGGATTGAACGGGATCAACAAGGTGTTCAGCACCGACATCCTTCGTGTAGAGGTTTCGGGCCCATCGCAACCGCATCTCACCATGGTTGACCTTCCCGGCCTGTTCCTCGCCGGCAACAAGGACCAATCAGAGCAAGACGCAGCACTCGTGAAGAGCCTTGTGCTATCGTACATGCAGAACCCGCGTACCATCATTCTCGCCGTGGTTTCGGCAAAGAACGACTTCGCCCTCCAACAAGTCACACGGCACGCCAGGGCCCAGGATCCCGATGGGACCCGTACCCTCGGCCTCATCACCAAACCGGACACCCTGGACAAAGGATCTGATAGCGAGCGCTTCTATGTCGAGCTCGCCCAAAACAAGGATGTCAAGTTTCGCCTAGGTTGGCATGTACTGCGGAACAGAAACTTCGCAGAACGGAATGAATCAACAATTGCTCGCGATGCCGCCGAAAATGACTTCTTCTCCAAAGGCGTCTGGAAGTGCCTCAAGCCGTCACAACTGGGGGTTGCCACTCTCCGTGTGCGCCTGAGCCACGTCTTGCGGGATCAGATTCTCTGGCAGCTCCCCCGGGTCCTCGAGGACGTCAGGACCGGAATTGACGAGTGCAAGCACACATTGGACAAGCTGGGGACTTCTAGGGCTACGGTCGCAGAGCAGCGCCGTTACCTCCTGAAAATTAGCGCCAGGTTCTCCGAGCTTGTGAAAGAAGCCGTAGATGGCGTGTATACCGATGTTTTCTTCAAGGCGTCAAAGGACAGGCGCCTTCGTGCCGCCATTCAGAACACCTTGTCAGACTTTGCCCGGGACATGCGACTCAAAGGACACGCCACCACGATTGTTGACGGGCCCGTTGGGAGGGACCATGACAATGGACGCCTGTCACGTTCCATTTCTCGGTCAGCTTACGTTGCCCAGGTGAAGGAGTTGATGATGGAGAGCCGGGGCCGCGAGCTTCCTGGCACCTATAACCCGCTCATCGTTGCCGAGCTTTTCAGCAACCAGTGCAAACCATGGCAAGGCATGGTGCGCCACCTTCTTGAGCGTACCTTCCAATCAGCCGCTAGAATGATCGAGTGCGCTCTCCATCATGTTGCCGATGGTGAGACTACCGAGTCACTCCTCCGCGCCGTCGTCAACCCGTCGATGGAAAGCATCAAGAGGGGGTTGAAAAACAAGGCGGATGAAATTCTGGAGCCGCATCTCTCGGGCCACCCCGTTACCTACAATCATTATCTCACGGACAATGTCCAGAAGGCGCAGGCCGAGCGCAGGCGCCATCAAATGGAGAACCGCCTGAAGTCATTCTTCAACTCCGACCGGATCCCCACTGGCGTCGCGAACCACAAGTTCGATATGCATTCCTTGCTCAACGACTTGGCTACCAACACGGAGCCTGACATGGATACTTATTCCTGCACAATGGCAGTGGATACGATGGAGGCGTACTACAAGGTGAGATCTCCCCGAGCAATAACCTTCGGTTAATTGGAAACAATTTTGCTGACACAAGTTCAATCCCCGTCAGGTCGCCCTCAAAACTCTTGTTGATGCTATTAGCACGCTGGCTGTAGAGCGATGCCTGCTTCAGAAGCTCTCCACCATCCTCTCGCCGGAAATCGTGTGCGAGCTCACTGATGACGCCGTCCAGCGCATTGCAGGCGAGAGCCCGGAATCCGTGGATGAGAGGACCCAGGCTGCCGAGAAGCTGGCTGTGCTGGAGGACGCCATGTTTGAGCTGAAGCGGTTAGGGATGCATGCTACGCAGGCCGACGGGGATGCCTTTACAGCTTGATGTGCCAACGTAGGCAACGGTATGCAGGGTGTGGAATTACTGAAGAACGAATGTTGGTAGATGAGTTTAATGCGTATGTAGACTCACAGTTCAGTTGTCAAGATACATTTGAGTCAGATACCATGATACCAGCACAAGTATGCGGCCCCGCGGCGATATGTCACATGTGGACCGGGACCGCAATGTTGTAACCTGTTATGACACGAAAAGCCAAGTTCACAAGACAGAAATTGGGGAATATTGCGGAAACAATGAGTTATTTCCACGTTGCTTGTGTTTAAGCTCAAACCATATCCTTACTTTCATCTCACCTAGAATCGAAGCTTCCCACCATACCTCCTATCCTTTGCTGCCTCATGTATTCCCAGTTCCATCCCAGACGGGATAGATCGAATCCGCCCCTCGGCTCGTGGCTTAGATAACCTTGCTTTACAAACAGTCAGCAACTTGAACAGGCATAGGCAAAAGAAAATGTTGAAAGTGCACCCACAAGCTTCCGATGGCGCAGCCGGGGAAGGGCACGAAGCAGTGCCCGCCGCTCTGCAGCGCCGAGCCACTACCCTGGCAGTTGACATTACAGTAGGTGATAACCGAGTTTGGGGGCGCGTCAATCTCAAGGCGCTGCCAGTTCGTGCCGATTGGGGCGCTGTAGCAGTTGCCGGCGCTGCCGGAGGACCTGTGTTGGGCAGAAGAAGCTCGTCAGTATATTTGGGGTAGGTAGGATAGGTGTATCCTTGCGGAGGCGGGCAGGCACCTGGATGCCTGTACAGACTTGTAGTCTGTGGATGGGATTTCGGGCGGAACACACAGCCAACCTTTGGGAGGGATTGTAAACTTACGGGCCTTGGTTATTGCGGGGATAGGTGCTGCCGGCCGGGTTGTTGTGGTTGCAATTGCTGGGCTCGTCTAATTCAAGTTAGGAGGCATGGCAATTTCCCACAAGGGCAGGACCGGCTGACAGAATCGGAACTTGAAGGCATCCACTTGGCCAGCCACAAGAGCGGCGGTAATGATGGTGAAGACAGTGAACTTGGCCATTGCGTTATATCGAGCCGTTGAGCTGTTGAGTTGTTGAATGGAGAGGCAAAGTGATGCTTTTGAGTTCAAGTGATGGTTGATGTCTGGGATGCGATGCCATCTTGTCGGGGCATCAACCACCTTATTTATACACGGCGACGCACTGGAGATAGCAAGAATGCCTACCTAGTAGCGAAGTTCATCCTTCCAGGCCATGTCGCGCCACATACAAGGGTCGGACCACCTCTTGTCTGGTGGCGGTCGCCGCGCGTATGGAGTCGATCCTTCATAGCAACGTTATCAAGCGAAGACTTCCAGTATCCTACACAAGATATGGAAAAGGATCCATATTGAGTTTCAGGTCACACAACCGTCAGCCGGTACCATTATTGCTGATGTATCGACGCACGTCAGCGTAGCCCCCACCCGCTTTGCGCAGAGTGCACCTCGAATAGGGGTTTCTATTAGCTCTTAACGGCTTTAGGTGAGTCAAATTAACTTCCCCCTCTAGTTGAGAGAAGAATTTGTTTTTTTCGAGCACCAAGTTATGCACTTGATGCGTTTAGGTCAGGCCTCGGGTTCACGAATTGAAGTTTAACAGCTCAAATTAGATTAGCCGTTCTAAACGGACGATGAGCACGTTAAAGTGGGCGGCTGCCAGAGAGCACGGTTTGTTTGAGGACGTTGTGTGTTAATACTTTTCTCTTTCCTAAATCGCAACATCACGACCTCGTTCCCGGACTGACTCCACCAGTGCCGTGTAAGGAGGGATTACCTGCCTACACCTGACATACCCAATAAGCGACGTTAGCGCACTTCAACACACGCCTGCACAAGGTGCTCTTCCATCAAGGCTCTTCTACTTTGTATTGGCCCGCTCAGACTTTCAGGCGAGATGACCATACTACGATTTCAAGTAGCACACGACCGTAGGCCGCAATTATTATCGATCCTCAATGTGACGGGCTGGGCCCGTGGGTAGGTTTGGCGATGCCAGAACCTGGTGGGTTCGAGTCCCACTTGGATGGACTATGCTAGAACCTTCCATGCCCCGTTTCAGCAACACGATAAAGCTGTCTCTTTCTTCCTGTAGCTTAGCTCTTTCTCTCTTTCTCTCTTCATTCGAAGCAATCTAGTCCATTCCCGCCTCGCCTTGTGCATCACTTCAACGCCAACGTGTGGCCTGTTACACTCAAGCCGCCTTAGCGTGGAGACGACGCCCGCAACGCGCAGGGTCCTCCTCCGGCAGTGTTCCCATAGGTCAGCAGTTCGTATTCCCCCCTTAGCCGAGACCATATGTTGGACTTGTTGGGGTCTCGATTTGGAGTGGCTACTTACCTACCCAGGTTCTATTTCTACCGTTGGACTCCCTGAAAGCAAAATTATATGTCAATTTGCTCGTTGGGTATGTAAGACTCTTTCCGTTACGCTGCTGGTATGGAGAGTGCGTCTGGTGAGTTGCGTCTTCGTGATGTAAATATCCGGGTAAGTGGTTAGACCAGGACACCGGTGTGCGCCAGCCTCCTTCGGCTTCAAAGTTTGATCAGCCAGCATGTAGCTTTGTAGGTACGCAATGCAACCAATTTACAACTGCGCCACCTCCCCAGAAGGATCATGGTATTAGGAGTTCAAGTCTGACACTTGAGATTTTGCATTGATTTAATCTAATTCATCAGCGACCGGCACGTACCGGTACGTTGGGGGCCATAACTTGAGTGCTGATGATACCTAGGTACCTAGGTAGGTAGTCAGTTGAATGTGCGACCCATTACCCCGAGTGGGGGGCACATTAAAGCTGATATGGCTCAGAATTCCTCCCGGCTATCGACATCCATCTCCCAATGCGTAAAAGAGGCGAATACAAATCCACGAGAACCCGACTATTAAAACAGCTCCACCATTTCCTGCTCACGTCAGATTCTAGATTCTCTCTATGAATAAGGGTTGATTGGCCGAAAACCACTGCACGGTTCCAAGCGACAGGCTGCATATTTGGGGGCGAGGCTCCCAGCAGAATAAGAAGCATACCAAGGAGCCCGACAGCTTCCACCTCCCCTTAACTCTCTCTCTCTTGGACCGTTGTCTCTAATGTCTGGCGATCTACCGATGTGGGGTGTGTCCCCTTTTTCGTTCCAGGACGCCGGGATGGCGAATATTATACATAATCCACGCCCCTACTTTAAGTGAGTTTCGCCCGAGCTGGGCAGCTGGCCTGGCACGTCCGCCAGGAGTGTACCGAGAATAAAATCCGTTCGTCCTATACCCCACAAGTTAGTAACCTTCGGGACTCGGGACAATTTAGTCGCCTTCGATGTAGACTCTAAAGTTTAGAGTCTATGTACCACGTAGACTGACCCATGTGGTTCCGGTCGAGGTGGCACTGGATTGATCCCTATTTCCGCGAGTCTTCACACGCAATGGTTGGGCATGTGAAAGCTCAAAGGCGATGATTTGATGACAGTTGGAGCTGATACCCTTTTGGCAGCTGGTAAATACAGAGAGCCCTGTTAAATCAACACGGAAATAAGAGTGAGGTTCGGCTACGAATACAGACGATCCATACTCAGTGTAATCTGTAAGGTACCTTAGGTACTCACGGGTAATTCCCGGACCTCCGGGCTGAAGATCACATCTCGTTCTTTCTTGCCTTGGCTGGCCAATGAATGCACAAAGTCTCATCACGGTTCGTCTCCACTGGGCATTGGCATGGGTATGCACGGAAGTGATGTAGGAACGAAACCTGATTTTCCCTCTTTCAACATCGCGTCGAGTCAAACTGTGAAAATAAACATACCTATTCGTGTCCCTGCTCACTCCCACTCGCCGGCCAACGTTTTTGGCCCCAAACGGTCTTCTTTTGGCCGTACAATTACTTTTATCACCCGCTTGACTTCGTTTCGGGTGCCATGTCGTTGCTTACTCATTGGTTCGGGACAATCGGGACTGCGGATGCCAACCAATAAGCTCTTGTACGAATACTCTTCATTACAAGTTGTACTCGTTTGATAGGCCGTTGGACAATGCTTTGTTGGTTAAGGCATTATGGACGGCCCTGACAGTGATGGCGTCGAGACCGGGGAAGCTGGGAATATCAATAGGGGCATCCATGTCAACAAAATTTCGACCTCCACTTCTCTCCCCTCCAGGAAGTCCGCAGCACCAAAGGCGGCCAAACTCGCAAACGCAGCCCGCCAATGGTACCATCGAATTGTCGTCGACCTCATCCTCCGCCGCAAGTCCCTTCCCCCGTCGAAGAACGGGCGGTGCATACCCCTGCGGCCGGACCGCAGCGAGCTGCTCCTTGACGAAAGACGGGGTTATCCATACATCTCTAACTCTATCCGGACCTCACGCTACACTCTCTATGACTTCTTCCCGAAACAGCTTTTCTTCCAATTCACCCGCTTGGCCAACTTTTACTTCCTTTGCGTCGGCATCCCACAAACAATCCCTGGTGTTAGCACCACCGGCAACTTCACCACCATACTGCCGCTGTTGTTTTTCGTTCTTCTCACCATCGCCAAGGAGGGCTACGATGACTGGCGGAGGCACCGACTGGACAAGATCGAGAATGCTAGGTTAGCGACCGTCCTGAGAAGTGGAGGAGCAGGCAGAAGCAGCAAGGGGTGGCGCTCGCTGTTCGGCGCCACATCAACAGACGAGCTCGGGGCCATCGAGCGGTGTGAAACGGTATCGTCTTCTCACCTAGGATTACAGTGGCGGGTGATGAAGTGGGAGGATCTTCAGGTTGGAGATGTCGTCAGGTTGACGAGAGACGACGACGTCCCCGCCGACATTGTGCTCTTGCAAGCCGAGAGCGAGGAGGGCTTGGCCTATGTTGAAACTATGGCCCTTGACGGCGAGACAAATCTCAAGAGCAAGCAGGTTTCGGTAACCTTGAAAGGGTATGATTCCGTCGAGGGCCTCTGCAGTTGTGGAGCCGAGTTTGTCATTGAGGACCCCAACCCAGATTTGTATCGCTTCAACGGCCGGGTTACGGTAAATGGGGAAACGATGCCTCTGACACTGAATGAGGTCATATACCGTGGCTGCACCATTCGCAACACTGCGAGCGTCATCGGTATGGTCATTAATACCGGAGAGGAAACCAAAATCAGACGGAACGCGAACCGCCATCCAAGCGCCAAAAAGCCTGCCCTCGAGCGGATGGCCAACATGATTGTTATCGCCCTCGTCCTTTACCTCATTGCTCTTGTTGCTGGTTTGTCAGGGGGCTACGTCCTCTGGCAACGGGCCTACGAGCGAGGTGCTTGGTACTTGTCCAATATTCCGGTGCCCCTTGCACACATCATTGTGGGCTACGCCATCCAGTTCAACAATGTCATCCCCTTGGCTCTGTACGTGAGTCTGGAGATTGTCAAGATTTGCCAGATGCTGCTTCTGAACTCGGACATCGAAATGTACGACGAGGCATCGGATACCCCGGCACGATGCAACACCAACACCATCCTCGAGAACCTCGGCCAGGTCGGCTACTTGTTTTCGGATAAGACGGGGACGTTGACGGAAAATGTGTGATGAGGTTTCGCAAGCTGAGCGTGGCCGGCACTGCTTGGTTACACGAGATGGACCTCGCTAAAAGTCACAACTCGCCAGATATCAGGGAGACTCAAAACGGTGACCTGGAGGACTTGGAGTCGAAACCTGAGCCGGCGGATCCCGATTCTAGCGGCGCCAAGCTTTCAGAATTCTTATCTCCCCCGACGCCGAACCGTCCTCTTATTAGCCGCCGGTCATCGTCCCAGTGGCGGTCAACCGGCCGACCTGACCATGTACAACCAGATCTGACCACATCGGATCTCCTGGAGTACATTCGGCTACGCCCCAATTCTGCTTTTTCGAGGCGTGCCACCCAATACATTTTAACCATGGCGCTCTGCCATACCTGCCTGCCAGAAACAAAGGACGGAATGCTCGACTTCCAGGCGGCGTCACCTGACGAGCTAGCTCTTGTGAGAGCAGCTCAGGATCTCGGCTTTTTGGTAATCCAGCGGACTACACAAGCCGTGACTCTCCGAATCTCCGCGGGGGACGGTGATACAGATCGCACCTACCAGATCCTTGACGTGCTAGAGTTCAGCAGTAAACGCAAGCGCATGTCTATTATCGTACGCTGCCCAGACGGAAGGATATGGCTCCTGACGAAGGGTGCCGACTCGGCCATTCTCCCATGCCTGAGAATGGCCGACTTGGCGACGCAACAGGCCAAGGAACTACGCGAAAGCATCGACTTTGAGCACCAGATGTTGCGTAAAAGCGAGGCTCAGGAGCCACGCAACAGCTTTGGTGGGCGGCCCAGTCTTACTATTAGACACAGCCTCGCCCTCGGCCGGCAGGGGTCCTTGGCCGTCCCCGGAAGCACGTCACTAGATGTCAGCAGGAGCAAGTCGTTCGAGGTTGCTCGTCTAGATCCTTTTGCCCGCCTCCGCTCTCGTCCTTTACTCAACGCCCGCACAGCATCGCTTGATGCTCGCCGGACCCCAAGCAAGATGTCGGCGACGGAGACGGAGGCAGTGCCAAGCAAGTTTGCGTTTCTTGAACATCCATCCCTCTCGGATGATGCCGCCATCTTCACCCGCTGTTTCAGACAGATCGATGACTTTGCTACTGAAGGACTCCGAACTCTTTTATTTGCCCACAGGTTCCTGGGCGAGCGAGAGTACAACAGCTGGAAGAAGTTGTACCGCGACGCAGAGACCAGTCTAGTGGATCGTCAAGACCGAATCGAAGCCACAGGAGAGATGATCGAGCAGTCTCTCGACCTCATTGGCGCATCCGGCATCGAGGATCAGCTGCAGCCCGGCGTTGCCGAAACAATAGATCGGCTCCGGCGTGCAAACATCAAGATCTGGATGCTTACCGGAGACAAGCGGGAGACGGCCATCAACATCGCGCACTCGGCCCGCATTTGCTTACCCGGGTCTGACATCTTCGTGCTGGATGCCGCCAAAGGCGGACTGGAAGGCCAGATCCTGACCATCATGGAAGACCTCCAGATCCAAACCGAAACGAATGCCTCCGGCAGCCCAGGCCACACAGTCATCGTCATCGACGGACACACCCTCGCCGCTCTCGAAGAACCAACCTCGGCCACCGCCAAAACCGCCTTCTACCGCCTCATCCTCACCATCGACTCCGTAATCTGCTGCCGCGCCTCCCCCGCCCAAAAAGCCCTCCTTGTCCACGCCGTCCGCAACGCCTCCTCCTCCACCAGTACCGCCGCCCCACCAACCACCCCTTCCTCCACCGCCTCCTCCCTCACCACTGGCTCACCCCCACCCTCACCCTCACCAAACCAACCCCACTAACCCTCGCCATCGGCGACGGCGCCAACGACCTGGCCATGCTCTCGGCCGCGCACGTCGGCGTCGGCATCTCGGGCCGCGAGGGCTTGCAAGCGGCGCGCGTGGCCGACTACGCCATCGCGCAGTTCCGCTTCCTCGCGCGCCTGCTGCTGGTGCACGGCCGCTGGAACTATGCGCGCACGGCGCGGTTCGTGCTGGCGACCTTCTGGAAGGAGATGCTCTTCTATCTGCCGACGGCGCTGTACCAGGGGCTGGCGGGCTACACGGGCACCAGCCTGTATGAGATGTGGAGTCTGACGGCGTTGAATACCTTGTTTACGAGCCTGTGCGTGATTGTGCCGGCCGTGTGGGAGCAGCAGCTGGGGGCGGAGACGTTGTTGGCGGTGCCGGAGTTGTATGTGTTTGGGCAGAGGAATGGGGGTTTGGATCGGGGATGTATTTGTGGTGGATGGGGGCTGCAGCGGCGGAGGGGGTGTTGGTGTGGTTCTTGTGCTGGGCTGTGTATGGTGGGATGGGGCCGGTTAGGGATGGCGGGCTGTTTGCGCTGGGGGATCTGGTGTTTTCGGTGATGATTGTTTGGACGAACTTGAAGTTGTTGTGAGTATTACCTACCCCTTTTCCTGATCCCGTCTTGCGTGGTAGGACGCTTAGACTAGGGAAAATAACTAACTAATCGGTGCAGAATCCTGGACACACACTACAAGAACGACATTGTCGTCTACTCGTTCGTCGTCACTGTCGCCGGTTGGTGGGTGTGGCAAGTATTTCTGGCCGGCGTGTATGCTCCCGGCGTGTGGCCGTACGCGGTCAAGAACGGTTTTTTCTCGTCGTTTGGTCCGGACCCGGCGTGGTGGACGGCACTGTTCGGCGCTTGGTGTTCTTACTTGCATGGAACTGGCTTACAAGTCGATCAAGCGCAATCTTGTCGTCGCGGGGTTGTGGAAGCTTGGCTGGAAGTGGCTGAGGCGGTCAACGTGGAAGGCGGCGTTTCTGGTCGTCGTCACCTGGTGCTGGCGCCGGGTGGTCTGACGAGGGGACTAAAGGCAGTGTGGAAGAGTGGGATGTGGAGTTGTGGCAGGTAATGGAGCAGGATCCGGCGATTAAAGACACGCTGCGTCGGATGAGCAAGTTTGGATATGGAGAAGAAGAGAAAGCGGAAGAGGATGGATCTAGAGAGGGCACTAGCTAATATGTCGCAGTATATAAGGAGATGCTTGCCTTTGCAGAGCAACGATAATTAGGTATCTTAGATAATACCCCTGAGGGAGGAATGTTTTGCAAGAGGTTTGTGGGATCCGTGCTGGATATTACCCCTCGGAAGGTTCAATTAAGCGTTACTGTTGTGTCAGTCAACCTGTCTCGACATATCTTTTGTGAGCTCGACTGGTTAGCGTCCCGGGGGTGAGAAGGTTCTGGAGTTCCATATGCACCCCGGAATGTTACCCTAAGCTGAGTGCTGCGTATCATTTATTGGGGCGGGTGAATATTAACCCCAGTTGTATAGTCGCACAGATTAGTGAACAGCGGCGTCTGACCTCATCAATCCTTGCGTCTTCCGAGCTTTGCAATCAGCGTCAAGAATCAAGGCTCTGCATGGTTGCATACGTAGGTAAGTAGAGAATTAAACAGTTACAACCCACTGCGTAACTGGACTCAAGTTCATTTCAAGAGAAGAGCATACACAAAATACAACAACGTTAAAGCCACGGAGCGCCCTTCCTAACCTTCAGTCATTTGATTGTTTTCAACACTACCTTGTCGAACAAGTTCATCAACCAGAAGCCAATCCTCCCAGCATACCGTTGATTAAACAAACCATGGCAACTTCTGACGACAAGTTTCCCGTTGCCGGCCTCGCCCGTGACGGCTGGTCAACTGAGGAAGAAGCCACAGCAACTTGCTTCTGTGGAGCGGTCCAACTCGTCTTCGTAAGTAATAGTCCCCCCTTTTTCGAAACCCCCAGATAAAACCTTCCTCCCTCTCTAACACCAACCCACACAGCCCATCCAAGCCCCCGGCCTCATCAACCGGCACGTCTGCCACTGCAGCGACTGCCGCAAGATCAGCAGCGGCCTGTACATGTCCAACATCGTCGTGTTGGACACGCACCTCCGGCACGTGCGGGGGCGCAACGAGCTCAAGACCTTTGCGCAGAAGACGACGATCCGGTCCGGGGGGCTCATGACCAACTATTTCTGTGGGCAGTGCGGCACGCTCATGTACCGCGGGGGAGAGATCCCGGGGGTGTCGATCTTGCGCACGGGGACGGTTGATGACTTCTCGTTGGCGGAGACGAAGCTGAGGCCGCAGGTGGAACAGTTTATTGAGCATCGGGCGGCGTGGCAAAGACCGATAGAGGGGGTGTCCCCAGGTGGTGGGGATGTTTTCGGCTAAGGATCTTAAGGGTGCAGCACTGTGATTGTAAGATGTTTGGGGAAGGTGAACAAATGGATCTATTGGGCGTGGTGAGGAAGAGGGCATGAAGCGTTGCGGGTTTGAGGCGGCGACAGGACCACCAGTGGGTTTCGGAGCGGGTTGTCTTTATTCGTAACCGCAAGTCTACGCAAAGTCATACGGTGCAGACAAGGCAAAATATTAGCGCGGGTTGTTTGGAACTGTTGTCGAAGATACGTAAAGGCTCGTCCAGACCGTCGAAGCCTCCCTCATCGCTTTCCCCCTCAACCATAGGATCCCATTCATTTCCCATCTAGGTGCCATCATTACGATAATTGTCACTCCTGAGTCCTGACGCAGTACGTACCCTCAGTGCTAACTCGCCATGACGGTTTAAGCGAGAGCGATCCAGGCACGTAGTGAGGGTACAGTGGGAGGACGCTGCAGAATATATTGTTGCAATCAGTGTGTCGGTTTCTCAGTTGACACTGAGCAACAGAAGGGGCTGTTGGTTCGTAACTCGCTTATTCCCTCAATAAAACCGGGACTTTTTACCTGCCTAATCAGACGTCCTCGGTGAACCTTCTTGTCCTCTTCCAGTTGGCCGCCGCGCTCTTCGACCCATCCACATCCACAAGTTAGCAGAATTGGGCATCTACCTAAATCAGCAGAATGGCAGAAGAAAGCCTCTACCTTGGCATTCTAACACCTGAACTTTTGGACAGAATCTTTCTAGAAGTTGCCACAATCCGCGACCTTGCTAGCTTTGTTGTCACTGCGCGCTTCGTCTACCACCGCTTCGACTTGTAGCGGCGAACCATCGTCTTTCGCGTCCTGCAAAACGAACTAGGCCCTGCATTTACCGATGCCAGGTTTCTGTTTGTGTTTCCCTATTCGAACCCCGCGGACGAAGTGCGATACTATGACTGGATCCATGTTATGGCCGGCGTGTACCGAGAGATGCTAGATGGTGAAAGCGATCCTGGACCCCCTCCCCTTAAGGAGCTGGTGGCGCTCTGTCGGACCCTGCGCTATATCAACTTCATTACCGACATATACGAAACAGTACAGCTAGGGTGGTTCAACTTTTGCGGCGGCGGAGCCTCTCCAGCTACCGCGCCCCTCTCGCACCAAGAGCGGCGCCGTGTAATGCGAGCCTTCTACCTCCGCCAAATTGTCAGCAATGCTTGGGCCTCAACAAGACGTCTGGCGCAATGGAGCGAGCGGGACTCCGACACCTTTGGCAATCCGAGGAGGGAGCAAGACGAGAGCCTAGGCTTGTATTCCGCCTTCAAGCCGTGGGACATGCAGTACATTGACCATGTCAACATCTTCATCATGCGTTTATTCCGCGTGATGGTGTGCCGCGCTCCCGAGATGGTAGGGGAGGGAGCGCGCGAGATATCGCCCCAACAGTTTGGTGACCTCCATGCGCACATCGATCACCTCGTGCGGTACCTACAAGCATACCCGGACGTCGCCAACGCGGCTGTCAGTGATACGCAGTCGGGAATCGTACATCCACGCGACGGCAGCTTACACCAAGATTTCAAACGCCGGTACGAGCTGCTTCCTCTAACGTACCACTGGCAGGAATCTCGGGCACATTCATTCCGGGACCCAATTCTTAATAAACAGGAACAGGAGCAGCAGCGGGATAGTTTAGAGATGGACTACTATGTCAGGGCCGACCCCGGCCAACCCCCGTTTGGCTGGTTGGATGCGTTGCAGGGGCGTTATGTCGCCCGATATGGATCAGGCCTCACTAATATTCCCTGGCTTCCTCCATGGGAGAGTAGGGAAAGGACTGGGCCCATGAATCTCTTGTCGGCCGCTGGAGGCACAGTGGCTTTGCGCTCTGGGACCAGAAACGGGTCGAGGCGTTAAAGACCCTGAAATGATTCGAGGGTCTCCAGACGGGATTTCTTTTAGACCGCTCATAAAATAGGGGTGATTGTCTTTGTCCAAAAATATTCGTGAAAACTCAGGTATCTTGACATCTTGCCGCCAGTGGCCGTCCCTGCAACGTATGATGCAGAGCTGTGTGATGTCTAGGAGGCTTATCAAGGATCCGAGGCGCGCGAACTCGGACCGCCCCCCCCCCCCCTGACAGATTACTACATCTTTTTGAGAACATACTCGGCTATGGATGGGCCTTCATAACTTCTCACGTCATCTCTACTGAAAAGCAGGAGAAAGGAGCCAACTAAAACAACATTTTCCGAGCATACCGGGCGGCGCCACACAAGTCAGCAAATAATTGTAAGCCTGTTCGCTTCACGCTCTCGGCTGCGATGTTATTGTCTCTTGAGACTGCAAGTAAGTATATAGCTTACCCGGGTTACTCTTTGTGAAAAGATCCCAAGACCGACCTCCTTGCCGGCCAACCGATAATCAAACCCAGAGGTCGCCGCCGGCCGGCCAGTGTGTGTCCCTTTTCCTGAGCCCCCGTAATCCGACATAAGCAACGAACCTCATAAGGGCCGGCGCATCTTGAGTTCACGACTATACATCCCAACCCCTCCCCCCAGTACTGTGATGTACCTCGCTGGAGTAGAAAGTCATGAGGCTTTGCTATTGGGCTAAAAGTCGTCTCATACCCTTGGCCTTACCCCTTTGTTCGGCAGAAACTGGAGAAGCCGATGGAGGGGGTGGCATGGCAGGGTGTGTGAACTAGATATTTCGTTTTCAATCGAGATACCTAATAATTTCTCTAACCAGCATGCATTACCAGACTTAAATAAAGGTTGATTATGTTCATGATAGGGAGTGTTCGCCGCATTCTCAAAGATATTGACCCTGCCCGGCATCTTTTCCTCATACGTCCAGCTCTTACCACCTACCTTAACTTCGAAGGGAAAAGGTTGTATGGCAACTTTGGATGCTACAGCCATCTCTAGCACCCCATCAAACATCCCATCAAATGCTTTAAACATCCCATATACGATATCGAAGGAGCAAGGTGGCAGTTATAGGATGCTATTCCCAATCCGTAATCAACAATTGGTCGGAACCACACTCGACTCCATCGGGTATGGTGTAGCGGTAACATCGTTGACTCTCACTGCCAAGCAGTGACTATTCTCTCTCAACAGCCCCGGGTTCGACTCCCGGTATCCGAGTCTCAACTTTCTTTTTTCGTTTTCTTTTTTGCTCATGACCAACCATGTCCAAAATTACCTCTTTTTTCGCGGTCTGCATCAAAACAACAAGGCACCTACCTGTGTACAACGCGGGCACCGACCGACGGAAAGGGCGTTCAATATGACACAAACCCCAACCAAGCAATTCCCGCAGCAATAAAGTTACATTTCGAGAAAGGATAATGCTCCAATGACACATGCCTGTTTCCACGCGGCCCACCGTCTCACAAAAGCGTGTGGCCAAGCAAGCCAAGTCGACATCAGGCGCAGTATCACGTCAATCTGCCTCGCCGTGTTCTGGCCCATGCTCGAGCCATGCAAGGGCTCTGTGAATTGATGTCAAGTGGAGATCTGCGCTAAGCTTTCGCTGAAGCAACCCACTTTTAAGGCCCATGCATACCTTGTCGGATGGCCCGGCAAGTGGGTGACAAAAAAACAGGTCCATGCAATTTGATCCTACAAAAAATTCCCCTCTCATCACACCAACATAAGCAACAGCCTCAACACCATAAAACAAAGTCATTTGCAATCCCAATTCTATCTAATTGCCGCTCATTTTGCCATCAAGATCTAATGTTTGCTGTAGGATTTCGGGGATTTGGTCAACCCATTCGTTGATGGTTGCTTGGTCTAGCTTTTGCCAGCCATCCTGGACAGCCTCCACAAGGTCGTCGTGAGTCAAGCACATCCGCGATTTGACCTCTGACTTAGGTAACCGCCATGCCTTCTCAATAGGAGGCCAGTCTGGTGAACCCGGGCAATTGAAATAGTGCCTCAAGCCGTTCTTCTCCTTCCACGACTTGACGATGTTATTTCCCCTCGGCCCATGGCCACTATCTCCGTCCTCAAGAATAAAAGAACGGCCTTCCTCCATCCACGGCTTGACGATACCGTCGAGGATATGATCGCGGTAATAAGCCTGTGTCATTTTCCCATTGTTATTGGACGGAATCTGATACTCGTGCAGGCTCTCCATCTTGAAGTCGTATCCAACGGTGCCCCAGAAATGCGCCGTATGCCTGTCCTCCTCTTTATCTGGCCTCTCAACAATGCAGTCAGGACAATAGCGTTCGCCAGGTTTCCGGAGGATCCAGACACGACCTGAAGCTCCTGAAGAGACATGGAACTCGTCGGTAAAATAAATGTCTCGCCAGTCTTCCGGTCGAGGCCGATGTTCCAAGGACTTGCGGGCTTCTTCACATCGTTTCTCAGCGAGTTTAGCGTTGACAAAGGACCTTTGACAAGCAATGCAACGACGCCAATCTCTCTGTCCGAGAGCGCGTTGGATGGTACGTTGCGAGAGCTCTTTTTCAACGCCAGCTTCTTGGAGAAGGCCGTGGTACGAGAGCATCCGGCCTTCAATACCATGGTCCCAGATAACTTTCTCCATCTTATCCACATCTTCTTCAGTCAAGATCCTCTTTCGACCGCGTGTCTCATCAACAAATGGATTGTTTTTGAAGGTTCTAGGGTAGTCTTTGAGAATTGCGTTCCCTCGAGTTTTGCTGACACCGGCGATCCGGAAGATGTCGGATTTAAAAAAAAGGAGTGCCGAAGCGGTCTTGTTGGGCAAGGGCGAATTGGTACATGCCCTGTACTTTGGCCTTCTTGGGAGTCTTATGATGAGCCATTGCCATTGTTGTTGAAGACAGAGATGGGGCTTCCTATCTAACAATAGTATCACATTTATTCTATTTACAAACGTTGTGATTGACGACGTAGTTGCCGTCGAAAACAAGGCATACCCCCTGAACGCTGGTGTTGATGTGATGCAATATTTTGTAGCAAGAGCGGGGCGCTAGCTGTATTTAGCATGGGGTGACTGGGTCAATGGACCTGTTTTTTTGTCACCCACTTTGCCCGGGCATCCTCCGTACCCCTTGTCGGATGGGGACTGCCGAGGAGAAGTCAGAAGACCGGGCAACTGGCCAACTAGCGGCCCAGCAGAGCAGCACAAAGCCACAACAGCACAAGCTCGCATTCCTTGGACCCCAATGCACCTTCACCACTTTCCACTTGCAACCCAATATAACTACCTAACGTACAATTTAAAAGTCACGCATTGAAATCATTTCCGCTCCGCCACTATGTTGTACCACTACCCGCTGACCGCATGCGTCGAGCCCCCAAAAGCGTCAACGGAATCAGAACTTTCAGCATGTCCGGCAAGTTGGCCCCCAAAACCCATTTTTCTTTCTTTCTTCAAGAATTCATCTGGGCTTCTGGGTCCGCGGAGGTTGCGGCACAGCAGATCTGCCCCTCCAGCTGGCTGGGTCAAGCGGCGCTTTTAGTCGTTGCAGATCACCTGCAGTGATCCCATGCGCAGGTGTCATCTTGTTGGACGGTTGGACCCTTTCCCAACACCCACCGTACCCCTGCTTGCGGCATCGCACATCCCTCGATGTGGCCGGCTGCTTGCATCCTCCATACCTGGTCCCCTTGCAGCGCCGCTCTCAGGTTCCCTTTCCCATAACGGCAATCTGAGTGACCACCACCGCCCTAGACTGGACACAATGTCTCGGCCAGGCGTCCACGTTGGCCCGCTGGGCCCAACCGTGCCGCCAAACAAAGCAGGTCCGGCCAGGTCCGGGAAGGAATATTAGCTGAAATTTAACAATTCCAGCCTGACCCTTCCCGGGCCGCATATCACTCACATCACACCGCTGCAGGAGAAAACACAGCCATGTCAGTACTAGTAGCTCATATATACATCGTCACAGACTCCCGTAGCTCGTGCCGTACGGCCCCTTTCCTCTCACCCTCCCCAATCAGTCGAAACCTCACCAACCTCCCCGCCCACCATGATTTCTCCTCCCCTTAGCACGCTTCTACTAGGTAACCTCCCCTCTCTCTCTCTCCTCCCCCTCCTGCTCTCCAAAACTCCACACCGTGACGACCCAACCCAAGCAAAGTGACTAACCCCGCAACCCCCCCCCCCCTCCCCAGCGTTCGCCGCCGCCCCGCTCGCCATCCACGGGGCCCCAACACCCACTCCCAATACCAACACCAACCGCGACCTCGGGCTCGACCCCAACACCAACCTCGCCATCTCCCTCACCATCACCCAGCCCATCACCAACACCGCGCTCGGCGGCGGCGTGCCCCTCCGCATCATGCCGCTCGGCGCCTCCATCACGGCACCGCCTCCTCCGACGGCAACGGCTACCGCGCGGCCCTGCGCAGCCACATCGTCACGGGGCCGGGCAACAAGGTCAACATGGTCGGCACGCGGCGCGCCGGCCGCATGCGCGACAGCGACGTGGAAGGGTGGCCCGGGTTCCGCATCGAGGAGGTGCGCATCAAGGCGATGGACCCGGGCTGCGTGCCGCGGTACAGGCCCAACGTGGTGCTGGTGAACGGGGGACCAACGACGCGACGCAGAACTTTGACGTGCCTGGCGCCGGGGGCCGCATGGAGAGGATGCTGAAGGAGCTGTGGGCCGCGTCGCCGCGCGCGGTGGTCGTGCTGAGTACGTTGCTGGTGAATCGGAATCCGGATGCCGAGAGGAATGTGCAGGCGATTAATGCGCAGTATGTGGAGGTGGCGAGGCGGTTGAGGGAGGTGGAGAAGAGGAGGCTGGTGTTGGTGGAGATGCATGGGCCGGATGGGCCGACGGCGGGGGATATGGCGGATGATACGCACCCGAATGATGCCGGGTACAGGAGGAAGATGGCGGATATTTGGTTCAGGGGGTTGGTGGCGGCGAGTGATGCGGGCTGGTTGCAGGCGCCGGAGCCGGTGCCCGGGGTTCCAGATGATGGGGAGGCGTGACAGTGGGGGGTGGCGGGGGCTGTGGCTGCATTCCTAGGCGTTGTATTGATGAGGATAACGATGTTTGGATATGTAGTGCGTTTGAATTAGACATAATCAGATTAGTTCTTAATGCGGCTATAGATGAATGGACTTGCTATACTATCGCTAGACATGAAGGAAAGAAAGTGAACCTGCTTGTATGTACCACGTTTCTTCGAGACAGTAACGGGTGCGATACCTAGGAGATCGGTAAACCTTGGGTGATGGCATACGAAAGAAGACGAGTAGCCAAGCGCCAGGGGTGAGCATGAGCATGAGGCGCCTCCGATTTCGCCATCCCCTGCCGCCATCACATCACAAGCACCTGGGCATCCGCTTGAGAGATTTAGTCTCAACAGAGAGGGGGAGAAAGAACGGAAAGAACGGAAGGGAATTGACTGGCAAATGAGCATTTCATCAGCATATAGCGGTAAGGCAGCAGACGGAATATTGATCAAATGTAGTTGGTGTTGTACCAAATGTATGAAATATTCATTTCATTTCCCGCCTTGATAACCTCGGTCAAATTCATGCGATTGCCCCTAACTCCAGTCCATACCCAAGTGAACCATCTCCATCATCCAGTCATAAGGAGTGCCGGGTATCCAAATGCAACCTGTCCCAACCATGCCACAACCTCCATCCAATCCATGACCCAACCCATTCCGACCAAATAGAGACCCAGCCATTGAAATCCTCACTCATCTCTCACTCATCGATCCATCAGAAGCCATCAACCGCCTTCCCATCACCATCACCACCACCAACCCACCACCCATCCCCGCCCGCCCTGCGCACCCGCCACCGCGCCTCCTCGGCCATGCGCGGCACCCCCAGATCCGCCACGGCCGGATCGTCCCGCCAAAAGAGATACAGCTCCCCGAGCTGGTCATACACCGCCTGCAGCGCCGGCCGCCGGCAGACACATCGCACCACCCCTTCCCCCTCCTTTTCCCTATCGTCCTCATCGCTATCCGAGCCGAACCCAGAGCCGGATCCAACACTCGAATTGCTATTGGCCCTCATCCTACCGCTTGCAGTCTCGCCGCCGCCCGTGGCCATGAGCGCGGGCACGCTGTGCAGCGTCCCGCACGTGCCGCAGCGCCAGGTCGTGGGCAGGCGCAGGGAGGTGGCCGAGGGGAGGTGGGTGCTGCCCTGGGGCAGGTGAGCGAGGAGGGATGAGAGGGGCGGGGGCGGGATCGAGGCGGGTGGGAAGAGTAGCGCGGCGGGTTTGCTGTTGCTGGTGGTGGCGCTAGCCCTTGGGCTTGGGCTGGCGCTTGGGCTTGGGCTTGCTAAGGGGGGTGGCGGGTAGAGGGTTGTTGTGGTTGGCACGGTGGCTGCTGCTGTGGTGGTGGTGGTGGTGGTGGTTGCCATGTTTGATGTTGGATGTGGTGATACGGGTAGGGAGGCGGCGAGGTAGATGGTGTAACCTAGTTTGGGGGCCGGTTTGGAGGCCGGTTTGGGGGCGGCTTTTTGGGGGCGGTATGGAAAGAAATCGGTGGAAATTGCTAGTTGAGGTGTCTGGCGAAAAAGAGACAGGAACGATCGTCCGGTAAAAAGATTGTTCTATCAGTGTTCGGGGTGCGGTGGGACTTACATACGTAAGGTAGATCGGCATCATGTGGGGATGCCCTGATAAGGAAGGCAGGCTCGGCGGGTGCTGAAAGCTGTCGGACTCCGAACCGGTGTCTTTGCCGAAGCACTGTGCGATCCAAATTCAACTCCGAAACCCTGGTGTGATTGGAGGGAGCGTGTGGGTGCCCCTCGTTGAGCCTAAAGGACTATATCTTCTGATAAGGCTATCATGATACTGCCCGATATTGAATGACGATAGCAGTTTAAACTGAGGATGATCATAATCGTCCCTGGCCTTGCTAGACTATTTCAGTGTTATACCCCTACTATGTGAATGATCATGAGTGTCCCCAGCATCAGGGACTGATTTTGGATGACGGTGCGGATCTTCCCCAATTCCCCCGAAGGGGTTATGTGTTCTCCCTTGCATTTGCAGCCCCTCATTGGTCACGGCTAGTGATATCTCAGCCTGCGACATCGCATTTTAGGCGTCAGAAGTACCTAGGGAAGCATCTTGCGCAAGATGTTCTGAACCATCTAGGCCTCAAGAGACTCGATGAACGGGTGACGTCTTGAGGAGAAGACCAAATCGGGAACGGGCCCCAACGAGGTGGCAGCCGGCCCCACTGACCAGGTCGGCAAGTGGATCCGGCTTTCGGCCCATTCGGAGCTTTTCGGCCATGGGTACGAAGTAAGAGGAGAGTCTATTTCAACCCGCGAGATCGCCACAGTTCTCTCTTCACTGTCCACTTGTCAAGCTCAAAAAACGGACAATATGAGCTGTGACTAACATACGCGAAAGAAAGGGGAATCAAAAACATCGAGAGCGAGGACCAATGCTCGATCGGGATATGCGGTCCGATTTGGGCCGATCGGTCCGGGCAGGCCGATGCCGGGCCCGAGCGACCGAACTCCATCGGCAACCACACATTTAATCCCCCACACCCGCATACCCAGACCGACTACTATGTACATTCCCTCCAGCTGTGTCCATTCCGCTGGCCAAGCAATAAGGAAATAGAAAATAACAATAACATCCTACCCCCACACCATCAAGGTCTATTTCCTTGTGACCTCCTAAACTCCACCTGTGACCGACCGAGGAGCATCAAAGTGGCCCGATAAACCCAATTGTTGTGAAACCGAACCAGCAACTTTCCGTGTCGGCGACGCACACTCAGGGCGCATCACCCCAAACGTGGCCCAAGGACCCTCGCCGAACCCGGAGTAGGGAGCGCAGCAGTCTACTTACTCTGCACTGTCAGCACTCACTCACCCCTCTCGAGGGAATGGGGGGTAATCAGGTAAGGTAATCAGATAATGCAGGGTAAGCAACCTAATGGGGGCCCGCCCCAAAAAAAAACATACCGGATCGTTCAGAATCGGAGTCGGCCGCCCATCACCATCCCCTCCCACATCCACCACATCCACCCCGACCACCGAAGCCGCAGTCTGAGCCTGAGCCGTAGCAGCCTGCACCCCAGCACCCGCAGCCCCAGTTCCCGCACCCGCACCCGCACCCTGGGCTGCACCCGCACCGGCAACAGCCGCCCCCTGAAGCGCGTTCACAACCTGGTTCACCCCATTCGCCCCAGCACCCTCAGCCCCTTCACCCTCCTCGGCCCCCTCAAAAGAGATGGCACCGTCACCGACGACTAGGGCGGGGGAATAGGCGCCGAGGTTGATGTTGAGCGGGAGGGGGAGGGAAGGGCGGTGGCTGGGGGGGCGAGGAGGGCTAGGAGGAGGGTGAGGGTTAAGGTGACGGTGACGGTGACGGTGAGGGGCGTTGTCTTGAGGATGGTTCTGGGTTGGTGGGGGGTTGGGGGAAGCATTTTGGTGGTGGTGTGGGGTATTAAAGAGAGAGATAGTAAACAAACAGATGGGTGCCAGACCCGGGGGTGGAATAGAAGAGGCAGAGGGCGGGCCTGCTTGGGGTGAGTCCAGCTCGGAAGGGTGGCAGGGCCTTCGGTGTGGGAGAATTGAACGATGGAGGATGTGAGTGAGGAGTGAGGGCACGGATCGAACGGCATCGTACGACTGAAGGAGGACTGCTTAGATATGAGAGAGGGATAGGGAACGGTCTCCCTCACGCCTTGGACTCCTGAGACGAACCCCTTCAGAGCCCCTTGGGTGCCCCATTTTAGGAACAAGTATGAATCATGCCGATACTAGCGTAAGCTCAAAACACTGAGGGTAAAGTTGCATCGCGGCTAGACTTGACGTTGTCGACTCCACGGCCCAAGACAACGGCAGGTGATACACGTTCCGTCATCCTAGACATCTTGGCAAGACAGACAAGCCTTTTGACCGCCAGGGAAGGAGGATACGCCAAGAGGGAAGGTCGTATTTATAGAGGCATGTCGCCGATCGTGTCTCGGCGTCCCGATGCATGGGCGCACCCAGATTACCGGGGATGCGACATTTGTGATGCACCTCTAAAACGAGGATTCAGGTCTGTGCTGCCGGTTGCAAATGCCATTCAACGTGTGTGTGTTATCTTGGTGCGGATCTCGGCTACAACTTCCCTTGACCACTAATGTTCAACTTTGTGTTTCGGATGTGCCTCGAGGGTCCATGCAGCCCCCCTGAGATAGCCAGAGTGCGTCACAAATACCTAATCAAGAACAAGTAATTTTCACATCAAATTACCCACTCCTCCGCCCCAGCGACATGAGAAGCCGGCAAGGACGGGGATCACATTTCTCTTGTGGTCGCCCACGCTTGACTATAACTAACACGGAATTATACGTGTTGGGTATCGGAAAGAAAACGCAAACCGCCCGGAACCCTAATGCCACACTCAAACACTGACCGCTCGTACATAACATAACATACATGCACCCGTCCAGCCAAGTCGAGTTCCTCACTCCTCAAAGTCATCGCCACCGTTGTTGTCCCCAAACGGATCGAAGTCCTCCTCCTCATACGTGTCCTCCTGAAAGCCTTCCTCACCACCAAACTCGTTGCCGTCTCCCTGCTCCTCTTCCTCCTCTTCCTCAGGAGGGGCAAGCGCCCTGGCGGCCCTCTCTTGGGGAGTTTCTGTGGGGGCAACGGGTGTCGGAGTCTGAACCCCATTGGCGCCCGAACCGTCCTCATCGTCACTGCCAGCGTCGCTGCCGGCGTCGCTCCCAGCGCTACTGGGGAGTGCGCTGCGGCTGCCCACCGAGCTGGTGCCGCCGTATGTGCTACCAGGGCCCGTCTTGGAGAACTCAAAGAGGTTGCCCATGCGCGAGTAGTCGAGTTTGGTGCTGATAGCCCGTGTACGTAGCATGTTTTGGGCGGCCTCGGTGGCAGAACCGGCGGGTGTTGCCTGACCCTCACCGATGCGCGGCTTTCGGGCCCGGCTACGCTTTTGCTTCGGCGGGTTGTTTTGCAATACCTTAGCCTCAAAGATCTTTTGCTGCACCTTGCGCATGTAGTCCTTGTTGTGATTGGCCCAAATCATTTCCTTGAGCAGCACATCCCTCTCCGAGAGCTTGCAAAACATGACCTCCGGGTCGTCTTTGAACTCATCTTCGTGCACAATGGGATCGTCTGACACCTTAGACTGTGGTGTAAGCCTGGGGCCGGCCCCATTAGGGGGTTGGGTGGCCGTTTCGGTGCTGCTTTCGGCGGGGACGTTGCCGGTATTTCCCTCGGGAAGAGCAGGAACTGGCGGTGGATTTGCTTGAACGGTGGTCTCTTGTTCTCTTCGCTGTTCGATATCTCTCGTGACAAGCGCGGAAGCGCCAATCATGACTGGGTCGTTAAGATGCCCCTGCATCTCCTGTTCAAGGTTGTTCTCGTCAAGCTCCCATTCCTCGTCGATCCGCAATGTCGGCTTCTCTGGCTTTTGATTGCTCGTCTCGTCGCCATTAGCCGTGGCTTGATTACCGTTTTCCGGGACAGGCGCGGGCTCCCTCTGCTTGATCTTCATGTTCTCCATACCGGGTATCTGGATGCCTTGTGCCGCGGCCATGGCCATTTCACTGCTTGGGTCTACCTCCTCGGGTTCCTCGTCTTCCGAGTCGCCAAATTCATCTGCCAGGTCCTCAAGCTGGCCTTCAACCTCTGCTGTCGCGGCGTTGGCGATGGTCAGATCTTCCTGGGTAGGTTTGCGATAAGGGACAGCAAACCCATCCTTGTCGACGCCAGGAGCGGGCGTATCCGCCGCCTGAGGTGCCGGTGGAGCAGACGGCGCCAAGGTTGCGGAGGTGTCGGCGGAGGCCCCGGCCTCGAGTGCTGGGTCGATAGGAACAGAGGGTACTTCGGGCGCGGTTGTTGCGGTTTTCTGCCGCTTTGCAGAGCCTTGTGGCCCCAATTCATCCTCGGGCTGCTGGCTGGCATCCTGGCTTGCTGTTGGCTTCCGCTTCCGGACCTTCTTGCCGTGCTTTTCTTGCCACTCTTTTGACTGCTTGTAGACAAACGGGGGGTCATGTGAAGCCTCCGGGAGCGCTTTGGCCTCGTGGAAGTCACGGATTGTCATCTGCGCCGACGGCACGTTGGCAAATTCTTCCATACGCTCCTGCAGGGTGGTCATGGTGACCTTGGCGATGTAAACGACCTCCCTGACCGTGCGGCGGTAATTGTGCGCCCGAGCAGCCATGATTAAAGCGGCACCGCAGATACCAGCAGGCCGACGGCCATGCGTGATGTTGTCGTGACGCATGCGTTGGGCGATGCGGATGGCTGAGAGAGCCACTTTGTTGGTGTCATGGAGAAACTCCAACTTGGTGGCGAAACGGAAAATGAGGTCCTCGATGATGATGGGCTTAGTGCCGTCTTTCATGTCGGGCAGAGCGGCGAGCAGATCTTTGTAACTGCGGCCAAGCAGGAAGACGTCGGTCTTGATGATGTCGGCCAAGTCGATCAGCATGACTTTGTTGTTGTCCTCCTTTCGACAGACGGCGTAAACGCAGACGGCAGCCACTGTGTTCTTGCGGCGTCCCTGAATGAAGTTGCTGTTGGACGCAAACTTGTAGACCTGGAAGGCTTTCTCGGCCACTAAAGGTGCAATCTGGAGTTGATGGGCGAACTGATTCATGAGTTGCTTAGCCTCCCTGAGACTCCGTTCGCGGGCCTCGCTCGCACCAGCGCCAGCCACACGCCGAAAAGCGAGCCCGCCAGCTGTGGGGCGGATACCTCCTTGGTCGGCAGCCAGGTAGCTACCGTGGACGACGGCAGCACCGTTGGAACTCTCACCGAACGTGACCTCAGCCACGATGTTGCTCTCCCACACGACACGGCCACAGTTCTGGCAGGCTCCATCACGGACGTCCGATTTGTCGCACTGGGGGTTCTTGCACACCGAGCGGGCGGGTGCTGCGGTGGGGGTGGTTGTGGATGGGGACGAGGCTACAGACTTTTCTCGGACGCGTTGCTCCTGGTCCATGATACGACGGATGGCGTTCGGTTTTCGCTTGGATTTGGCCTTGCCGGAGCCCCCGCCGGCCCTGATCATGGGTGCGGACGACATTGTAAGTGGTGGCGTTATGGATAGGCGGGCAGGGTGTGATTGGCGTCCGTCATGTAAGTCGTGATGAGGCACTGAAAATAGCGTCAAGCAGAGGCAGTGGGCCTGTTGTCCCCCACCGCTGTCTTCGACAGTGCTCTGCTAATGACTCGATCGAGGCTGCTCTCAATTTATTCGCAATCTTCAACAACAAATGCTTCCCAAAAAAACGATTCCCTTGATGGAAAAGGGGGTGTTATGCTATTGGTGAGAATGAGCCAAGAATTGGGATACTGGCGACGGGCAAGCTTCTCGATACCGGCCGATGGTGGGGTGTCGGAATTGTTGTAAGAAGAACGCGCGAGTAGCCAAGCGGGGTGCGTCGGAACTACGAAAAAATCCTCGATTTGCCGATGAGTCAGCATGCAGGGGCCGGAGGGCACAGGTTCGACTCGATTGTCGTGCCCAACTTTTATGAAATCCGCAATTGCCCCACGTGCCACCCCACATCATCAAACACCCCGCATCACAGAAAAGCCAAGCAGGAGCCCGCTCCTTTTGCTGTGTACATTCCATCCATTTGCGTTGGTGACAGTCTCCAAGTAGAAGGATTCAAGCGGAAGTGACCGGCAAAACCGCGGCAGAGGACGGCTTTACGGCCCGCATGCTGATGTCAATGATACCTCACAAGTCCCCTCTTGCTCAGCAAGTGCACTCCGCTCTAACATGAGCCTGGGGTGGCGGAGTTGCCGTAAATGGTCGTGGATCGTGGAAACGGAATGGAGGTCGGATGCCACATAGCTTTTGCCTAACAAATATCTAACACCATACGAGGTGGTGTGAGGGGTGATGCTCAATATAAAAAGCGCCGCCCCTCACTCGTTCTTCAACCATCTTGCTCGTATCTCTTACGCCTTTCAGGAATCTCAATTGTCTGTCCTTGAACATCACCTCAAACATCTTGAACACCACCTTCATCATGGCTCCCACAGACACATTCACCATCACCGCCGACCCGGGCACCGACATCTGGCGCAAGCCTCCCACAACCGATGTCTTTAACGGTAACAAGCTCCCTGATCGATTTCAATTTCGTACTCCTTCTCGCCCTCCCCAGTCCCAGCCACGCACCCCTTCTCCCCTTTCAATACCCACCCCTATAACACATCACCACCATCACCACCATCACCACCACCATAACCCAACATACCTACCTCCCAACCCACCTCCCAACTAACCACCCAACCCCCCCTCCCATAGCACCCACCGCCCTCCCCCCCGCAACAGGCCCCCACCCGCAACGCACCTCGGGCCCGCTAAGCGCCTTCCTCTCGGCGCGCCTCTCCCTCAACTTCACGCCCCAAGAGCAATACGACCAAGGCGGCATTCTGCTCAGCCTGCGCCGCCGCACCGACTCCTCCTCCTCCGCCCCGCCCGCCAAATGGATCAAGGCCGGCATCGAGCTGTACAACGGCGCGCCGCGCGTGTCGACGGTCGCGTGTGATGCGTGGGCGGACTGGTCCGTGGCTGACCTGCCCCCCGCCTCGTCCTCGTCCTCCTCGGGTAAAGAGGGCGGGGAGACCGGGTGGACGACGATCGTGGTGGAGAAGGATAAGGATGGGAATGGCACGGGCGTGTGGGTGTATCGGCTGGCAGAGGGCAGCAACGGCGAGGAGAAGGTGCCGCTGCGGGAGATCTGCTGGGTGTTTGGGGACGAGCCGGAGACGTGGGAGGTCGAGGTGCATGCCATGGCGGCAAGGCCCGAGAAGGAAGCGCAGGGGAGCTTGGAGGTGGAGTTTAAGGGGTTGGAGGTCAAGTGGGCTTCTTAGGTAGTGGCGGTGGGGGAGGTTTGTTCACACATATCACGTCGCGTAGGGGAAGAGGAACCCATCTTTGAGGTGGCCGAATGTGTTTTATTTTTTTTCGTCCCATTACCTAGCCCCTCAAACGGGCGGCGTAGAGCCTAGCGGGAACCGGCGGGAGGCTATCTAGCGTGCTGCTCGCCCTCTAGGGGCGGCAGAAAGATATCCATCTCATGCCCGTCCCAATGATATAAAGCCCGATTTGTTCGTCAAGAAGTCAAAGTCGTCATCATCATCAGTCGTTACAAACGAGTGACCGCCCTGCTCTGCGCGGCGAAATATTGCAGGCAACCATGCAGTCCTTTTTTTTGACCGGGGGTGTTGCAAGCCCCCTTTTGTTTCCCTCTCAACCATGATCATCCGAATTGTCTTGTGTTTTTTTTGTTGTTTTTTTTTCGACAAAAAAAAGTGGGTGCGGCCGAGCGCGTTTGAGTGGTGTCGATGCGTTGCAGCGAGGACTCGAGTCCCCCCTGCTATCTTGTTCAGTCTGAGTGGTGTTTGGTTCCGACTCCAGCCTTGCATGTTTCCAAAAAACGCCAGGGAAAGACAGAAAAGCTGACAAGTCATCGCCCGTTCCCGTCCCAAAAGAAGCCCAGCTTAAATAAGCAGACAGAGCAAGAAAAAGAACACAATTCATGGTTGTTGGAGGGAAATATGTCGAAGTGCGGTGGGGTAAAACGACGTGTCTGTGTCTTGTCGATTATTAGACGTCGAGTTTGGCGAGAAGCCCATATCCTCCTGGTTTGCGACCTCCTTTCCCCTCATGTCTTTGTATTTGGCGGCCCATTCCATGAGCGACGATGCCAATCAATCTGATGCAATTCAGAATACCAAAACGCCAGGGTTCCGTAAAATCCCAACCAGCCCAGTGTCCCCAACAAACAGAGAACCAAGAAGAACTGAGACACTAGAGGGGCAGCGAGCTGCGCGTGTTTTCCTTGCACATACTCACATCGTGTATCGGCATTAAGCCCCTCTCGCTCCGCAGATCTTGAAGCCAAAATTGGTCGGCCAACCTCATGAGAAGTGAAGATGTTTCAGGTGGATGAAAAATCTTCCAAATGGTGTTCCAATCTGACGGAAGATGCGAGGAGTTTCGATGAGAAAAGACCCAAACGCCGGATGTTGAGAAGCCAACAAAGACACAACCCCTGATGAACCTATTCCTCTACCCGATAAGAGTTCCCCATTTGCGCCCGAAGAAAAGAAAACACTGGAAACCTGTTCGTTACGCGTTACGTGCAAGGAGCCCAGCCTCTCAGATGGTCTTCGGCGTCCGCACGTTGCTCGCGTCGATGACGTCGTCGAGGTGGTTGCACATGGCAACAAACAGGTCGAAAAAGAGCTTCCCGCTGCCCTCGCCGTACACGTCGCTGCCGGACTTCTCCATCTCGGCCTGCATGGTGCCGCTGCGCTTGAAGGTCTTGCGGCACCGGATGATGAGCGCCAGGTAATGAGCGCGCAGGCGGCTGTCCGAGTCGGGGGTGTTGGCGTAACAGTACTGCGCGCTGCGGAGGATTGTGCCGACGTCGATGCCCGACTGCAATCCTTGCTTCCGCAGCGCCAGTTTCTTGAGCTCCTCCAGCCCATATCGCTCCGCGGCGCAGTAGATTACCGTGTCGCGGAGCAGGTGCTGGCCGACGCTCGAGATGTACACGGTCGCCTCGACAGCCGAAGGGGTCTGGGGTGTTTGCCCTGCGCGACCACCTCCGATTTTTGGTGATTCATGGATCGTCGGGGAGGTGTGGGGTGTGGCCCGACGGGGGAGCGAATCCTCGAGTTCCCAAGAGTTGCGCTGCTTGTTGTGCTGCAGACGCGGGTAGTAGTCGCCTTTGTAGAGGTACTCGAGGATGGCGCTAAAGACCTCCGGCTCCTCGTCTGGGAGTGAGATCTTCCTATTCTGCGCATCGACGTAGTTGCTGCGCAGGACCTTGTCGAAAAAAGGTGCCTGACACAGCACGTCTTCGTGCGCTGCAAACAGCCGCGCCTCCCTGCCCACCACGAGGGTGACGATGGGCGAGGGGGCGAGGGACTTGTCGGTGGGCCTCGCCTGCTCAGACTGCATGCGCGAGGCGTCCTCGCCTTTGAGCGACCGTTTTAGTTTCGACACTTTCTGCGGATCCCGCGTGGCACCCTTCCTCGTCAACCTCGCAGACTTGTCCACCCGGTGTTGCGAGTCCATCGCCGCCGAGGCAGCCTCCCGTTGGGAGGTGCTGGCGTCGCGGCTTCGAAACGAGCGCTTGAACATGGTGGCGGTCTGCGGTTCGTGGGTGATGAGATATTTGTATCGGGGGATGACGAGATTATTTCGTACGGATGCCGAGAGAATGCGGAATGGTGGAAATGGCGGCGGAAGGAGAGACTGTCGCTGCTATTTCCAAGGTGATAAGAGAGTGACGAAAGGAAGGAAGGAGCGGAGGAAAAAGGAGGGAAAAGAGTGATGCACAAAAAAAAGATTGACGGGTCCGGGCGGTGTTATCCCAACGAGAAACTCATGAGATAACTCCAGCAACAGCTTTGCGACCCTGTGGTTGTGTGATGGGGGGGGGGAGGGAGAAAAGAGGAAAAGACAAAGGATGTGGTGGGGTCGTCGATCTATTTAAACCCGGCATTTCGGCCGTGGTGGGGGGTGTGTGTGCCTGGGAAACACACACCCCAGATTGGATTGACAAGAAACAAGCAGGGCTTGGGAGGCAGGTTGCCTTGAACCCTGGCACCTGTTCATTGGACCGCCCAGCTTGCGAGTCCTCCCAACCAGGGGAAGAGTTGACGTTGCTTCAATTGCGATTGCTGGCGTCAGCGCCTCGTTTGCTCGGCTATTCACTTGGCCGTGAACAGGTGTGCAAGTCAACTGTCGAGTATCGCTCTGTTGAGAGCTTCGAGAAGGAAGCCAGGGTCCCATGCTAGATCCTCCAGCTTCAATGTAATCGAAAGCCAAAAGCTGGGCGAGCCTCGGATCAAGTTCCGGTGAGGCCTCTGAAGGTCTGCCAGCATTTGGGCCGCATTTCGGTTCTTAAAAAGGGGATTGGTCAACATGGTTGCCAACGCAACGAATTAAGGTTGGCTGTCTCCCGGGTTTCGGTTGGGTGGCGCTTCGAAGCAGCGTTTGCAGCAGCGTTTTCCTTCGAGCGGGGGCACGTGAACAATGGGCAGTCCAGTGACAACAAAGCAGACGGCCTTCTTGCAGAGCACAGCCTCAGTTGACTCTTGGCATTGGATATGCAGTGATGCGGACAGAAGTCAAGGAACATTCGGCCCTCGTCAATCGTAGATTGTTCCGCCATCTCTGTCAGGCTCTGAAAAGAAACATGGGGAATCGGGGATAAAGTCACCCCACCGGCCAGGGCTAAGGGTGTGGGGCCGAGACAGGCCCACCTTGCAGCGCTTGGAGATCGGGATCACAACTTCACGTCAGGCACAAGCACGACAAGTCACCACGTCACGCATCTTGCCCTGCATTCTTCCGCATTCGCCGGCTTATTTTCATATCTATTTGTATCGCTTGCTAACGTCTGTTGTAGGTGATGATGAATCCAGCTGACGAATGATGACTCAAAGGCTTAAACGAAACAAGACTTCAACAAATGCATCCCTCCCGGGCGTTTACGCAACCCCGATCCAGTAGCGCTGAAGATAACAACATATCGCCGTGAAGACTTCAACATACGCAAGCTCCCATCATTTTTTTCGGCCAACCACTTTCTACCTGCATTTGCAAACTTTACTTCCAGCTTCCGCACAGCTAAAGCAATGGCCATTGATCGAATTTTCACACATACGGGCAGCCAGCTGATGACGGAGCCGCTGCATCTGCTCATACTCGACGTCCGACTGGTGGGTTTGGGTATATCCCTCACATCGGTCGATGTCTGTTGCCAGCTTTTCTCTCAGCGCGGTGAGACCGTATAAAACGGCGACCACTAGGGGGCGGCGAGCATTAGCCTTATTTCCCTGTCATCTACGGACAATTTGTTGAACAACGGTGACTCACTAATTGGTCCCATGCCTGCACATACAGCCCAAGAAGCAGTTACCAGGTCGGTGCTTCCCATTTGCTTGGGATCCATCCAGAAAAAAGCGTAGTGTCCCGTCCAGGTATTGCCAGTGTCAACCACGCTGAAATAGCTCACCAAAAGGAAACTGGTGAGAAGTATGTGGCTCAAGGTAATCTGCGTTATGCATCTATCAGGAATAGCCCCTCGCAGCTAAGGATGGAAGACTCACATGATGGTGTTTGATGGTGTTGAGGAACATGACCTCGATAAACGCAATGAGCGATGTGACGCCGTACATATGGGCGACAAAGAACGAGTTAAGCCACCGAGTGCTAGTAAGTTCTCCATTCGCTGACTTGGCATGGGGTACCACGACACCCCAATACATGACGGTGTTCACAAAATTAAAGACGTGGGCAGTCGTGTATAGCATGTTAGAATAGAGGTGACAAGAGGACGACTCAATCTTTTCCGACGGTAAACAGTTTATCACCAGTTCGGTCCACCAACATCGGTCATCGCCATGGTCGTCATTGGTCACGCAACGGTGATGCATTAAGCTCCAGAGCTAAAGGTCCATGGTGTTAGTCTCAGGTAATCAGCTTTTAGAAGGCGAGAAGTATGGCTGACAAAGCTTTCGCCGTGCCAAAGCCATTGGAGAAGGTGAGCAATGATCCAAAAGTCGAACAGGACGTTCCATCGCGTTTGGTTGGCGGCAGCGCTTTCTGCTAGCTTACTGTAGACCAAGAGAGGGAAGAGAACAGTGAGATAGACAAGGATGACACCACGGGAAAAGACCACCGCTCGCTGTCCAATCCAGGACCATGCCGATCGGTAGACCTGAGCTGGAATAGGCGTAGCAAACTGAGCAAAGAGTTGGGATGGTCCAGTGTGCAGGGGAAGAAGACCTTGGCGATTCGACAAGAGCGGCATGGCCTCCTTAGCGGGCATTTTCAAGGCGGCAATGTCAAGTGACAGTGGGAATGAGAGTTGAGCAGGGCGTGTCCAGCAATCGAATCTAGAATGGTTATGTAGCAGAGGAGGTAAGGTAGAGGGGCGACAAAGACTTCAAAAGCGGGGATGAAAGGGACTCCGTGTCTCAAGTAATGAAGCCATGGAAATGAGGGACTAGGTGAGGGAGTTTGTACTTTCATGCTGTGCGCTGGGTCGGACTTTCCGTCATCGGGATGAGTAGAGACCAGGTCCTTCTGTATACAGCAAACGTTGACCGGAGCGGTCGTAATGAGCCAGCGAGGCCAAACATTGCACGCAGTTTCTTGGGCGACCCATCACCCCAGCGGTGGTTGGATCACGATGGCGTCGTTCGATCGAACCCTGAGTGAGGTGGAGAGCACTGATTTCACAACGAAAGGGTGCAGGAAGTATTATGTACATGTACCTTATGTACATCCCTGCTTCTGCAGAGAAAGAGGTACCTCGGTATTCCGTAAGCCGGGTCTCTCGGGCTGCATCCATTTCAGGAAAACTACGCCTACTTCTTCGGAGTGAAAACACTACGAAGTATTTTAGAAGCTACACTTTCCAGAAGCCGCAGAAGTGTCTTCAGGGGGGTGTTTCCAAGTGTTGTTTGTCTTGGCCCGCTCGGCCCGGTTTTCTGCTTGGTCGCATCTTGGGAGCTTGGCTGGGTCCGATGCCCCACATTAACTCAAACACGTCCCAATCACCACTCGCCAATTCAACACCGTGGCCCATTGAGCGCATCGCAGCACAACACCTTTCACCTTCAGTCTACAGCTCTTGGGAGCCGCAACAACTTCGCACAGCAACCTCACGCGAAGTCTCCGACGGCAACCACACCCCCAGACTCTCAAGATGCTATCCAGCCTTCAAAATCCGCGGCAAGCCGCCGCGCAGCTCATGAACTTTGGGCTGATTCTCTCGACAGCTTTCATGGTGTGTTCTGCCCTTGTCTCCCGCATCGCGCATCGCGAGCGCCGGTCCATTCGACTCGATGTATGCTGACTTTGTGAGATAGATGTGGAAAGGTCTCTCAGTCATCACAGACTCGCCCTCTCCGATCGTCGTCGTTCTCTCCGGTAGCATGGAACCCGCATTCCAGCGCGGCGACTTACTCCTCCTCTGGAACCGCAACCTCATGTCCGAGACCAACGTCGGGGAAATTGTCGTGTATAATGTGAAGGGGAAAGACATTCCGATTGTGCATCGGATAGTTCGGAAGTTTGGCGTTGGGTTAGTCTTGCTGTTGCGGGAGGGTTGTCACGCTGGTCGAGTAGAGGCTAACACCACCTTCTAGGCCAGACGCAAAACTTCTTACTAAGGGCGACAACAACGCGGCGGACGACACCGAACTCTATGCCCGTGGTCAAGATTATTTGGACAGGAAAGATATTGTCGGGTAAGACGAATACTCCTGAACCAGCCATGACATACCGAAGCTGACACTATGAAATAGGAGCGTTGTCGGGTACATGCCATTCGTGGGGTATGTGACTATCATGCTGTCGGAGCATCCGTGGTTGAAGACGGCCATGCTAGGTATCATGGGGTTAGTCGTCGTTTTGCAGCGGGAGTAGTACCGACAGTCTGTCAACCACATGTGCCCGAGCTTACACTGAGTTCCACCGCACACGAGAAACACCTGGGGCGCGCGATTCCATGACCCTAGGGGACCCATCACCCATCATGACATTCCCCTCGCAAGATGTCCCTTTGGTTCGTGCCGGGGGTTGTCATTTATTTTTTGTGACTGGCCTCTGCAGGGAACTTGTGTGTGGGACGGTTGCCTTCTGGTCCAAAGTCCCTTTCGCCGAACGTCCCCCCGTCCGCCCACTCTCGCCGAGAGACCACTTCTATTCTTCAGAAACGAACATTCCAACATTGGCTTCTGACTCCCAATCTTCTAATATAGCATGGCAAGTCGCATGCCGACAGTGGGCGCATCGCATCGTCGTATTTGGCTTCAAATGAACACCAAGCAACAGGGATTCACGATGTCTTGGCAATCGGCCTTCCCGCTTTCGCTTTTCCCCGTCCAATGCCAAGACCGGCTAAGGAGGCAGCGATGGCCGTTGGGGTCTATTTTTGAGGTCAAGGATCGAGAGTAATCTTAAAAACAACACCATCGCCACCGTCCACTGCTTGTCGCGTTCCTCCATCACTTTCGTTCTTTTACCGTTGTCACTCGTTTGAACTTTGGTTTCGCAATCGCACTCTTTTTTTCGACATTTTCCCCGACACTTCAGATCGCCTATCTTACATGTGATCTGAGGATACCGATCTATCATCAACTTTTCCAGGACGTTTAAGTAAGGACGGAGCGAAAATGGCGGGCGACGGGAGCTCGGCCACCGAACCGAAGGCCGGAGAGTCAAGTCGAATTTCGGAGAATGCTCAAACTGAGAATGGGGGGGATCAACGACAGTCCGACCGTGGAGCTCAGCAAAATAGCGAAACGCAACCATCGCCGCCGTTACCACCGAGGCCTTTGCCCGCCGCACACCAGGAACTATTGAAACATCAACCAATTCTGCCTCCACCGCACGGCGCTCATTTTGCTCATTTACCACCAGCTGAACAGCCCTCTGACTCTGTCAGCCCTGAGCGTCCCTTCTATCCCCGCTGGCACAAGGCAAAACTGGCACTACTTCTTCTCTCCTTGCTGGTTTCCGCGGTAATATTCGGCGTTGGCATAGCTCTCGGCATCCACAACGCCCCGTATTATCGCCCCGGTTACGACACGGCCCCAGTGGATTACGAGCTGGGAATCTCCGGCACTGCAGTATGTTGGAAATGTGTTATCTGTTCGTTACATGTGAGGCTAATCAACGACACAGGCGGGCCTTGCGGTTATAGTTACCGTCATCGAGTTTCTGACGACCATGTTCTCCACCCAGCGGCAGGGTATGCACCCGGGCGCACTCGTCGCTTTCCACCTCATCATCTGGCTGGTGGCCGTAACAGCCGTGGTCATGACCGCTCTGTTCGGAGCGTATTCCTACGCCGACGACTGGTACGGTTACCCGCGGTCCGACCGCTCAGTTCTGTGGGCTCAGACCCAGGTTTACGAGCAAGTACTGCTGGGGTTCGATTGCGCGCTGCTTTTTATCCACTTCGTCCTGTTCATTGGCGCCTGCGTCGAGACAAACCGGGTTGAGAGGGCGAACAAGAAGGTGGTCATCGTAAGGGTGCCGGTTCCTGCCGGCGCTCAGTACCCTGGAGGCGGAGGTCAATATACCGTCTACGGACCGCCGGGTGCGTACCCAGCGCCGTACCCAGCGCCGTTCCCGGCCGCGCAGATGGCGCAAGTACCGCCGCAGGCAAGTGGTGGAACTGGCCCCGCCCTTCCTCAACCGGCGGCCTTGTATGCCGGATACTATGCGCCCACGCCGGAAAACGGGGCGCCCCAGCGTCGGAGCAAACAGGCACCGGCTCAAGGATACTATGCACCTGCCCCGGCTTCCACAGCAGTCCCCCCTCAACAACAGCCCCGGGTCTCGGCGCCCCCAGTGCCAGGGCCGAGTTCCAGCTAAGCAGGAGTCTTCGTCTCTTGCGCCACCGACGAGTAAAGGCTACGGGCCTGGATTGGAATAAAGCAAAGTTTTGAGGCGGGGTTCGATTTGCGCAGTCAGCGGAAATATACATTTTGAGACGACATGTACGGGGTGACGGGCGATGGCGTTGTTATAGACCGTGGCATATGTGGCGTCTTATGTAAACTCTAATGTAATTACGACAGCATTCAAGTGGCGAGCAATTTTGGGTCATCATTATTAGACTACGACGATGTCGTTCGTGCCCATCACAAATTCCACAGGCGAGGGCCCCTGAACCAAGGCGGGACTGTCGATCCAGGTGAGGTCTAAGCAGTGAAAAGCCAGTGTAAAGCCTCATGAAGGCTTGGTCGTGAGTGAGTACCTCAACCGGTCAACCATAGACTAAAAGCCAACCGCCGATCTCACAAAAGCGACTCTACGAGGGTTTCTTACGGCAGCTTTTTCACATGCACAACCTCATCCCTTTCCCTTGTAAATCGCCGAGGGACAGACAGGGTTGCATTTCCCCAGGTCTTTACATGGGATCTTCCCCAACCCAGGCCTCCAATCCCGCGAATCAAGCAAAGGTGCCTGCTGGCCCGCTCATCCACTCAGGTAGATCCCTTGGCCAGGTCCACTCATCTCAACACCATCTTCAAGATCGGGTACATCCAGCCAGGGCTCCCCCACCCACCTCCTAAGTAGACCTTCCCCATCGGGGCACAATCCGAGTAGATCATATTACCCGCATGAATCCAACCGGGAAAGGCTCACAGCGCGTAGTCAATTCCACCCGGAGGGCATGGAGCTTACACTGGACATAGCTGGGAGGTTGTATCCTCCTGCATGTGCGGGAGGGGCGGGGATGAGGGATCGTACGGCGTGCTGAGCTCCCACCCTTGGCTACCTCGGCCAGGGGAGACTTGGGAGGCAGTATGTAGAATGCTTGTGAAAGACGCCAGCCGGCCGCCTTCTATATAAGAGGTTGAAGATCACTTCCTAGAAGTCTCGGAGGCTTCATCACTCAACATCCTCAACACTCTCAGCCCGAATCCGACTAAGTACCCGACCACCACCACCTCAGCAACCCAACCATCACAACAACCACCCTATCCCCAAACAAACTTACACCAGAAAACAACAACATGCAACTCACCATCCTCCTCCCCCCCTCACCCTCCTCCTCCACCCCAGCCTCGCCACCACCACCACCTCAGACCAACCCACCATCGTCGAAGCCCTCACAACCGTCAACCAAACAACCACCAAGCTCGGCACCGCCGTCGCCTCCTGGCAGGGCAGCATCCTCGGCACCGTGCCGATCCTCGCCGAGAGCACGGCTTTACTCATCCAAGTCAAGCAAGGCACCGACGCGGCCGAGGCCAGCGCACCGCTCGACGTGCCCGGCACGCTGGCGGTGGCAACGGCGACGAACGCGCTGGTGAAGTCGGTGAACGCCACGCTGGCGGCGATCGTGCAGGCCAAGGGCAAGTTTGATCGCTTGTTGCTGTCGCCGCTGATTGCGGTGAATCTGGGCTTGCAGCGGAAGGCGACGGCGGAGATGAGCGAGAGCGTGATTGCGAAGGTGCCGGAGGGGTTGAGGGAGTTGGCGAGGGGGTTGGTGAAGCCGATTGATGAGAGTTTTGGTGTGGCGGTCGAGGCTTATCGGTTGTTGTGAGGAAGGGGAAGGGAAGGGGAGGGGGTAGTTGGTGGATGGGCGGGCGGGATGGGATGTTGTTAACCTGTGCTGTGCTATTGGGGATGAGATAGATCCAAGGGACCCCTTCTTCCCATCTCACACTCGGATGGGCTAGTTTAGCCGCGATGAAAGCATCTACCAACAGTATTGTATCTTCAGCGTTTCTCCTACATCGGCGTCAAACGCAGCACGCCTCTCGTGGATACACGCCGATCATGCTCATTCTGAAGGGCTCGGATATACACAAATGTCCCCTCTTACCCGTTCAGACAATCTACTGTGTCTAACAATAGACACATGACCTTCACCGTCGTTGCCTTTCCTCTCTCAAAGATGTTTATCCCCAAGTAAGATGGAAGTCGGGGAGTAAAATCACACTTCATCCCAGATGATATGCGTCAGAGTGCCTGCTCATTGCCAAATGCTATCCTGTCTATAAAAGTCCCTCCCTAACCACATCTCTCCCTCGCGTTCAAAAAAAGGAATGGTACTGAACCCCGGCGCGCTCGGAGACAGCTTTAGAAAAAGAAACACCTCTCAACCCCCCACTATAGCGGCTATCACCACTTCCCCCCTGACCGCCGGCCTAAGACGACCGCTCTACGAGCAGCGGTAAGAGTTGTACTTGCCCTTGTCCATGCAGCGGCCGTCAGTGGAGAGCGGGTCCTCGATGCCGTTGCAGTCCTTGCCGGTGAAGACTAGAAAAACACCCACACGGTCAGCGTCTGCATATTCGGTCTCAAGAAAGTTCCATGCGGGCGGGCCATCACGCACCTCTGGGGTTCAGCATGCCGCCGGTGTTCCAGAAGAAGGCGGCGGTGGCATCGTCGAGGTTGTAGCACCGGCCCGAGACGGGGGCGGCGTGGTAGAGGATGTTCTTGTCGGTTTGGCTGCGTGCAGGAAAGCTTGTTAGAAGGTGTCTCTGTCTCCATAGTGCAAAAGAGTAGAGGCTGGAAATAGGAAGTAGGGCTTACCAGTCCTCCAGAGAGCTGTACTGGTTCAGCTTGGGCTTGTCGGCGAGCGAGAAGGGCACAAGAGCGGCGGCAACGACGAGGAGGATCTGGGACTTCATCTTGAATGTGTTGTTTGGTTGTTGTTGTTGTTGTTGTTTGTGTGGTTGTTTATGGTGTTGATTGGGAGTGGAAGGCTGATGATGAGCTGTTGAGATGATGGAATGTGATGTTGAACTGTTGAGAAAGATTAGATAGGGGAGGTAGAAGAGGCTTCTTTTATACTGCTGTGGTCCACCCCAAGGATCGGACATCACTCTTTCCAACCCCTATCATCACGTAGAGAGACGCCATCACGGCATCTCGCATTTCCCTCTCCAACGTCGTCTTACACTGGTATTCAGGGCTACGGGTTCCAAGCCTCATGGCCATTTAGTCAGACTCTCCGGCGGGAGGAAGCGATAGTCCCCACGATGACAGTTCGGCTAGCTCGCCCGGTGAGCATCGTAGGTGTAAGGTTGGTAGTGTTGGTGGTGGTCTTGCCCGGGTCGGCTACTTGTTATGCCTAGTTCATCATAAGCAAACTTATGTGGCCCGGCCGCCGGGATCGGACTCAAGGTCGCCGGACTTTTAGAGTGCGGGCGGCGCTTGAGGCGAGGATGACAAAATAAGGTTAGTCCTAGCCGTGCGGCGTCTTTTACAAATTCCCGCCATTGGTGACATTGATCCCTTTGTCACGAAACATGGCGCATTGGTGAGATTTGCTACTCGCTTAACCGACTAACGACCTCCCGTCGGCAACTTGGCCGGGTCTGGGGAGTCCGAGTCATCGTTTTCGTTATTTGTTGCGCGCCCAAATCACGGCGGGAGATACTTGGATTGTCGAAGCTGACATGCCCACTGTTGGCTGCCAACTAGCCCGGCCGGCATCATCATGAGCAGGCAGACAATGCATTGTTCTGGATGTCTCTGACCCTCTGTCGCCATGTTTCAACGGAGGCCAGAGTCAGAGGCTCGGACTCAGTGCTGGACTAGGCCTTCGCAAATCGGCAGATGGGTGCCTAGTTTAACAAATACCAACGTTAATCCCCAATCGGTGAAGGCAGTCTGGTGACTCTTCGAGGAGCGAATAAAGGGTCGAGTCTGTGATGCGCGCTGGTCGAAGTGGGCTGTTGGGCAGCAGAAACATCACATTTTGGGTGCGCATGGGAGGGGAAGAAAGGTGGGGGTAAAGGCACTTGGGTCAAATGATAATAAAGAAGGCACCGAGGGTAACCTTTGGGATTGCAGCGTCCATTTCCAAGGCGTTGGATCTCTGAATTTTACGTGTAGCCTATTTGGCGATATAGCTCATGTGAGCATCATCAAGTCGTCAAACTCGGCTCCATGCCCGACGACGACGACCCGGGCGGGTTGTCTGTCCGGGCCCGGCGATACGTGTGGCCGGCGATTCGGGCTAAGGCGCGCCCGGTGGGGAGAAAAAGAACTTGGCCAGCAACAAAGGACCCGGGGAGACTTCAATACTGCGAAGGAAAGTGCTCTTTTATTGCTTTGTTAAAACCTCCAAAAAATGTCAACCTGACTTCTAACTCAAATCACCGCAGCGAAGATTCGAACAAGATGGTCTTCTCCTCGGCGCATAATCACACGCACCGGAGAACACGCATCGTTTTGGTGTTGAAAAGGGCAGGACAGATTGTCGGCTCAGCCAGTGGGCGCAGAGATTCAAGGGCGGAAGAAGGTGGGTAGGCAGGGGGGGGGGGGGGTTGTCACTGGGACGGATGGGATGTGACGCCGCCTAGTCCTCCTCGTCGCTGCCGGCAGCAACGGCTTTTGAATCGGCCTTGCCGACGGCAGGAGCCGCGACCTTACCGACGCCCTTTGTAGGCACCCCCTCTTCCTCGACATCATCTTCCTCCTCCTCGTCCTCTTCGCCCTCGGCTTCCTCATCTTCTTCGTCTTCCTCATCAAACTCTTCGTCCTCCTCGCCCTCGACCGCCTTGCCCTCTCCGTGGCCGTTCGTGGCGGTGCCGTTCTTGTGAGCCGCCTCGACGACGGGGGCCGTCTTTAGCTTCTTCTTCGGCGGAGCTTGCTCTTGGACAAGTGTCAGCCAGGCATGCACGGTGCTAAGAGTGGCGCATCGGGGGGTGGTATTCGTATGGGATTGATGAATCCCGATGGACTCGGCCGTCTTCCTTCATGAGGGTAGGCGGGGAGCGGGGTGAGGGTCCAGAAAGCTTACCTGGGACGGCATTTTCCTCGTTCTCCTCGTCGCCCTCGGCACCTTCGCCTTCCTCGCTATACTCTTCTTCTTCGTCTTCCTCGTCGTCGAGCTCATCTTCGTCTTCATCCTCTACATACCTGCGCATTCGTTAGCGATTTGTGCTAGGCTGTGTGTGACGCGGGTTCAAGCGAGATGCTTGCCAGGCGCACAGAGCACGCCATCCCAACAATGCCGACAGAGCCGGCGGGAACAAGTTGAGCGCACAGCTTGCGCCGCGAGGCGCCAGCAATCTAGCGGATGCCCAAATGCCGCAGTTGTTCTCGCAAACCCGTACAGGGGACACACAAACACCGTGTGTGTTTTAGGGAAGCTGGGGGATGACTTACTCTTCCTCCTCCTCCTCGCCGCTAGGGAGCGAGACGAGCTCTTCCTCCTCTTCTTGCTTTCTTTTGCGGCCCGTCATTATCGGAAATCGGCTCAAACAGCGTCAATTGCTAAGAGAATCGGTGGTTGATGACGCAGAACGGCAGGGTTGGATGGGAAGATGGGCGGGATTGCGCTGGGATGGGAGGAGGGAGAAGAAGAGGAAGGCTACGAGGAAGGCGGTTTTCCGGGGGCGTGGACGGGCAAAGGCTGGGAGCTCTGGCGAAGCGGTACGTACCCGGGCACCGCTTCGCCCAAACCGCATTGCGCGCCGCAAAGCTGCTGCGGGGAACGGGGAACGGGGAGCGGGGAGCGAGCGACCTGAGCTGAGCATGGATGGCTCGAGCGTGGGAGTTGTGGGAGCTGTTGGTTGCGGCAGGGGCGAGGGGCGAGGGGTATGGAAACCTAGCGCCTCAGGCAGTAATCCACAGTCGGCTCCGAAGGAAGGAAGCGAGAGAGCGCAGTGCGAAGTCGGCGACACACCCCCTGGTTACTGTGCAAATTATTCACGACTTTCACAAGCCTCTCCGCACTTTGGCAGATTTCAGGGAAAGGGGCGCTTGGGATTCGTACTCTTGTGCTCTTTGAACTGCACGATGGCAAGTTCTCAGCTCTGGGTTGGGATGGGTTGTTGTGGCCTGAGGTTTGATTATATCTGCCTTAGGCAAGAACGAACACGGACAAGCTCCGACACTCGCCATCCGTCATCTGAAATGACCAAGGCAGCTCGCTCTCACTGAGCTCGGTGGGTCGTTTCTTATCAATCGCATCACATCCAGCAAATCCGCTCCGCGGGTGTGGTTGTTTTCATTGCACATTCTTAGCAGCCCCATGTCCAATCTTCCATTCTTTTGGTCACGGACCGTTTTCTGCCGTGCCTTGCGGGTTCGGCTCAAATTAACCATCCTCGAGTTTGGCAGGAATGGGTAGTCAAACTCGGCGTCGGCCTCCCACGGCTCCAGAGGAAGACTACCTAAGCCGACCCGGTCTATCCATCCCGGGAGCACCACGCTTTCGAGCGCAGCGATTGCCTCGCCCATGTACCATGTCCCAGCATTCGGTTTTGCCCACGCTTCTATTCGCTGCATCGCCATGCGCAGTTCCTTGACGGTGTCCTGGACCGGTGGGAAGCTGACAAAGGTCAAGTTTGCGGTTTCCCGGACATCATCCCACTCAAGATGCCACCAAGCAGATTGGGCCTCATCAAGGGCGCGGACATGCTGCCGCAATTCCTCCTGGAGTGCGCACGCGCGCAGCATTTTTGAGGCCATGTTGGCCAGCATCCAGAACTGCGGCCTCAATCCCAGACGGAGAGAGCGGAAGACATGGAGCGCGTGATCGAACGTCTCCGTGCGGCGCTCGATGCCGTCCTTGGAGAAGTAGCTGGCTATGCGCTCACGCAGCGACATCCCCCCGCGTTCCGCGACGGCCGCTTCAACTCGGTCCCTCACCCCCTCGGCCAGAGCCTGTACATACGACAAGAACGACTCCACATCACACAGAGCGTCCCAGATGCCCGCCACGGAGCTGTAATCGGTCGCGTCCTCGTCACCGGTCATATAGTGGCGTATCTGGGTTGTGTGGTTGCCACTGCACCGTCCCTCCACGATGGCACGCAACAGGTCGTCCGCATCGTGGTGTCGACACAGCCCGTGAGGGTCCCGGCCCCAGCCCCCGCCTTCCATACCGAGCGCCACCCTATACTCCAACAGCGTACCGTAGATTGGCCTCAGCTGCGACAGCGCATCAGGCGACAGTGGGAGGCTCGAGAGTAGCTTGGGAAGGGCCTGCTGCCAGCCCCCGTCGTAGTCGAGTAGTTCTTGAAAGGATGGGACTCGAGACCCAATCGTCAATCTGGAAGAGCTGCCGCAGCTCTCGTTCTGGGCCGCGGCTCTGGCTGCCATCGCTTTGGCAGCACCCTCCAACCACGCCACCATTCTCGAATGCCAGGCTTCGAGTGGCCAGCAGGCGGACTGGGAACGCACACTGCCCCACGTACGCCCAGCAATAACCAGGAACTTGCGCCCGTTCCAATGGCGGAGGGCGAACAATGGGGCTCTCAAGGACGGGTACTCTGGGTGCCCTCGGCCCAGCCCGACGGCCAGCAGATCTGTGGCCGCGTGAAGGAGTACCGGCCACAGAGAATCCAACATCTTCAACGTGATGGTCGCATTCAAGGAGTCAATCAGGAAGGGCGCGCTTTCCGCCGGCAAGCGTGTCCCGTTGCCGCCATGTAGATAAATCGTGGTTTGTGAGAGCCAGGAGGCCACGTTGATCCGAACGAGGCCAGGCGCGTCGAGCGCGGGGGTTACGTTGAGGTCGCGGTGGGGAATTTTGATGGCGTCGGACGCGTTGGCGTACAGTTCGGAAACCAGTACCAGGTTGGCGAGCGGGAACGGCTTCGCCCGGATGCTGATGTTCTCTGGGCGCAGCCTCGAGATGGCGTCGGACGGGAGAGTAAGCAGAAAAGTGGCGTAAAGAGCGGCCAGGCAGCCGGCAGCAAAAACACCAACAAAAACAATGAGTTGTTGACATGTACACTGCCTGATAGCAGCCCGGTAGTTGCCCGGAGCTTTGTTGTGCCCTCGGGTTCTTGGGCGCTACTACGATCCGGCTACGGCTATTAGGGGTTTTCTGGGCCCGGTGTTGTTAGAACCAGGGCTAAGGGGCCGAATTTGAACGTAGTCATGGCGGCTAGAGGGGTGGTTAGTTGCTATACTCGATGTTTCGGCGGTGGGGTCATGGCTGTGACTGCTGAGGTTGCAGCGACGACGGCGATAGGGCTAGTCTAGGGTAGCGGAGTACATAGCAGAACTCGGGAAGCGTGATTGAGTGCTGGTACGGGTCAGCAAGGGCGGGTTGTTGTCGTCATGTGGGAGGCAGAGAGTGATTTAGCAGCATGTCTTGCATCCAGCCAAGCAGAAGGGGGGACATGTGAATGGGAGTGAAAAGCTAGACAGACCTTCGAGATCGTTGAGGCGGCCCCTCATGAGAAAGGTTAACGGGAGGCAAGCCCGACATTGACAAAGACATAAGTCGTTAATCAGTAAAGCGGCTCGCCTTGGTACCCGGATCCGGCAACAAACATGTCACAGTAGCCACACTTGGCAACATGCCGCATGGCTCGTGGCGGCCGATACATAGTATGGGATACATCATAGTGTAGGAAGACACACTCACAACAGCCAGTTACCTAAGCGGAAGATAATATATTGCAGTACAAAAAAAAAAGAGAAAAGAAAACGTGACGCCACCCGACTCTACGATGTCATTCCGCACTCGCTCCGTCCCTGCCCTTGACCCCATCATCCCGCTCCCGGCTTCCGCAAGCTAAACCCAGGATTCTACTTGTCCCTCCTCAACCAAATCTTCAATCATCGAGTTCCATTCTTTAGCCAATCTCGCCACCTCCTCCAGAGCCGACAGGAGTCCGGCCTTGTCAACTTTCCCCTTCAAGAAGCGGTTGATATCGCCGAGCATGCGCCTTGTAGGTTTTGCCCATGCTTCCTGTGTCTTCATGGACTCTGTCAAATAGTTAAGGCCCCTTTTCTGGGTCACTAACGAGTGGTGAGTCATGCTTTCCACCGCACGGGCCGAGTGTAGTTTCTGGATGAAAAATGCCACCTCAGGGTGGTCCAGGGGGATTGGCCTCGCGCCCTCTTCCTGCTCCTCGCTACTCGCGGATTTTGCTCTGGCAGCGTCGGCGTTGAGGCGCATGTTGAGGTTCTTGACGGCCTTCCCATAGAAAAGTTCAGAGTCACCGCTGGCGTTGATGTCTGAAAGCTCAATACGAACTTTGTCGATGTCTTCCATAAGGCGAGAGTAGACCGATGGGACATGCTGAAGGAGATCCGAGAAGCGACCTATCGTGCGCCGAAGTATCATCTTTGCATCTGCTAGTTCGAATCTCGACCCTTCGTCCTTCGTGGGATTGCTGCCCTGGTTGCGGAGTTTATCGGTGACCTTGTCGGCAATGCTCAAAATGTAGGCAAGTCCATGACGCGTGTGCTTGAGCTCTTGGGAGAAGCTTTCCCTGGCAACCTTCCTCGTTTTTCTGGCCTCCACCAAAACACGATCCCATTTTTTCTGGGAATAGGGACTGGCATCTAGACCGTTGGGGGCTATGTTGGAAAATACAACACTCGCAACCGGGGCGGCACCGGGAGCGGACGCAGCAGACGACAATTCGGCAAAGATTGAGGACAGTTGGTTCGTCATTTTCCCTGTCGTGGCAGTGGGCGTCGATGGTGTCGACGGTGTCGACATGGAGAAGTGGCGGGAATGACCGATGGATATGCAGAGAATGGCGCACAGTAAGGCCTGCCAGGGAGACAGCCTAGAGATCTGGTGGCGCAACCAGCGAAAGGCAGCCATGAAGGCTGTGGTCACTGCTCGAAGCATCGTTTCGCCTGTGTAGTTGTTGTATTCCAAGGCGTTGAGTTGTCTATGGGTTGGGTAGCGTATATTAATGACGATTGTAACAACGTTCAATGTTGCCGGCCCGATGTTTATGACGGATTCAACAAAAAGACAGAAACACGTTCTAAGATCGTATATATAGAAGAACCATCATAGGTACTCAAACGGCGGGAGAACATGCCCTTTGTTGACGGAGAATCCCTAACAAAACCAGTACGCTCGGCGCTTTTGGTCAAATGGGTGCTCTGTTACGAGACCGGTCCTCCACCCAAACACCAGGACAATGACAAATAACTGGTACAAGTGGCTTCCCTGAGTCTGTTACAAATCATCATGGAGTTTTCTGGCTTATAGCCCCCGGGTCCCACGGAAAACAGCGGTAAGCCCGAATCTACTCTTCGGACCAGACATTTTCCACGTACCCCCTGAGCCCCTGAACGCCAAAAAAAGGGCCTCCGTCCCCAGGGCCTAGATCCCTGAGGGAAAGAAGCCTGAACGAGAGTACCAATGCGCCTCTAGCGACATTGTACGATGTTGAGTTGGTAGTAGTATCCCGGGTAATGGTGATGCTCTGTCTAAGTATCGGCTCTGGGTGTTGAAGAGAGTGCCGCGTTGTAGTAGCTCCAGGACGAACTGGTGTTTCTTCCTCCCACTTCTCCAATAGGATTTTGGTACCGTTAAACTTGGCAAGAAGGACGATCTTAACCTCGAGGTTTGATATAGCGAACCATCGTTGCATGTCTAGACGCAATTGCCCCAGTGTCTCGTAGTATCCCGCCTCAATGACAAGTGTTGGCCACGCTGAGTGGCATTGACGCCATCGCGAAGCGTTGTTGGTGACTTGGTGCGGGGGCTCCCGCTGGGCAAAAAAAACCGATACACCCAAAGTATATAGAGCTGTCTTAATGCGATATTTCTCGGTCAAAACGAACCCGAGCTTAAGAAAACGAAGTGGAACAAAATCTCTGACTTTTTATCTTCTTTATTTTTGGTGTATCAGTTTTTGTTTGGCCAGAGGGAGCTGGGATCCGTGAAGCTGGATGTGGGGAAAGCCTTGGTTGATTTTGGTCATCAAAACCCGGGTGACGGGGGCCGCCTTGGCACCCGGATCCGGCAAACATGTCACAGCAGCACCATGCGAGGGCTCGCGGCGGCGGGTACGTGTACGATACAGCATCGATAATACAAGGAGATATATCACCTACGGTTTTCAGGTATGTACTCAATGGATGATAATTTACTACAGTTCAGAAAATTTAGGAAAAAGAAAACGTGACACTATCTGGCTCTACGATAACATTGATTTCTTTTGTCAAAGAGAGTCCGTATCAGACAACTAGCCCATTGAGAAGAAGATTGCTAGAATTTGACTATGTGTGTTGTGTTGACTGTGTGTGTGGAGTGGTGTGTTAAGTCTAGCTCGTGCACTCGGATATTCTCTGCTCAGTTGCCAACGTTGTGAACGTTTGTGCTTTGCTCGAGTCACTTGACCGAAATTTGGTATATCAATAACTGCCTGCCTTAGGTACCCTATCCGAATGGTTTGCTGCCTTTAGCAAGGAATTGAGATCAGCTGCGGTAGAATGTAGTCGGGTCCTGGTCAAGAGTAAACGTCTGTTACGGACAGGCATTGTTGTTGGTCAGTTGCTGCTGGCTGACAAACCTCAGCAGGAAACCTTTGAAGATGGAGCTTGCGGGAGCTGGGCCGCGGAAGCAGAGCCGCGGAAGCAAGGGGATGGTGGCCGGGCTGCAACGCTGCAACGCTGCAACGCGGCAACGCTGTAACGCTGTAACGCCTGCCAAGGCTCAGGTGCTTGCAAACCGAAATGCTCCATTTCAATTCTGGAAAATTTCATCGAATCTTCCCCAACAGGAGGGCTGGGGGGGGGGGAGCAAGGGGCACATTGGAGTCACCAGGAGCCTGTTGCCTAAACGAGACTAGTTAGACCCGGGTGCCATGGAAGCGATCCGGAAGCTTCGCTGACAAGCTGGAGCCGTCAGTCAGTCATTCGATCTGACGAAGAGTCAAAAATGGTTAAAAGTACGAAATAACTACAGAATAACTATCTCAGTTATTCGTATGCGGGCCGGACTGCAGAAGAGGCAAATACCTAGGTACAGCACCTTGGTACAGTAGTCAGGTCAGCTGTGAGGTTTTCTGGCTTTTGGCATTTTCCGGAGCAGCAGAAAGATCCCTCCCGCCAATCGCCTGTGCGATGCTCTTGTTTTTGCCCCTGAAACTGGCAGATTTCCGGGTCCAAGCTGCGTCTGGGCAACTCCCGGTCGTTTGGGTTGTTGCTTTTGATCCGCAAATTGTGCTTCTGGCCAATGGTGCGTCATGCCGTTTGTTCACAAGAATTGCTTCAATTCGTTCCAGTCACAGCCGTCAGAGAGAGAAGCAATCGGAGGAAGGCGCAACTGACACAGGTGGGATGTGACTCGGTTCCCTCGTTCGCCTGCTCCAACGTTTTGAAGGAATTTGAAGCGCAAACTCAGCGTCGATTGGGCCTTTAAAAATCCCCTCACTCCCTCCCTCAACACTCCCGTCACTGCGAAGCAACGGCCAATAACTACCCGGCCCTCCCAGGTCGCTGAACCCAAGCATCTCATCCGAGAAGCAGCCCCGCAACTCGACGATTTCCTTCTCCTGCGACCTGTCCCCGTGCCGCGTAACTCCTGTAAAGTTGTGCTGACAGCCAACAAGCGGCAGTTCGCCCGCACCGCTGCATCGGCACAGACACGGTCGCCTGCGTCCCCGTGCAACCAACCAGGAGGCCTGTGTCGGGCGTGCAGCAATTTATCTTGCTGCAAGGGCATCCGATTGCTCGAGCATCCGCTGCAAATGCCCACTGAGCTTGGACGCTGAGAAAAGAAAAGTCATCCGGGCGGGATACCGACAATGGCGACGCCGAATCTCTCGGCAATCATTATTTGAGACGAGCAGTTTCGTCCCGTGTCCCGTTAACTACGAAGTAACTATCGTCCTGTTTGGTGCTGGAACCCAAATTCCCGACTTCCCTTTCCCTGGTATGCTACCCGAAATCACGTTCGCGGTCTGCGACTAGGATCCCAGGTCAACCCCGGCACTAAATCCCAACGCTCCATCGTTGCGCTGGGACCTGCATCCGGGCCTGGCTGGACTCATTTGGGCGCTGATCGGACCTCGCGACGGAGAAAAACAATAATAAAATCAGGCGCCGCCCGATGATATTTTCACCGGTCCTCCGCCCGTTCCGTTGGCCCGTCTCCTCTCGCAACGGCCCCGGCAATGTTGGACCATCACGACCCGACCGACGACGCTGCTGGCGGCGGAGTGGGCTATCCCGCCCAGCAGTATCAACAGCCAAATCCAAGACGCGGCGGACCGGGGCCGTATGCACCACCGCCGCCTAGGTTGCAGTCGAGGCCGCAGTGGCCGACCACCGGACCCTGGCCGAAACACGATGACGCTCATGCCGCAGATGCGTTCGAGTACCCTCCTCAGCGCCGACCTTTCCGCTTGCAAAACCCCCCTCCCGGCCCAATGCGTCCTCCAGGCTCGCGCAAGCCGACCCTCGAGTTGAAATCCAACGTACATGTGCCTCCAGACCTCGCCTCCGCCCGCAGCGATTCCTTCTTTTACAGCTCTAGGCCGGCTAGACCCTGCCCGAGTCCGACCCCGACCATCTCGCATTACCAACCCATCCACAGAACGAGGGCCGAGTCGACACCCATGCAACGACCGCCTCGAAGCGCTTTCCCGGGCTTGTCGTCCAATCCGTACATCCCAGAGTCGCCCGAGGCAGAGACCTCACCCACCGAAATGCGGAAGTTTCCACTTCTTCCCCGACAGAATGAGCAAATAGCCCAGCAGTCCCCAGTCTCGAATCTTGAGTCACCCGCCGAGAGCCGGCAGACGACGCCAATCGAGCCTACTATGGTGGTGGAAAATTTCTCTCGACCGCGGAAAACCAGTGTCAGATCGCAGCAATCAGACGGCGCCTTGTCGCGGCGCATGGTGGCACACCGGTTCCATGCCGAGCCGCCGCTGTTGGATCAGCCGCAGCCGCCAACCAGCAACCCACAAGGACCAACGAGTTTCAGTAGTTCGGCCGCAAATCCGTGGCCGAGAACCCGTCGGCTGTCTGGCTCTTCATCCCAGTCATCGAGCACCTTCTCCTCGATCCCGCCCCGTCCCAGTAACGACGGCCTCAACAGTGCACCGAGGAACGATTACTCGAGACATCCGAATGCAGGTATCATCGCCCCGACACCCGTTTTCGGGAGGCCACCGCCGGCCCACCACAACCACGGCGGCCCTTTTCAGACACACCTCCGCGAGATCCCCCCGTGGCTAGCGGCCGGTGATGAGCTTCGTTCGAGTTTCCGGTCACAGTTCACTTCTTCCACGGCACAGGGGACCCTTTTTACCGCAAACGGGACCGAGAGGAACAGCGTTTTAACCAAGGCGAGTAGCGTCACGGAGCAATCCATCATTAACGGATACGCACGGAGGAGTTGGCGAGCGAATTCTGTCGACGACGGCCCGAGCTTGGAGGACGTGATGGGCATGTACGAAAGAGGCTTCAACGACTCGGATATCGAGAGCCTCCGTCGCAGCATGAGGTTTACCGAGGACGACGACATCCCCGAGACCGATCCTAATTTCGATACCGGAGATAGAAGGTTCTCGGCCGGCCAGTCGCCATTCCGACGCGAGCGGGTTGCGGGCGAAGATGCTGGAAGCGATGAGCGACAGTCTGCCGGCTTCCGAACCACTTTCGATACCCGAATCGGGCACGTCAACGGCGAGGCAGTCGAGAACCCGACGCTCGTTATTGCCGAGTTCGTTACCGAGCGAGATCGGCCTGGGCCTTGCGAGCGAACAGACCCAGAGACAGGATAAGGAGCAGTCGGATGGTATCGTAGAGAAACACGACTCCGCCAAGTTGTTGGATGGCGACGAAGATTCGGTAATCCCTCAGGAAGTGACTACCCAACCGCCTACACCAACTTCGCCAATATCACCAGCACAGACACAACCCCCAAGCGCCGACTTGCCTTCGCCGCACACCAGCACGCCGGCGGCCACGTCTCACCTTCCACGGGAACCCCCAGAAGAGCCGGGTAGCCGTGATCGGTACGGGTTTCGAAAAGCTAGTGCTAATGTCAGTCGCCAGGAATATGATGCCTGGGACAGCACGTATAGCGAGTACCTAGCTCGGAGACGCAAGAAGTGGATTGCATTTCTGAAAGACAACTCTCTGATGACGGACCGGCCAAACCGATTCCCCACGCATAGCGCAAAGACGAAGCGCTTTATCCGGAAAGGAATCCCGCCAGATTGGAGGGGCGCGGCCTGGTTCTACTACGCTGGGGGTCCTGCTATTTTGGGTAAACACCGTGGCGTTTATGACCAGTTGGTGCAGCGAGCTGGCCTGAACCCGAGCGGCCCAGGTGTGATCCCTGGCCAGACTAGCGAGGTGAAACCTTTGATTGTCGAGGATATCGAGAAGGATCTTTACCGGACATTTCCCGATAACGTGAGGTTCAAACCGCCGCCACTACCGGCTGGGGAAGATGCCCCTCAACCGACCACATCCACGGCACCGCCGGCCATTGAGCCCGAGATAATCGGCTCGCTTCGGCGCGTCTTACACGCGTTTGCGCTTTACAACCCGCGCATCGGATACTGCCAATCCCTGAACTTTCTCGCAGGGTTGCTCTCCTTTTGTCGAGACTGAGGAACAGGCTTTCTGGTTGTTGAACATCATAACCCGAGTTTACCTGCCGGGGACGCACGAAATGAGTCTCGAGGGGTCCAAAGTTGACTTGGGCGTCCTAATGGTTGCGTTGAAAGATTCTATGCCGGGTGTGTGGAAGCAGATCGGTGGCGACGAGCTCGAGGCGGGCAAAAAGAGCAGAGGACGGCGAGGCAACAAGTCAGGGCATGGCGGCAACCCCGGCAGCGTCAGCGACCCAACCGCCTCCCCGCCATCACCCTCTGCATGACAGCTTGGTTCATGTCCTGCTTTATCGGCACCCTCCCCATCGAAGCCGTGCTCCGCGTCTGGGACGTGTTCTTCTACGAAGGCTCGCGCACGCTTTTCCGTATCGCCCTGACCATTTTCAAGCTCGGCGAGCGCGAGATCAAAGCGGTGCAGGACCCGATGGAGATGTTTGGCGTCGTGCAGACCTTCCCCCGCCGCCTGGTCGACTGCAACCTGCTCATGGAGACGTGCTACAAGCGGCGCAACGGCATCGGCCACCTCAGCCAGGAGTCGGTCGAAGAGAAGCGGCAGGAACGGCGAGAAGGCATCCGCCGATGGAAGACGGAACAAGAAGCCGCTGCCAGCGACAGCAACAGCCCGCGGCCCTCGACGAGGCACCGGTTCGGCGCGGGGGCGTTGGGGTTGGACCTGGCGACCGATCTGGACGAGGTGCGTCGCAAAGCCACGCTGTTCGGGCGGCGAAAGGATCGCGAGCAGGACCGGGCTGCCGAGGTGGCTTAGCGTGCGCCCCGGCCTCTGTCGACTATGCCCCGAGACCGTTGACGCCCCCTCGACTAACAGTCATTTACCTATTTTCTTTCCCTTTTGTCACAAGGCTCGCGTCGGGGACGCTTTCACTTCTTTTCGCTGCCACCAGACTCTCGTCCTTGGTCCCGCTCCTTTTGTTATTTCCTGGACAACCGCATGTAAGGTTGCCTGAGCTGCGGCGATGGGGAGGGGCTGGTGGTGAATGCTTCGTGTATATTTTTAATGTGTTTTACTATTCCTGGAATGGGTTCCCCGTCTAGCGAGCTTTCTCATCATCTGGTAGCGTTCATATGGGCATTGGCATGGCATGGCATGGCATGGCATTGGGAAGGCGGAGAAGATAGGCACTGGTCTCCTTGCCGGAGGAGAGGGAAAAAGAAAAAGGCTACTACTTACTTGAAAGATTTTCTATGTGTGGAAATGGGGGTTATAACTGGATACAAGATATCGGGGGACGAAAATGGGCGACATCGCGCCGTAGATGGCGGCGACAGCATGGTAGATGAGCAATCAAACAAGCTATATACCCTTTGCTAGACGTTTCTCATGGTTTTGACCTTTCCCAGAGTTGTCTTGTGGCTCTTTACGTGTGCATGTGCTGTCAACACTCCACATCGTCCTTTTGTGGTCGAATATGGAAGCGGATGGAGGACAAGGCGCAGTGACCCTGGGAACCGCAAGGCAGCAAAAGACATTATTCAATTCCATGTAAGTATCCGCTGCACTATCAATGAGCTCATCGACTTGCTATGCCCTGAGTCTAGTGGCATGGTTGGTAAGGCTGAGTCGGCGTTTCCTCCGCCACTTCCACCGATTAGCTACGAGCTGGTCATCCACACCAACAGGAACCACCTTTCTCCCTAGCTTCAATGCATGCCCCGTGTCCGGGGGGTTGGAAGACTCCTGGTACGCCTCTTGGTACGCTTCCTCGTCCGCCTTGCTCTCCGTGTATCCCCCGTCGCCACGGTATTCTCCCCCGCAACGTCCGCATGCCTAGTGCCCAGCGGAATCAGTATAGACAAGACAACCACCCACACCATCAACTGCCAGACCAGCGCCACCAACCTAGCGAAGCCGAGCACCACCAAGCAACACCAGCACCAAAGCCTCTCTACGGCCCCACACTCCCACTCCCACTGCCCCCCGACCCAGCAGGACCAGCAGCAGCAGCAGCACCCCCCTTCTTATCATCCCCGCCTTCCCCCCCAGCTGCAGCCCCGCCGCCGCCGCCGCAGCCGCCACATCAAACCGCACCGGCCCCTTCGCATAGCGCTGGACATAGGCGCGCGCATTCTTATCAAACTCCTTGCGATCGCTCCGGAACTCGTCGGCGATCCTCGCCTCGAGGGGGTCATCGGGCAGGGGCTCGACCAGCAGGGCGCGCACGGCCTCGAGCACGCCGGCCAGGCGCGTCGAGGGCTTCCAGTTCTCGGCCTTGAGCGGGCCCAGGCAGATGCTGCCCAGGTTGTCGTTGGTGACGTTGGGGTGGTATATGCGCGTGGCGAAGGTCACGGTCGGCGCGCGGAAGGGGTAGTCGACGGGCAGCGAGACGACGAGCCCGAATTTGCCGCCCGCGTAGACGGTGTTTTCCGGGCCGTCGAGCGTGACGTGCCATTTGTGCAGGTCGGAGTCGTCGGGCAGGGAGATGCTGATGCCTGGTGGGGGGTGGTGGTGCATTCGGCGAGCTCCTGTATGGTGGGGGGTGCCAGAGTTAGTGGTCAGTTACGATGACGATTGGGGTTTGGACGGATGGAGGAGGGGAGAGTAGCGAGGGGAGGTGAGCAGATGTGCGTTCGTACCTTAGCAATGCGTTTGTTCTGGGACGCCATCTTGGGATTTGTATTCCCCGTTGAAGGGAGTGGGTTGTTGATTAAGATATTACTGGAAGCGAAGTTGAAGTGGTTGGTTTGGAGGGGCCGAGAATATTATGGTCAACCAGTCGGTGTTGCCAAAGGTAATGTGAGAAGCGGGAGCTGGTGGGTTTGGAAAGGTATGGTCTTTGGGAAAGTTTGAAGCCGGGTTTGGGTGAGAGTTGGGATGAAATACCCAGCAATCGGTGTTGACGGAGGGGCGTTTGATGCGTCAGTCAGTCATCAGGTGGATGAGCTAAGTAAGGCAAGCAAGCTCATCTTGGAGGGAGCAGCCTGGAAGGTGGGGTTGAGCTTGGAGTGACGCGGGGTGGGCTGAGGTGCCAAGGCGCTGCTTGAGCTCCGGCTCTGGGTCCGTCGGCCAAGGAGAGTCAAGGACGTCGTTGGTTGGCCCCGCGATTTGAGGGAGGGACATGCCCAATTTGGGCAAGCCAACCATGACACTCACATTGTGTAAATGTATGTACATACAGTAAGGACCGAAAATAGTGTCCAGAATTTTCAAGTTCAAACTTTCTCCGCACGGGTCAGTTTCCACCCTTGGGCTGTCGCTGACACTGTGCGCGAGAACCAACTCCGCACATCGACAATGGAATCAGCTCCAAAACTGGGTCCAGCTGAGAATCCACTAACTAGCCGCTTTGGCTTGCGCGGCTCAGCACTGAAGCGAGCTGGAGGTTGGCAGACGCCAGCCAATCAACGCTGCAAAGGGTGACGACGAGATAACTGCAAATTATGCACTTGTACTTCGTACAGTACCATGATTGATTTCCGGATTCCTTACAAACAAAATATAGCTACTACTAAGCCTAGCAACAGAGGCCAGAGACGAGAGCGTGTATGGATGGTCTTCCCCAAACACTCGCCGCAAGGCCGGGGCACAGTCCTCCATCAGTGCTAAAGCATCTGCGCGTCGACCTTGACCATCCCAAGTGAGAGCCAGGTTATGCATGCTTATCAGCGTGTCAGGGTGATCGGGCCCGAGCTTAGTCTTGCTAGTCTCCATCACCAGATGTTTAGCTTCTCGGCCTCTAACCACCGGCCCTGATACTTATATGTTACCGCCAAGTTGGCCATGCTCTTTAGCGTATCGGGTGATCGGCCCCGAGCTTGGTCTTGCGAGTCTCCATCACCTGTATGTTCAGCTTCTCGGCCTCTGACCACCGGCCCTGATACTTGTATGTTACTGCCAAGTTGGCCATGCTCGTCAGCGTGTCGGGGTGATCGGGCCCGAGCTTGGTCTTGCGAGTCTTCATCACCTGTATGTTCAGCTTCTCGGCCTCTGTCCACCGGCCCTGTTCCTTGTATGTTACCGCCAAGTTGGCCATGTTCGTTAGCATGTCGGGGTGATCGGGCCCGAGCTTGGTCTTGCTAATCTCCATCACCTGTATGTGTAGCTTCTCGGCCTCCGACAACCGCCCCTGGTTTGTATATATCGACGCCAGGTTATCCATCCTTTAGCGTCTCAGGATGATCGGCCCCGAGCTTGGTCTTGCTGGTCTCTATCACCTGCATGTTCAGCTTCTCGGCCTCTGACCACCGGCCCTGTTCCATATATGTCAACGCCAGGTTATGTATGCTTGTTAGCGTATCGGGGTGATCGGCCCCGAGCTTGATCTTGCAAGTTTCGGTCACCTGCACCCTCAGCTTCGCAGCTTCCTCCCATCGTCCTTCATCGTAGTACATGCGACCAAGCACACGGATCCCACAACTTCATATCTTATCCGGTCCGCATCTTCAGCATCGTTCTCGCCCATGGAAGATGCACCATCAATGTCGCCGAACTCAGGCTGCCCCTTCCCTCCTCTCATTTGAAGCATGCCGCTAGAATGAACGCCATATACCAAGAGCGCCACCGACGGTCCGGCATATTCCGCGTTGCCCGCCACTGTACAAGACTGTGCATGGCCACCCCTGGCCACTGTCCTTCCACTCGCTGGAGCAGGCTATAGCGGACCAGCACATCGCAGCTCTGCCGTACCGGGAAGCTGTCCCATTCACCCCTTTAAGTGGAAGAAACTGCCGAGATTGGCCCGGCATGATGTCGTCAGCTTCACCGTCTAGCTGAGTGTCGACGGCTGCCATGCCAAGACACGCAAGACGGAACAATTCATCCTGCACAATGCTGCCTTTAAATTGTGCTAAGAACATCAGTAATGAATAGTCGGGCTCTAGACTTGGATGTTGTCTCCTGATCATTCCGAAGCTGGTTATCCCACACTGTTACACTGTCTTCTATCTCAGTAACAGGCCCTGGAAGCCGTCCAACGTTAGGACTCATCGCGATGTCTGTCATAATCGGCGAGATACTGCGATAAATCATGCTCGGGCGCAGATCCGTTGCCGATGTAGGCACCTGCAAGGTCGATGGCAACGCCAGATATCCCAGTCGTTGCGCTATCTTGTCGCAGTCGCGTCGGATCGCCTCCGAAGCCAACTCCGCGTCGAGCTGTAGGTGTTGGAGAGAAGAAGCCACACCTTCCACCGTGACATGACGCCAATATGCTCCAGCCTCGTAGGCCCATGGGGTGAGCCTCACGCTTTTGTCGTATCGACTGGTCACGATAACGCTTCCCGGGGTCCCTTTGCATGATCTCCCGGATCCCCCAGCTGACATCGTCTGCATTGTCGACAATCACCAGCCATTCGTCAGCCCTCTGTTCTGTCGCGAAGCCATCGAAGAACTGCTTGTACGATGCCGTCTCTTAGAACGGACTCCTCTGCTCGGCATGGTCCTCAGGAAGCCCAAGATCGGCAGCACATCTTCTGAAACTAGATCGCACTGCCTCTTCGTCTGTCGCATCGATCCAGAGATGGGGTTGTATCGATCTTTGCTTCTCGGCGTAGGCTAGCGCCAGCTGGGATTTGCCGGCCCCACCTAATCCATGAAGTACAACTGCATAGGGGACGCTTCCTCTCTTGTGCCGTATCTTTATCTTCTGCTCAATCTCCGCGGACAGCTCGGCCCGCTCGGTGTAGGTATGTACCGTCTCGAGCGGTACAGCATAGTGGTGTTTTGGTTGGGAAGCTACTTTGTTTTAGAAGCCTGGATCTGTCTCCGCCTATTCTACGTACATACCTCTGGGGTGCTTGGGTGATGATACGGCCTTGGTACATCCGGCAAAGTATATCGCTGACCTTGTCGTACTCGGGGTCATGACAAGAATAAATTTGACCACTCGGAGTTGTTCGAGGGGAGTTCTGCTGAACGGCTCGAGCGAATACCAGGCGGCAGGCACTGTAGCTGAAGAAGGGTGACAAGACATCGATGAGGTCCGTTTCATTTTCCATGCCCGGCTGAATCTATACTTACCCGTTAGTATGATTGTAGTTTTAGGAGCTACTGACCTGGCTGCTGTTGGTGATAGTTTCGTCATAAAAAGCAGAATATATCAAGTGCCGTCTGGTCCAAGAATTTGGGCGAAGCTCCGTTCCTGTAACCACAAGACCTGAGAATTCATCGCGTTTAGCGATTCGAGCAGGGAATGGTTCGGCTGATCGTTGACCATGGGAATGAGCGACGCAATATCCATTCCGCCCGTTGGGAACACCAAAGAAAATACGCCGACGATTCTCCTTACCAATCCGGTTCCGAGTTGGACTCTGTCATTTGGATTAGTGCCTCCTTGATCAGAAGACCACCAAGGCTGTGCCCAATAAGGATGAGGTGTCTTTGCGTTCTGGATTCCAACAGGCGACAGATGTCGCCGCGTAGAGAGCCGGCAAAGTCGTTAAGCCCAGCAAAACTAGTACTGTCCTGTAACTCGCTATCATATCCGTAAATCATCACGCGAGCAGTAACATCTCTGGCAGGCTTTCGCTTAACCACAATGTGCCCTGCCTTTATGCACAAACGAGCCATAGGGGGCCGCCCAAGCCAGGGACCGCAAGCACGTCAACGGCATGGTTGCCGATCGAAGGAGAGAACAGAACGGTAACCCCACGGAAGTGCTGATCGATAGAAAGTCGGGTGAGGGAGCCCCGCTTTCGTTCGACACCAACAGTGTGCCGTCTAAGGATAGACCGACGTCGATCGTTAGTTGGTCGCCGCGCGCAAGCGTGCGTAGTCGATGCGGCAGACGTTGGAAGCGGACTGTCGCAACTTGGTCCACGCCGGAGGTCGGTGCAAACGTGTGGACCCGGACGCCGTTACCGATGCTGTTTCCATCGTGTCCATCTCCGCCGTCCGCCGAATCACTGCCCGGTGGCCGTAAAGCGGGGTGTTGTTGCAAAACTTCTTCAAGCCCCGCCTCGTCGAAGTCGGCTGGTACGCCGCTGATCCTCCATGTCTGATGGCGGGGTTGCGCCGACGCCGCGGCGATCCGATGGGTATGTTCGATGGGCAATTGTGACTTGCCAGCCCCGCCCAGTCCGGCGACGGCCACTCGAGCGGCGGGCTCGGAACATCGCCGTTCAATTTGGTTGTCTTCACGGCCAACGATATCGGGGTCGGTCACGGACGGTGTCGGCGGTGATTCTGGCCGTTCAGAGAAGGTCGGCAGGGCATCCGACGGATCGAGCGGCGGCAATCTTACCCAGCGACATATGGGAGTCCGTATGGACCGGTGCATCACTCTGTCCCACCTGGATACCCCGGTTTCCGGATAAAAAGGATGCGGACTGGGTTGGCAGCGACATCGCTGGCGTTAGTTGTCAACACTATCCAGTTGAACGGCAAGCCATCAATGTGGTTGCCCTAAAGGTAAAGCGGTGCGGCTGAACACTTGCTGCCCAAAGCCTGCGGCTTATTGCATCTGCGCACACGATAGGCTGGATCAGGCAGCTCCTTCAGCCTCAGCTCTACTCAAGCAACAGCCAATGTGGCGTATTAACATTTTCTGCAAGCCTGTGATTTGCCTCGAGCCTTAGATTGTCAAATTCAGGCATGTTTCTTCCATGAACACACACACTCCGAAACCGAAACGCCTCATCCATTCCGTGGAGTCTAGTGGTAGCCTGTCCCTGCAACTCCGCAGACCTCGAAACCATCTGGCGATAGAGGCCTAGAACGAACCCATTTCCCTAAAGGAATAACCGCACATGTGTTCAGTTCAGTTTCCCCAAACCATATTTATCCCTCCTCCTCTGCCTCCTCCTCTTCATCCTCATCCTCCGTAGCATCAGCATCTCCCGTTACCGGCCCTCGCAGCGCAGACACATCGCCCTCTTCCAGTCCCTCCCCGCCCTCTTCATGCTCTTCTTCAGTTTCCTCATCTTCCCCAATCTCATCATCCCCCCCATGCTCCTCTCCAACACCACCTTCTCATCCACCTGCTCGCCTTCTATTTCACCCTCACCCTCATGCTCCTCCCCATCCTCACCCTCCGCCTCCCCCTCGCTCTCCTCCTCCGTACTCTCCCCATCCGCCCCCCTTTCACCGTTCCCGCATCCACACTCCGCCTCAGATTCGGAAACAACAGCGACGGCGGGATGTCATCCTCATAATCCGCCGGCACATCACTGAGATCACTCTCATCATCCGCCGAATCATGCACACTGCCCGGCGGACTCGAGATATCGCTGCCTTCCTCCACCCCATCCCCACCACCACCACCACCACCACCACCACGCGCCACCGTAGCCTTCCGCGCGGCCGCACCACCACCTCCGACACCACCACCATCATCACCCACATCCTTCATCTCCACATCCCCCTCCTCGCCCTCTTCCTCCCCGCTCTCCTCCCCACTACCCTCTTCCCGGCAGCACGCGCCCCTACCCGCGCACTCGACACACTGCCCACCCTCGACCTAGTCTTGCTCCCGCCCGCGGCGCCGTTCGCGGCGCCACCCGCCGACCGCGGCGGCACCTCGGCAGCGCGCAGCACGGCCTGCACGGCCTGTTCGGCCTTGCGCAGGATGTTGGGCCGGCGGATGCCGCCGCCCGCACGTCCCGACGCGGCGGCGCGCGGCGGGGCGTCGCCTGCGAGCGAGTGCCGCTCTGACTTGTCTGCCCGGTCGGGCTGCTCCGAGTTGGCGCGCAAGGAGCTTAGGGCTGACGGGGTCATGTCCTTGTCTTTGTCGCGGGTGATGAGGGCGTGGAGGAGGAGGCTGGTGGACTTGGCGTTGGTGTTGCTGTCTGGTTTGGAGTCGGGGTCGCCTGGGGGTGTGGTGGGGTAGTTTCTGTTGGTCGGGGTCGGGGAGGTCGGGTTTGACGTGTAGATAAATGGCTGAATAACAGTCTGTGATGAGATCGTCGATGGGCCGGCCTTCATGAGGTTGGAGTTGAGCTTCTTGATCTCGACGGCCTCTTTCATGGCCGTGAGGACGGCGTTGTTCTCTGCCGCGGTGGTGGTGGACCAAGCAGTTATCTTTTCGCCCACGGCGTCAAACTCTTCCTGGCTGAGGGTTTTGAAGGCGTCCTCTTCCGTGAGAGGCACCTCAAAGGTCCGACGGAGGAGCTTGACATAGGCCAGAACGCCAAACTGCCACAATTCGTTAAAATGGTAGAAATCGGCGCCCTTTTTGCGGATGCGGCGAAGTACGGCCTCGAGACTGACACGATCTTTCATAACGTCGAGTACCCGGACCATATACCGGATGTACTGTTCCGTGTAGACGTGATGGCGGCCCGGCCGCTCAGCGTCGCACTTCCACACGTTCATTACCATGGTCTTGGTGAACATGCTTTCCCGCAGCACGTTGAAAGCGGCCTTGGCAGCAGCGGAACTTTCGTTATCGCTGGGTCGGTATCTTCGTCGAACAGGATGCGCGCATGACGCATAATAATGCGATGTTGCCAGTTGGACTTGTCTTTATCGCGTAGGTACTTCAAGCACCGCACCACGTACGTTTCCCACTCCTCGGCATTGACAACGGGAACCTCCTGACCACGATCTGGTGCGTATGGTTGGCGTTGCAGAACGCTTGCGGCCGCCTGGATCTCCATGTCGCCCCGCATAACTAGCTTGTGAACAACCGACACGATTTTGTAGTGTGGTTCTAAAATCGGATCCTGGCCGTGCCGGGGTTTCGGGAGAGATGAGACCACTTCGATTGTCTTCTCCAGCGCGTCGATGACGGCCTGGACGGTCGGACGGCGCAGCCGGTTCTTCTCGTCGAGTTCCTCGGGCGGCTTCTGGTACATCTTCCAGAGACACTTGGCAACCATGTACGGGTTCTTCCAATCTTTGGGTTTCCCTACCGTGGCCTTCCGGAAGAGGTGAGCTGCAAATTTCCAAACTTGGTAGTCCGTCATCTCGTTGTGCAAAATCCTCTTGTACGTGCCCGCCCCCCCGCCTCGATGAAAAACCTGTTCTGGTCGGCGTGTTGAAAGGGTTCCATGGCAAACGGGCTGCGGCTTGACGAGTACATACGCATCCCGAATTCGTGGAACATGTCGTACAGCGCTTCCTCGTCGTCTTCTAACGAGGTAAGAACCGCAGGGTCTGAGGCCCACGCGTATGAATGGGATAGAGCCATGATGTAGCTATGGATGGCATTCCGCTGAAATCTCACAAGCTCGGCGCGCTCCTTGTTCATCTTGTCAGCGGTCCACAAGACTGACTCGTCCAACTCGTAGTCAAAACACTCGGCCAGGCGAAACCAGGCATCCCAGCGGTCCGGCGTGTACTGTAGCTGTAACCGCAGATACGTGGCACCAATGCGCAGGTCGTCAGTGGCCCCCGGTGTCTGTCGGCGATTCAAGTCGACGCCCTTGAACTTGGTGAGGGCAATCATCCCGAGAAGGAAGAACCAGCCCTGCTTGGCCGGCGCACTCTCGGGGTATTGATGGTCACAGCGTCCAAATCCACGCTACCCGTCAAAGCCTGGTAGAGATGCAACGGATGGATCGGCGCTTTGAGATACTCGGAATAGTTGCGGAGGTTGTGGGCCATTTGGGGGCTCGACTTGGCAGATCCGATTGCTTGCTGCATCCGCTCGATGGTTGTTTTGAGGTCAGATTTGAGCAAGTCCTTCATCGACATCCTGTTAGCCAACATGGTGACCTTGCCGACTAACTGCAGTGCCTGGCGTTTCTCCAAGTTTTCAGGTTCGCAGCCGTGGTCTTGCACCTCCCAGATCCCTACTCCAAGCTTCAGGCCGTGCAAATCGTAGAGCACCTGACCAAGGTAGTCTTCCCAGTTGTCGATGTTCTTTTGCTTCAAGAGCTCTACGCGCATCATCTTGAGGAAGATCTTGTTGGATGACTTGCAGCACTTGCGAAGACCCAACACTTGGTGCACTGCAGCCAAGTAATCGGCAAGGTCGTTTTCGGGTTTGGGGAATAGCTCGGGATGCTGGTTGAGCCCGACCTTTAGCATGGTATATTGGAGCGACCAGGTCCGCACCTGCATCTCCTGGAGTTTGTTGAGAAATGATCGCAGGTCCGAGTTGCTCGCTGGGGCAGGTTTCATGCCAATCCGCGTCTCATCCTCGAACATGGCGGCTACGTGCAACATGCAGCTGACCTTGGCAAGAGCAGACATGCTCGATCTCAAGTGGTCATCATCCATGATGTCGAACGCGCTGTTGTCGTTCAAAGCAAGATGTAGTGACTGGATGATGAGGTCGTCTAGCGCTTTGAGTAGACTCATGAACTGGTTTCTCTCGGTTCATCGGGGGAGTGAATGTAATCGTCGCTTTCAAGGTCCGATATGACCGTCTCGATGCTTCGAAGAAAGCACGAGAATTGCTTCGTGGTATACTGGATCTTCCCGTAAGCCTCGCCTAACCTCGACCACAGCAGCAGTCGCAGCTCCGTGTTGCTGCTTTTGAGAAATTTCCACAGGTCTGTAAGCTCCTGGCTGGCGCACTCTGCGATGGGCAGCTTGCCCTGTTTGTCACTAGGAGCATCGCCGCCAACCTCAGCTTGTTGGAGGTTGGCGGGTATGGTGATGTAAACGCCCTCTGGATTAAGGACGGGCTCCAGACTTTCCACAACGGCTACTGGGTTGCCATTATCTTCCTGGAACAAACCCAGAAAGAAATCCATTGTTGTCAGCTTGGATATTTCGCGTTCGGCGGCAGCAGTTGATATTTCCGGCATGGTAGTGTTGTTGGTGAGGTTGACTTCCGTCGTAGCAGACCCGCAAGGAAGTCACGCAGGCTATGCCAGCAGTTGAGGACATGGTCTCTTGGCGTGCCTTTGGCCATCGTGGTTGAGGTACGGATGCCCAGAGAAAGCGGAGCGCAATGGGATCATTTGGTTCTGGGTTTTCGAAGTCTGTGATCTCGCCAGCCATGTCCATCCACCTGTCCACTCGACATTCGCTTCCAGCTTTGCCTCTTGATCCGCGTGCTGTTAGATCCGGGATGTGATCATAGACATCAAATGAAGCTCAAAGACCGTTTGGGCGAAACCGGCGAGCTCACTGATGGCTTCTCCTCGTACGTCTTTTGGAGACGATTCGAGTTGATAGGCGAAGGTGTCATAGATGCTCCCCTCTAGACGGCTGGTGACGTCTATTACGGCCGTCCTCAACTGGTCTGGCCATTTGTACTCGGTGTAGGTCCTGACCAAGGTTTTCACATATTTGTAGGCGACGTCGTGTATGGTATTCCAGCCCTGGTTGACGTCTTCCACAAAGGTCCTCAGACCCCGGGAATCGTCAAACGCAGGCACGTCCTGAACCCGCTGTGACCCCGTTTTTGCATGCTCCAGGAAGGCAGAAAGGCTGAGCTGAGGTAGCTCTCTCTTGCTTAACAATACGGCACCTGTATCTTCATCAAAATGTGTTATCGAATCACAAAGATCAACCGTGGCCTGGTTTTGAATCTTGCCCGTCCGGTCATCGGCCGCACAAGAGTCGAGCACCTCGGCAATTCTTCCGAGAGTTACCTGGTCTGTTACGCCAAGATTCTCCAAAAGATTCTTGGTCGTTTGGAACAGGTTTTGGTCGGCAGCTTGCAGCGGCTGGAGCTGGCTTGCGAGAAATGTGGCAGAGTCCATAACTTCTTCCACAGCTGTGTCTCGGCGCCTGGTTCGTTTACTTCTCTTCACATCCGCAGCGTCATCCTCCAGGACGTCGGGAATCCCAGCTGCCGACTGAGAGCGTTTCCTTGTCGTCACGGAAGAATTCGGGTCCTTGGATGCCTGCTCATCCGCTGGGTCGGATTCGGGTGCTGGCACAGGAGCAGATTCTTCCACCATGGCTTCTTCGCTTGGCTGTTCTGTAATCACTTCTTCCGCCTCCACCGCTTCGTCTGGTGCATCTGAACGTGGGGAAGGCTCTTCCGGTTGCAGTTGCATGTCAACCTCCATCTGGACATCTTCTGGCTCGTCCGTATCAGGTAACTGTATTTGGACAGCCTGACCCACAAGCCCTTCCTCTGCAACGAAGCGTACAATGGCAGCGCCGAGTTCGGACCAGGACGGTGTCGAGATCGGGAGTACAAGGCGGGGGAGCTCGATTTCGGTATCACTCAGTTCTTTGACAGCTAACCTTTTGGTGGGGTTTGGTAAGAACGGCATGGGATCCATAAACCGAGCCAAGTATGGAGGCAACTCCCGATGCACGAAGGGTTTCATGATCGGGTGAGTCAACGCCATCTCGTCGCCCAGGACCTGGAGCTGTTGTTTGAGCTGCTCGCCAGCAAACCCCTCGGCCAGCGATGGCGGATCGACTTCCTCGACGGCCGGGTCATCCTCCAACTCTATGGCGGCTTCAAGGCTGTAGCGATTTATCCGAGCACTCTTCAGGAATGCGGCAACCCGCGCAGCTTTCCTCCACAGTTCAGCGTCCGATGGGTCGCGGTCAAGGGCTACGCAAAAGTCGTCCAACGCCCTTTGTGCGTCCTTCTGCACTTCGGCGTCTTTGAGAAGTGGCTCCTTTTTCCTGGATTTTCGTATCGTGTGTTTAATACGGTCAATGACAAATTGGCCGTGATTCTTGTGAGACAAGTAAAGTGCTTGAGGAAGACTGCTGCCGATGCCGTCGACATCTGCGCCGACAGGGGGGAGGCCTTGGGCGAAGGCAGGCTCAATAGCGAGGGCACCATCTTGTCCTGCCTCAAAGCGTTCGTAGTCGGTCTTGCTTTCTGGGTATTTGAAGATCTCGGATTCGAAAAGCGCATCGTAGGCGTCGGCAGCCTGGTCGAAGGACTGGGGCCCTTGCGCATGGAGTTTGAGGGCGTTCTGGAAGAGTTTGAGGGCATCGTCGACCTTGGAAACGAATTAGAACCGGGTAAAACAACTATATAAAAAACAATCGCATCATACTTGGAGGTCCTTCGTTGTGTCAACCTCCTCGTCGATGTTCTCTTCTGGTTCGACGTTGATGGCCGAGAAGGCGGCCTATAGACCGAATCAATTAGCGGCAGCAAAGGAGGGACGGTGGGTTGGATCTATAATCACCATCTTGTCGCGAGCCGTCAAAGTATCATATAGTGGTGTGTGTTGTCGAAAAATGAGAGTTGCAACATTGCAGTGGTCAGTGCCACAACTTCAGGCTCATTCATCAACCCGCATCAATCAAGAACGGGCGCGGGAGACGCGACTGCCAAGCCAAAGCCAAGTCTCGTCGTTTGAGAAGTTGACGTTAATTATGTGGCCCGAGCTCCTTATAGACCCTCTTTTCTCAAATGCCATTGCCCGCCGTGCCCGCCAAGCACAACGTGCGTGGTCGCAACAACCTGGAACTTAGCTGGGAAGCTGCCCAGAACCCCCCCAGGCAAGCCAGGCAAGCAAGCAAGCCAAAACCGCCCCGAGACATTGAAAGGGCAGGGGACTTGGACAACACCACCCGACGACGGAACCGCCCGGACATATTCAACCCGCAGCAGCGGCTTCAGGCTTTGGCCCCTCATATTCTGTCTCCTGGATCTATCCGAATTGAGTTTAAACTATCGAGCTTTCCGCCAACGCATCGCCGTGTAACACCACGGTAGCTGTTTTGTCGCCATGGTTGCGCCAGCTGTGCCCGAGTCCGTGCCCCCCCGATCGCCCTCACAAGGTGGACTTACACTAATGGTTCTTCGCCTAGGTTGACGGAGGAGGTGCTCCACGAAGCAATTGACGCCCGTACCGACTCACTGGTCTCCCTGCGCGAGCTTGGCCCTCCCGATCTTGTGCACCTAATCAAGCAACCCCTGAGGAGTGGAGGGAAACATGTCAGTCTTCGGCGCACTGCAATTGCCTGTCCTACCACTGACTTTCAAGCATGTAGACAGGCGTCTATCACCATGTTACTGGCGTAGATGCCTCTTCATCAGCGAGTCTCGCAGCGTACATCAACACACTAGCCTACAAGGAATTCGGTCCATCCGCCACCACTAAGACCCTTGAAGGCACATACTGGTAATTGGGTTCGTCTTGTTCGCGTCTGTCCAACCGCTAACTCGGTTTCAGCTGCTACAATGCCTTCTCGCGCGTCGACATGCGTGTGCACGCCCCGTTCCCCGGGTCTGTGGAGAGCTTCTGCATCGACGAACGAGGCGAAAAACGCAAGGCGACCGATGAGCTCTGGCTTGAGACATACTTGTGCAGCGTGTTGCGCGCGTACTCGTACGCCGACGACGGAACGGGCGACACCATTCGAAAGATCATGGGCGTGAGGCGTTTCAACCCCGTAACCAATACTGAGACCGAACATCGCTTCCTTAGTGCGGCCGAGCATTTGTTCTTTCGGGGTAAGATACATACGGAGCCCCATACTTGCGCTACCCACCGGCTAATCGCACACGCGCAGGATGGCAGCTGGGATCCGACTCGATCGTGCAGGTTCCGAACGTGGTCTCGAACCACCTGACGGCGGGTCTGCTCAGATACTTCCACACTACCGGCAGATATACTTCGGGGATCAACCTCTTCGAGAAACTGAGAACAGAAAACATCGAGGTGGCATCTTTGCTGTCCAAGGTCTTGTTTATGGGCAACGAAGAGGTTCAGGGGATATCGTATCTTCACGACGCTCTGAAGCAATCGCCGATGGATTATGTTATGCTGGACACCCAGGCTGAGTTCTTGCTCAAGAAGGCCAAAACCGCCACAACCCCCGAACAAAGAGACGAGAGACTCCGGATGTCACTTGGCTGTGCGGACCGAAGCACCATTGCCGCCCCCAGCGAGTTCGGGACGTGGGCCAGGTTAGCCGAGGTGTATGTGACCATGGAGGACTGGGAAAACGCCCTCACGACGCTCAACTCATGTCCCATGTTTACCTACCAAGACAAGGACGCGCCTGTCATGCCGGAACCAAGGGATATTCACCTGCCTACGCTTCAAGAAACCAGGTTGGATGAAATCGACAGCGAGCCCGAGTCCCGCTATTCCGAGCAAGTGGACCCAAGCCTGCTAAATCTCCGCGCAGCCGCCTACCGGGGAACTTTCAAACATGCATACAGCATCTTGACGGAGATGACAGCCAAGATTGGTTGGGACCAGCTGCTGAAAATCCGGAGCAACGTCTTTGTGATGGAGGACGAGTACCGTGAGAAGCAGGAGTCGACTAGCTACCCTAAAAATCGCAACGCCAGCACCGATGCTCTCCGTGGAACCCCGGATCCTACCACTAACGGTGCAGCTTCGGAGGTTGGAGTCGATGAAGAGAAAGAGGATGTAGAAGCAGCGGACAAGGAGGAAAAGGAGAAGAACGAGGGAGAGGGGGAAGGAGAGGAGCAGGAAGCAGACAATGAATCTGCTGCCAATACGCTCGTTCCTGGCGGCAGACCCGAAGACATTGAGAGGCCTTCAAGCGCCGTCGACCCAGACGAGGCCAAGAAGGGTGACGACAGCGTAAGATACGATTTCGTTTTTGTGCCTTATGCTCACGCCACTAACATTTCATTTAGGGCTCTAAAGAAGACCACTTCTCGCGCCTTAACAACAAGCGGCTCTGCGAACGCTGGCTCGACAGCTTGTTTATGGTGCTTTACGAGGACTTGCGCGTTTATACCATTTGGCGCACGCAGATGGCTCAGTATCGCGCGCAGAGCATGCAGTACAAAAAGTCAGCCGAGGAATGGGAGATCCTGGGGTCACTGGCTGAGCGCCTGCAGCACGTCGACGAGGCCGTCGAGGCCTACCGCGCCTGCCTCGCCCAGCGCTTCAGCCCCAAGGCGCTGGCGGGCATTCTCAAGGTGTTCGAGAAGACCAAGGGGAGCACACGCGACACCGTGGCCGCCACCATAAGACTGGTGACGTGGCAGTACAGGTGGTACAGCGAGTTCTCGCCCGAGCTGCTGCACACGGTGCGCATGCTGATTGAGGACGAGGGCGCCGTCAAGATCAGGAGCATCATCCAGGCTACGAATCTGCCGCAGAATGTGCTCGACTTGACTCATCATTATGCGGCGCTCTGCGCCACATTTAGGAGCAGTGGGACTGACGGTTAATGGCCGGAGTAACTAGTAAAAGGGGGAGGTGGAGAAGAGGCGGAGGTGGGATGTGAACGGGGGAGGTTTGCGTCTGTCATTCTTGGGAGTAAAGCTGGCTGGGAATAGGAGTGCTGTGCGGTGGTCTTGTGATTGCTAGTCGGCAGTTTAATCAGACGTGGGCACGATAATGATTCCGTCCTGACATGATGGCATGTCGTTTGAATCCCTCTGTTCGACTCGAAGCTTCGGGGTGGCATTGCAACGAGTGACCGATGTCGTACAAACGGCCTTCCAGGGGTACTTCGTAGTACGAAGTGATGGCTTACCATTTGAGCGGGGAAGCTAAGGCACATCCATCGGAGACAAGAATCTCGTTCCCGAGTCACCGAGATAGGCGAAGCAACAAGGTGGTCCACACTTGTGGGAATTCCGGCCCTCCAAGCGCCCCAACCGCATCAACCGAATGACGGCCGGACCGCAACGCCGGATCTTCGGGTCGGCATCGCGCATTCTTCGGGCGAATACCCTGGCCCGGTGTGATGGTTACCCACCCACTAACACCCCGCTTGACACCGAAACCAAGTGGACTTTTTTTACACAGTATTCCACCAGCGGCGAGACAGGGCGCGGGGGGGGGACACATAACGTCATCAGACCTTGATAATCGAAGCACTTCGAATGTCGGGTCAAGTTTTACCCCGCGTCTTTGTTGGTTGAGCTTGTGAATAAAGCCGCGTCCTTTCTTCGAACCCCCCTCGAGCTTTAGCTGTTTGAGTAGCAGCACATCACACGTGTCGTACATCCATCCAAAGACATCACAATGGCCGCGACTAAGAACACCTCGTAAAAAGCTCCCCAGCTCTCGGCCCTTACCATGCCATCTCGTACCACTTATACTAACAACCCCCTTCAGTAAGACCTTCACGCTCAACACGGGTAAGACCATCCCCGCCATCGGCCTGGGGACATGGCAGTCCCAGCCCGGCGAGGTGGGCAAGGCCGTTGAGGCCGCTCTGCGGTCCGGCTACCGGCACATCGACACGGCCTTCGCGTACGGCAACGAGAAGGAGGTCGGCGAGGGCATCCGCGCGTCGGGCGTGCCGCGCGAGGAGATCTTCCTGACCACCAAGCTGGACAACCCCTGGCACAAGCGGGCGCCCGAGGCGCTCAAGCGCTCGCTCGAGAACCTGGGCGTGGAATACCTCGACCTGTACCTCATGCACTGGCCGTCGAGCACCACCCCCGAAGACCTCAAGAAGCACTATCCCGACTGGGACTTTGTCGACACGTGGCGCGAGATGCAGAAGCTGATGGACACGGGCAAGATCCGTAACTTGGGTGTCAGCAACTTTGGCATCAAGAACCTGGAGCGTTTGTTGAACGACCCGAGCTGCAAGGTATGTGGTGCCGTTCCTGGGCTTGGCCTTTTTGCTCGGAATGCTTGCTGACAAGCGGTAGATCGTCCCCCCGGCCGTTAACCAGATCGAGCTCCACCCCGGCAACCCGTCTCCCAAGCTCATCGCTTACTGCGCCGAGAAGGGCATCCACTGCTCCGGGTACTCGCCGCTCGGTAGCAGCGACTCGCCGCTGTACAAGAACGAGACTATTGCCGAGATCGCCAAGGCGAAGAACCGCAGCGTGCAGCAGGTCCTGCTGATGTGGGGTGTGAAGAAGGGCTGGAGCGTGCTGCCCAAGAGCGTCAACCCGGACCGCGTCAAGGCCAACTTCGACTTGGACGGGTGGGACCTGACGGACGAGGAGGTGGCCAAGATTGACGGCATTCCGGATCGGTTCAAGGTGTGCGGCGACGCATGGTTGCCGATCAAGGTGTTCTTTGGTGATGACGAGTAATGGGACTAGAAAAAGTCCTGGAGAAGTTAGACAGCCCAAAAAAAGCCACCAAAATATAATCCAGCTCAAACTCACCACAGGCGTTGTGACACCCAGCACATCACGGGCCCAATCTCCGTTGGCCGTGCAGGTAGAGCGCCGACTATTCCCACACGTGTAACACAACATACACAGACACATCTACACAAATAAGCAACACCCTCCCTCTCTCCCCCCCCCAGCCCTACAACTTTGCCCCTCCCTCCCCATCTCCCTCCCCATCCCCCAACATAATCTCCGCCACCGCCCTCCTCATCCGCTCCGCCAACTCCACCGCCTCCTCCTCATCCAGCTCATCCCTCTGCCCGCGCCCAAACATGGTCGCCGTAAACCGCTCACTCCTCTGATCCCGCAACTCCGGCCGCGGAATCACATGAAAATGCATATGCGGCACGACCTGCGCGGCCGCCGCCCCATTATTCTGCACCACGTTCCAGTCGGCCACGCCGGTCGCGCGCACGACCGCGGCCGACAGAATCCGCAGGTAGCGGCCCAGCTCGGCCGACTCGGCGGGGGAGACGTCGGTGAGTTTGGGGCGGTGCGGGCGCGGGCAGAGGAGCACGTGCCCGACGGAGAGGGGCATGATGTCGAGGAAGGCGACGAGGTGGGGCGTGGAGAGCACGACGAAGGCGGAGGCTTGCGGCGAGGTGAGCTCCGGGTTGAGGAGGGCGGAGGTCGGTGGTGGTGGGTGGGCCGGGTTGTAAGGCGGGAAGACGGCGGAGATGTGGCAGAAGGGGCAGTCGGCTTCGGTGTGTTGGGTGTTGTGTGCGGTGTTGTGGCCCGTTGGGGTCGTCGAAGTTGGAGGATGGGATGGGCGGGAGGGAGGCGTTGTAGCTTTTGGGTGCCATGGTGAGTTTTGGTTGGTGTTGTTATATTATTGCATTAATTGATTAGAGTTGTAGTTGTCATGTAGCCCGAGTCCAAAGCTCTGAGTCTTGATGGAGTGTTTGTTGCGATGTTTTTCCATGCGAATGGTCGTCTTGAAACCCAGGGCGCTTAAGCTCCCTGGGCCACGATTGGCTTTGCCTGCCGGAAGTGACCTCGGCCCAGACTTCCGAGCCGGGCCACACGTGACGCCACCCCTGTGCGGCCCATCCTGAGCCATTCTGCCGCCCTCCGCCGCCATTTTTTCTGCCGCCTTGCTTTGTCCAGCCCGCCCCTCAGATCCAGAAGCGGTCGTCCAGGCATTTATCAGCATCAACCCCCCCAGTCACCCGCCATCAAATAACCTCCCTCCACAACACCGATACCCTATCGAACACGCGCACCCCGCCAAACCGATCCAAGAACCCTTTCCAAACCGATCCACCTCACCATACCGCCAGAATGTCTCGCGAGGAGTACCAAGTCCCCACAGGCTCCGGTTCGCCGACCGTCGGCGGCGGCAGCAGCTCCTTCAACGCCCCCGCGGCGCGCGACTACGCGGGCGAGGGCGGCGGCACGATGCACTACATGTGCGGCGACTGCTCGGCGCGGGTGCCGCTGGAGAAGGGCACGGGGATCCGCTGCCAAAAGTGCGGCGCGCGCGTGCTGTACAAGGAGAGGACGAAGCGGTAAGAGGCTCGTCCCGGCCCGGCCTTCCGGGTGGAGGAGTCAATTGTTAGCTGACTTTTTCCGGTGCAGGATGGTTCAGTTCGAAGCGCGATGATGGCATAGATTTGTGATGGGCGCAGGTGGATGTTTTACATTGGGAGACTCGGATCATGCGTTGCCGTGGCCCTTTGTCCTCGACTCGTCGGTGAAGAATCAGCTTCTGGATAGGTTGACACCACAGCAGGGCAAGGACACCGCATGCCGAGCATGGCGTTTTGGTAATGATATGCTACATGGTAGACATAGTTGATGGGAAATGCATTTTCTTATCCATTTTGTCCTAAACAAGACCCTGTCTACCTAATGCTGGTATCACCCAAACGCCGGAATACCGATGCCCTGAACACCTGAAATTTTATCCCAACCCCAACAAACAATATCCTTTGGGCCGAACTGCAATTGATTACCCCTGCTGCGAGTGCAGATACTTCGCAAAGCTCGCATCCGCGCTGACCGAGTCTTCCTGGTGCAACATCGAGGCCTCGTATCTCGCCTGGAGGCCCTCTCGGTCCTGCTCGTCGTCAAGCTCGTCTTCGCTCTCCTCATCTGCGCTGAGTGGCTCCACGTCCTTCTCGTCTATTTCCATGTCGCCGAAAGTGTTGCCTCCTGTAGCGCTTGTCGAAGCTGTGCCGCCCATCGCCATGCCCGCCATCATCTTATTCAGCTCTTTCTCCCTCTGCTTCTTCTTGTCGGACTCCCTCGCTTCCCGCCTCCGATCCAGCTCAGGCTGGTAGTCTCGCCTGAACTCGTCCGCCTTGTCCTTTACGGACTCGAAGAAGTCGTCGATCCCAGTGCCTTCGAGTGCACTAACGCTGACCACGCTAAGATGGCAGTAGAACTCCTCCAACATGAGGCTCATGCTGTTCATGAGGCTCCCCATGTATCCGCTTCCGGCACCGTCTTGTCCACCGAACGCGTTGTTGCTCTGCTCCTTCTCTAGGGCCTCCTGAAACGCGTTGAAGTCGGTCATCCACTCCTTCGCAAACGACGAGTCCTGCACGTCGGTCTTATTAAACACGACGATCATGGGCAGCTTCGTCTTGTAGAGGATGCTGCAAGCGTAGAGCATGTTGCTCATGAATGTCGACGTGGAATTTGCACGCGGAGTGTCGACGACGTAGGCGATGACCGTTGGGAATGATGAGGCGAGGGAGTCAAGAAAGATGGTCCCTGACGCTGACCACACGAAGGCTTCGATCTGCCCTGGCGTATCGACCAGAATATGCTTGACGGGTTTCTGACTCGGGTTCTCCGGGTCCGGCGCTGCCCTCTTCTCAAGAAGACCGAGCACTTGATCTACTTTGGTCGCAAAGAGGTTGAGTGACGTCATGATGCCTCCGTTTGGCCCCAGGTTGTACTCCTCCATGACCTTCTTGTAGTTGACCGAGTCGCGAATATCAATGTTACTCTGATACGGTGAATAGGTGACCGCCGGGTCGAGGTTGACGATATAAGGAGGCTCTTTCTTCGCAAACTGATGTGCACTAATCCGCTGCATGAATGTTGTCTTGCCCGCTCCTAAAGGACGGGGTGAGCGGGAGAAATGGGAAGGGGAAATAGGTTGCTAACATACCGGCCATCCCGATACAGACAACCACGGTGGGCTGCTCCGTTTGCCCATCCGGGCCGGTCGCTGGAGCTGAAGCCGAAGCTGAAGTTGAAGTTGAATTCATTTTGATGGGTAGTAGTATTAAGAAGTGTCTCGCTCGCGGGCGACCTCCAGTAATTATTGGTTGATGGATGTATGTGGTGGAAGGGATGCAGATCGTTGGGTCCCGAGTTTCTTTGAATGCAGATAAATTCGAGGTTGGCGGGGTTAGTGGGGGAGCTTTTCAGTCGGCTGGCACTCCCGCTCGGTGCTTCAGTCCGTGTCAGCTAAGGTGGAATTCGCACGTGGCTCGCCGAGATCTCGACTGTGGAGCCGCGAAGAAGGTCGGGTTGTTCCTCGTTCTCATACCCTGCCCAGCTTGGTGCTCCATCCTTCCCGTCGTGTGCTTGTCGCTTGGCATGTATTTGCGGCCTCAGAGATTTGAGTCAACGGCATCAATTATCATCGTGGAATAAGGGGATTACTTCGTGTCTTGTCTCATTGTAGTGAAGATGGTTATTTGAGTTACATTGGCTGACTGGAGACCAAATCGAATCCTCGAGGTTCCTTCCGTCTCACGTCATCGAGACCCCGGACAAAGGTTGGTGTGGTGCTTGATTGTTCTTGTCCTTGGCGACTCAGCCCTTGTTGCGCTGCGCGGCTGGTGACGGTTCCGAAGCAACGACAACAAGCGGCGGCTTGGAGACGGCCAGCAAAGGCCCAGCCTGCCGTCCATTTTACCCCAGCTGCGCCCCCGATAAAGATCTCAGTCTTGCCCTGTTCTTCGCTCCCGATTTCTTTCAGATCATTGTTAGCCCTGCATTTGCTGTCACATCCGACAGATCGTGATTAATCCTCCGACATCTCTCAACCATCAACTATCAATATCAGAACGCGAGTCATCTAGCCCGCATCATTACACTGAGGCAGGTCCCCGCTCGCGCTCCCCAGTGTCAACTATTGTATTCGCCATGTTGCGAAAAAAAGACACATTCACCGTCATTACACCCATCCCGGGCTTCATCCCTCGCCAACTGGCCATCGACATCCTCCACTCACACTCCGAGGTCATCACGCTAAACCCGCTCGTCATCGGCCACAAGCCGATTCCCGCGCCACAGAATGCCGAAACGGACGAGTACTACTCTACCTGGTATGAAATCACGGAGCGCATCCAGGTCGTTCCCGGGATCGGGAAGATGGGGTCCTCGACTATCCAGTTCAATGGCTGCTTCCATGACATGCCATGGGGCCTCCAGACTCATATTTACGCGCCAATGGGTGTTGACCTCCGAAACAAATATCGCATTGCCGGCAACCAACCTGGTATTGAGGCGCCCGAAATCCCGGAGATCGGTCTAAAGGGACTTGGCGCGCCGTCGGATGGCCTGTACCTGAGGGAAGACATCGAAATCAAGTGCAACGTCACAGTGCTCAGTTTTGTTAAGTCGCGCAGCTCAGGAAGGCCGGTGGCGAGATGGTCAAGCGCATTATCAAGAAGGCAGAGCTGCTGGATGCCGGGGTGCTTCAGGCAATGATCGAGGACGGAAGGCTGAGGACCATCAACCCCGCCGACCGAAGCAGCCACCTCAGATCACCACCCATGTCCCCCACAAGCCTCCGGTATTCGCCATCCGTCAGCGGTTCGCCCCCGTTGGGGTCACCACCCACCCCATATCAGGTTCCCCGAGTACAATCGTCATATGCAGGATACCAGCGGCCTAGTACCTCTGGCTCCCAGGGCGGTACCACGTATGGGATGCAAGAGGGTGCCCAGGAGCTCCCAGCAGGGCAAGCAGAGGAAGCAGGGCATGCAAGCCCACCAGAACAGGCCCCCATCGAGATGCCTGGCGACTTCTTTTACACGTCCCCAGTTCTCCAACCAAACCGGCAATCACCACCCCAGGCGTTCCAACATTCACCCCGTCACAGCACCCAGGAATCATTTGTCGACCCAGCCCGAGCCTCGTCCAACACAAGCCCGAACCCATCATTTGGCGGGCAGTGGACGACGACGGGCTCACGGCCCGTCTCGGGGTCCTCTGGAGCCCCTTCCCCTGGTTTGGACAACAAAGGCTTCCCAGCGCCGCTTGCCCCGCATAGAGAAACTGCCGAGGAGCACCGGGACGATAACAAGTCGCCCACCCGGCCGTCGCACCCACCCCAATATGTGCCGTACAATCCGGCCGACTATGCCAAGAAGCCGCCAGGGCAACCGCAGTATGGGCATGGACAGCCCGACCAGAGGTACAGTTACACGTGATGAATGGTTGGCAATTTGTACGGGAAGGATACAGAGTGCATGATGTCTTATACCCAGGAGTTTTATTCGGTGCTTAGCTTGTGGGCGTTGGGCGTCAAAAAGTGCCATACTGCAAATGGCGATCTCAGGCGGTAATGTTCAATAGCAAATAATTTGATCCACGACATTTCCTAGCGTGTAGAGATGTTGCTTGTCATTAATTACTGTTTCTTTATTTACTGTTGTTTCCACCAAGTATCTCGCAAAAACCACCTACCCTGAGTTAAAGCCTCCCTGGCCTGTCCGAAAGCCATGGGAGAGCGGCCGGCGGCACAGCGGCCTCCCAAGGCTTACTTACCTCTTCATCCCACGCTCCCGGCAGTTGAGTTCCCGGGGTTACAAGCCCAGTCACGGCCCTATGACCAAGACAATGGGCCTCACAAACCGGCGGCTGTGGCTGCGGGAAGACGCGCACCCCACAAAAACCTCAAACTCAACGCTTGGGGTCGTTGACGAACAAGGAACATCAACCTTGACAAAGAGTTGACCCCCAGTGGAGATTTTGATTCTAAATCCAGCAGAGTCAAGACTGCTTTGTTGGCCTGCCCGACACCACGTGCCGCGTTTCTTTTAAGTCTGGACCAGAAATGCCCATAGTCTGGCCCTGAGTAATACTGATCGTTGGCCTGACGCCTGCTCCGAGTGGCGACCCCGCAGTTATTCAGCGGTAGACACACAGGCTTGCAAACCAGAGTTCCCACCCAACGAGAGAATCGGGAGGACAATTGCCGGTGGCTCAGCCCCGTCTTGCCTGGACAGCGTCGCGGAGAGAGGATGAAGGTGGGGTGGCGTACTTGGTATCGATTCGATATGGTGTGACGTTACCGTTGGGTCCAAGAATTGCACCAGCAGTTATATTTCCTTTCCGAGTTCAGACGAAAATAGGCATCTCGACAAGGCACAAGCCGGGAGTAAAGCCCAGCCTGCGAGGGAGTGGCGGTTTGGGGATCGGCCGGCCTGTCGAGACACACAGTGAATGGACACTGTGTTTAGCTGTGGGTGGAGTTGGACCCTGGGCAACCTTGAGAACGAATCTCTTGGCTGCTGTATCTACGTAATGTGGCAGTCAACCCCTTCTCTCTAAAGGAAAAGAGACAAGAAAAATAAAAATAAGACAACAAGGTATTTCAAGCTAGAAAGTGGCATCTTGGTTTAGGTGAAAGTCAACAAAGATGTGATAAATGAAGAATGAAAGCCCAGAGTGGGCCCTTTGAAGCTCGCTGTCTGGAAGTGGAGCTCAGCGACACCCAGCGCGCACATCCACATCCAGCTCTTTCAGCGACGTCACTCCAGCATTTCCATCAACGGTTGGTCTTGGCGTTCAATTGACCTGAAGCACACATCGGTCCACCGAACCGACATCGCGACAATGGACAGTTTGGAAGCCTTTGAGAAGGCGCTTGCTGCCGAAAAGGCTGAGGAAGAACGCGTGGCTCGTGAAAAAGAAGAACGGCGCGAGAGGAAACACAGGCACCACCATCGTCGCGATCGTTCCTCGGAACGCGACCGAACCAGCGAAAGACACAGGCACCGCGATTCGGGAAAGGAGAGAGACGACCGCAGTGGCCGCAGTGGCCGCAGTGGAGACAAAGATAGGCGTAGCCATCACCGATCTCGAGATGACGACTCGGACGAGGACAACCACCGTCACAAACGCTCACGGCACTCCCGTGACGATCCAAAGGAAGAATCCAGCCATCGGCATAGGCACGGCACAGATCAAGAGACCGATCAAGAGCCCGGGATGACAAAGCGCGTGAGGGGCGGGGGACAAAAGATATCAAGGACCTCAAGCTCTCAGACCCCAAGGAGGATCTCCCCATCCCCGACGAAGAAAAGACCCCAGACAACGCTACGCCACTTCTTCGAGACTCGTGGATGACGGCACCGTCGGCATTGGATATCGACTATGTTCAAAGAGGAGGGAATCGGAAGAGCCCGTCGCCCGTGAGAGAAGAACCACCCAGGGTGCTGCACAAACGGGAACTCAACCGAGGTCTGGCTGAGGTGCAGGGCAGTGCGGAAACTGAAGAATCCGGCACGAGGGAAGTGAATTACAAGTTCGGCGACGAGGGATCACAATGGAGGATGACGAAGCTCAAGGCGGTATACACAATTGCGGAACAGACAAACCGCCCCGTTGATGAGGTTGCCGAGGAGAGATTTGGTAGCCTACGGGACTTTGACGAAGCTAGGGAGGAGAAGGTGGAGATGGACAGGCGCGGTGTGTACGGCGAGGGGTACGTTGGCAAAGAAAAGCCGACCGGCGAGCTGTATGCGGAGCGACTGGCCACGGCCCGGCGGGCACCCGCTCGCTCTCCATCTCTGGAACCCGAGCAGGGCGTCGTTATCGAGGATATGATCCAGCCGGCACCCCCAATGGATCAATCCGCCCTCAACCGCATGCGCGCCCAGCTTATGAAGGCGAAACTTCGGAACGCCCCCGATGCCGCCAAGCTCGAAGCAGAGTACAACGCCGCCATGGCCGCCTTCAGCACTGGCGCAGCCTCTAACAACGCCGTCGTACTGGACGCTTCCCATAACCGCATGCTCGCTGGCGCCCGCCGCGAAGTCAAAGCGGTCACCACCAAACGCGGCGTCGAGCGCGGCCAGGTCGAGGCCAACGAAGACATGTCCATTGAGGACATGCTCCGCGAAGAGCGCCGCACACGCGGGCAAGCTGGCGGCGAAGGGCTCCGCCTCGCCGAGCGCATCGCCAAAGACGCCCGTTTCGACAACGACCTCGAGTACCTAGACGAAAACGCCGCCAAACTCGCCAAGCGCGTCCACAAGACAGACTCCTCCCTCAAAAACATCGCCGTGACCGAATACAAAAAGCTCAACCGCATCCTCGACACCTGCCCGCTCTGCTTCCACGACGAGCGCGCCCCGCCACAAAACCTTCCCCTCGCCCCCGTCATCGCCCTCGCCACGCGCACCTACCTCACCCTGCCCACCGCGCCCGAACTCACCGGCGCCGAAGGCGGCGCCGTCATCGCCCCGCTCAGCCACCGCACCAACCTCCTCGAGTGCGACGACGACGAGTGGGAGGAGCTGCGCAACTTCATGAAGAGCCTCACACGCGCGTACCACGAACAAGGGCGCGAGGTGCTTTTCTACGAGAACGCGGCCGCCCCGCACCGCCGCCAGCACGCGGCGCTGGTGGCTGTCCCCGTGCCCTATGATCTGGGCGCTACGGCGCCGGCGTTCTTCCGCGAGGCGATGCTCGCAGCGGACGAGGAGTGGGCGCAGCACCGCAAGATTATCGACACGGGGAAGCGGGCGCGCGAGGGGTTGGGGAAGATGGCATTTCGGAGGACGCTGGCGCGCGAGATGCCGTATTTTCATGTGTGGTTTGACTTGGATGGGGGTTTGGGCCATGTGGTGGAGGAGATGCGGAACGCTGGCCAAAGGGGGATTTGTTCGCGCGGGAGATTATTGGGGGCATGTTGGACTGCGAGCCGGATGTGATTAAGCGGCAGGGGCGGTGGTCGAGGAATGATGACCGGGTGGAGGGGTTCAAGAAGAGATGGCGGAAGTTTGACTGGACGAGGGTGCTCACTGAAGCTGAGTAGTTAGTGCTGGGAGGGAGTGATGGATGGTTAATCAAAAGGATAAGGAGTTCAAACTTCGGTTTTTGTGAGCTTCCTACACTAAATAATCGGTATATGACCCCTGAGACGCCATGTCACTGCCTAACTCCGTGAACCGCAATCACAATTAACACTTTTCCACCACCAGCACGTCGTCACCAGTTAACCCTCCTCAGCGTCCATGTGATCCCGGTTCGACCCAGGTGGCCCCCTCTTCCGTCCCTTGCCGCCCTTCAACACCGAACCCTTCTTCCCACGGTCCTCCATCAGCGCCTTGATCTCAGTCTTGGCTATCCGCTGCGCCTCTTCCACCCGTGGCTTGAACACCATGACGTCGTCCTTTTCGAGTGGATACTCCTTGAGCTTGGTGCCCAATGCCGCCTCGATGCGCAGCCAGAGCTCGAGATCACTTATGGGAGTTAGTATCGGATGGAAGCCCAAGCGTAGATATTTGTGCAAACTTACTACTGCGTCACAAAGCTGATTGCGTGTCCAGATCGGCCGGCACGTGCGGTACGGCCCACACGATGCACGTACGTCTTGGAGTCCCCAGGCAAGTCCAGGTTGAGGACGCAGTCGACGTTGGGGATATCGAGACCACGGGCAGCGACGTCGGTGGCCACGAGGATCTCGCGGGAGCCGGCGCGGAACTTGTTCAGAGCGCCGAGACGGGCCGACTGCGAGAGGCCGCCGTGCAGCGGGATGGCACCCATGCCAAGCGTGCGAAGCAGGATGGCGACCCGCTGGGTTTCGATCACGGTGCGGGTGAAGATGATGATGGTCTGGCCCGCGAACTCGTTGCATAGGTAGATCAAGTAGGCATCCTTGTGGGTGTGTGGGATGAATACGTAGTTTTGGACGAGAGTCGAAACGGTCTGGTACTTTGATGACGAGATGCTGACTTTCAAGGGGTCGCGTAAACTGGCGCGCTGCAAGCTCTCAACTTTACTCGACATGGTAGCGGAGAAAAGAAAGGTCCTGCGTTCTCTGGGGAGGAACTTGAGGATCTTTTCCAGGATAGGGCCGAAGTCCATGTCGAGAAGACTGCGTTTGTTAGCATAGATATGAAGGCACGGCGAGCGAGAGTACTTACCGATCGGCTTCGTCCATGACCAGATAACGAAGGTTTCGGCTAAGCATGCAGTCAGTGATACTGTCACCATATCCTTAAAGCTGTAAGGTTCACGGTATACTTACAGACTGAACCCTTTCGTCTTCTCCAGGTGATCCAACAGTCGACCGGGCGTCGCAACCACCACGTGCGGCTTCTTTCCCAGCGCAATAGCCTGCTGTACCATGTCCAAGCCACCCAGAATCAGAGCACATCGGAGCGAGATTAGAGTACCCAACGCTTCAAAGGATTGCGCAATCTGGGCGGCTAGTTCTCTTGTTGGGGCGAGCACGAGGGCGAACAGAGGTTGAGGCTTGTCGAGAAGGGCCTGGAGAATCGGGAGGGCAAATGCAGCCGTTTTACCGCTACCGGTCTCCGCAAGCCCGATGATATCGCGGTCCTGCAAGGCAAGCGGGATCGATTCCGCCTGGATCGGGGTTGGTTTTTTGTATCCAAGGTTATCGCAAGCTTCGCAGAGGGCGTCAACGATGCCCTAGCCTTGCTGTCAGTCATCATCCTCAAACTTCGAGTGGTCTAGGTTGCGCACCAAATCCCGGAATGTCTTTGGGGCAGGTTCCTCGTTCCCTTCCCCCGACGCATTGTCGATAGTCTCGGATTCAGCTTCGGAATTGGCTGCCGGTGCTGGTTCAATCGGTGTTGTAGGTTGGGGTTTTGTTTTGGGTTTTTGTATCTGAATTGAGGCTTCTTTTATGGCCCCATTGCCGGAAGAGATCTTCCTGCGTTTGGTCGACATGGTGGCCTTCTTCTTCAAACAATCGCCAGCCTGTGACGCGGATTCTTCTTTTGATGCTTCAACTTTTGAAGACCGGCGATGGAGGGACCAATGCCCCAAAATTACGGGCTTATCGGCGGTGGGGCATGCACGATAAGCTCGGCCCCACCGAAATTTTTGCCCGCCTGCAAGTGTCCGACAGCAGTCAATTGGACTTCTTGGAGCTGCATCCAGTTCGGCGGAACAACATCACCAGCCCCATTATCAGACATCACCATGGCCAAGAGACGCTCAAAAAAGAGAACCCATGCGGGCGCGACAAATCCTGTCACGCCGACAGCAATTAATGGCCATGCGAACTCGAGGGACCCGAAAAGCATGGTTATTCGCATCGGCGCCGGCGAAGTTGGAACCAGCATCAGTCAGTTGGCCACCGATGTGCGACGTGTGATGGAGCCGGGGACAGCAACACGTCTGAAGGAGCGGAAGGGTAATAGGCTACGGGATTATGTTACCATGTGCGGCCCTCTCGGGGTCACTCATCTCCTTCTTTTCTCGAGATCCGAGTCCGGGAATACCAATCTGCGACTGGCGATTGCGCCGCGCGGCCCTACATTCCACTTCAGGGTCGAAAAGTACTCCTTGACCAAGGATGTAAAGAGGGCGCAAAGGCACCCCAAGGGCGGCGGAAAAGAGTACATCACGCCTCCATTGGTAAGGAATCCCGGCTCCAAATCGTCCAGACATACCAGCTAATCACCTTCTAGCTCGTCATGAACAACTTCAGCAATCCTTCCGCCGACGCAAACTCCAAGGTGCCTCGGCATCTCGAGTCCCTCACCACGACCGCCTTTCAGTCCCTCTTCCCCCCGATCAACCCCCAAACAACACCCCTGAAATCGATTAGGAGAGTATTGCTCCTGAACCGCGAACAGTCGGAGGACGGGACGTTCATTGTAAACTTCCGGCACTACGCGATCACAACAAAGTCGGTTGGCCTTTCTAGGCCGTTAAGACGGCTGAACGCGGCTGAGAAGATGCTGAAATCCAAGAAGGGGAAGAAGGGTGGCCTCCCGAACCTTGGGAAGCTGAAGGACATCTCAGAGTTCATGATTGGTGGCGAAGACGGCGAGGGATACATGACGGACGGTACCAGTGGAAGCGAAGCCGACACGGACGCCGAGGTCGAGATTCTGGAGACAGCTGCCAAGAGGGTCCATAGCGGCAAGGCCAGGGCTACCGAGCAGGACAGCGATGACGAGGAGGGCGCGAACGACAACGTCGAGCGGCGGGCTGTGAAGCTGGTTGAGCTGGGGCCTCGGATGCGGCTGCGCATGACCAAGGTTGAGGAGGGCATTTGCTCGGGCAAGGTCATGTGGCACGAGTATGTTCACAAGTCGAAGGAGGAGATCAAGGAGCTGGAAAAGAGGTGGGATCAGCGCAAGAGGGAGAAGGAGGCTCGCAAAAAGCAGCAAAAGGAGAACGTCGAGAAGAAGCGCAAGGAGAAGGCGGGTAACAAAAAGGCTGGCGGTGGAGATAAGGATGATGATGAGATGGATGTGGATGAGTACGATAGCGACATGTACAATGACGACGACTTTGATAGCGAAGGGCTAGAGGGCGACGCTGAGGGGCAGGTCAACGCCCGGATGGAGGAAAAGGGCGAATGGGAGGATGAGGAGGAAGAAATTGCCCAAGGGAGGAGCTCAAAAAGGAAATCTCTCAAGAGATAGCTGCAGCTAAAATGCTGTCTTTAGTCTCTTGCATTCCACGGCGTTTCCGTCTCCTTTGAACAGCTTTTGAAGGGAATCACGCAATTGCTTTTTAGTTGACATCGAACCACTCTGTTATCTTGCCTTTCCTGTGCGTTGAACCGTTTGAGGTTCACTGCTACAAAGTGCTTCCCAAGGTCATGCGGACATGTCACTCACCATCATGATATTCAATCGAAAGAGTAATTAATAAGTGCTAATTCTAATGACCTATATCATAGTCTCAATGAATGAATAACCTATGGTATATGTTGTCATAGGTCTCTGTGGACGACAACACAGGCGTTCTCTCCACCGTGTCGGCCTTCGCTCTACTCGATGACCGGCCCGAATGAAAACCGTTATACAGTGAGTCGGTTGTGGCAAATAACGCTAAGGGAGGAGATTCGGGTTTCATAAACTAGCTGCCAATATGGATCATGTCTGTTCAGGACAGCGATGGGTGTTACTGTCTCTCGACAGCCGGGTCATCATCATTATTATAGTGATTTTCCTGCTAGCATGATTGGATGTAATACCGACAATGTCTTCTATTTGCGTTCGCCGCCGAGATCGGGTGTTGTTTACTCCACCTCCGTCTCGATCGGGTGTTGACTTTTGACCTGCCGTCATTCCAGCCATTCAAATCCAAAACTCATCGCCCGCGGAAGCCACTCATAATAGAAGTGGGATAGTATTCAAATGTTGAAGTAAGCGGCGACATAACCTGCTAACTCGGCGACAAGATGCTGCCGTGCCCATGTTGCCAATGCCAGGAATGACTTCACCGTTCCACAATCACATGCAAGCAGGCTCTCGGGCCCCATCCAGGATCCATCCAAACCCCATCCGTTGAGCCATCCCTCCCGTGCCATCCCGAACCCAAATGCCGCGACCCGACAGCCATAACCGAACGCCCGCCAGAAAGAAAAATGCCCGTGATATCGCCCACCCCAGAACGCCATGATTGATGCAAAGCCATCAAACCCAAACCCCACCCAAGCGACCAAGACCACCCCACCCAATCCCCTAACTCAACCAGCCCCTCCCAGCGCAGCCACCCGGCAAAGGTAAAGATATGTACCTACCCCCTCCGCTGCGCCTCATAGACCGCCAGCGCCCGCTCCAGCTCAGCCAAGCTCCCGCGGTCGCCATACGCGTCCTCCATGGCCGCCTCCTGCCGCCGCCGGCCGGCGGTGCCGCTCGGCCTCGGCCTGCTCTTCGGCGGGCGAGACCCTGCCACTGCCAGAAGAAGAGGGGGCAAAGGCTGCCTGCTGCTGCTGCTGCTGGGTATCGCGGTAGTGGGAGACGGCGAGCCCTGCTGTTACGGCTGCTGCGAGGGGCGGGAGCCTGAGAGGGGAGTGTTAGTTGGCGTTGGGTGAGATTTAAAGGGTGGAGGAGACGGAGGGGGCGGGGGGAGAGGGGACGGTAAGTACCATTTCAGGCTCCTTCCTCGGTTGGAGGCATTGTGTAGGTAGGGGAGGTAGGGCGGGTGCACGCGGGCGGAGGTGGTGAGGAGTCTGGAGGGGGGTTGGCGGTTCATTTTGGTCGTGGTGGTTGTTGTGGTTGTGGTGGTGATGATAATGTTGTGGAGATTGGGTGAGATGGTTTTTTGAGTCCGTTTGGGTCGAAAGGACAGTTGGAGCTGGATCCTTAGCTCGTAGAAGGAATGGATAGATGGCAGCGTCGAGCGAGTCTAAAGGAAACAGAGACGGAGACAGACGGAAACTTGGAGGATGGGGGTGCAAAAGGTGTTCCTTTTAATGAGAGACAGGAAGTGCCGCTTCAGGTCTCAAAAAGAATCAGGCCACAGGTTGGGGGTGTCTCGCTGCATTAAAGCATGCGGCAACGCCCGGTCGGTCGGCATCTGGTGTGACAGAAGGCCCACAGTGGTGTGTTTTGAGTGCGCGGGAGCGGTGCAATGATGCGCATCTCGAGCCATCAGGAGCCATTCGCTGTGGGGGGATTAACCGAGGGAAGAGGATGGTGGGGTTCCCCAGTCCTCCAGCCCGCGGCCCTCCGCTTCCCCGGATATTTTGCGGGGAGCTGAATGGCTGCTTCGGTGCGGGATGGTCGCTGAGGGGTCGTTTCTAGCGGCGGCCACGTCAGGGACCCTGGTTACATCTCGTTGATCGGGCACATTTCATACGGCGAGCGGGCCAAACAAGCGGGATGCGAGATGCGGGATGCATGCAGAACATTCAAAAATGGTGGTCAGGAAGCCACTTCAAGCCAGAGTTAGTGCCCGGTTTTTATTGCACCTGTCTCACTCAAGCCTGTCGACAAATCGTGACGTACTGTAGTTATGTATGAAGTTGCCCTGTCTTTCAAATTGAATTAGCCTCGCTGACATGGACCATCTGCGAGATCAAGAGAGAAAGGCAGGTGTCACGCAATCTTCGACTCTTTCTGGTCGTGCCTTAATAATCCGGACAGACTTTCTTCTTCAGCAACGGAAGCAGTCATACATGAATCTCACGTCGCGTAATCGACTTATGCAACCGTCGGCCAATGATCATACTCCATAATTGACGCAACTCGTTGGTGTTGCAGCGCGAGGTGCTGCCATGTTAAAGAATAAAATCTGTAAAGTCAGAGCGTGAGGTAACGGCTGGCATTACTGCGCGTCCCATTGGCCCCCCCGTCGGATGCAACCTTCAGCAAGCTGCAGCTGCGAGCGGGAGGCGGGCGGAAAGTGGGAGCTGCAGGAAAGAGGCTTGTTGAATGGTGAGCTGCTTTCGGTGCTAGCGTTGAATTAATCCGGTCTTCAGCTCGGCTCCAGCGTTCTCCGAGCTTCGCGGCCAAAGAGGGCGCCACCCCTCGGCGTTAAGAAATAATAAATAATAAAATGATTATTACGCCCAATACGGCAATGGGGAAGTTGGGCGTCGGATACATGACTTCTGAGGTTCTGATTACCTTGAAGACATTTTTCCTAGGATGTGTTAAAGCACCAGAGGTTGCAGCTACCTAGTACACGAAGGACATTACACTGTTTCCTGTTTCATAACTGAGAAGCTGATAGGCTAACTTGGATAGGTAGAGTCTGCGAGTTTGAGCTGTTATATTTGCTAACATAATTGACGACGTTGTAGTAAAACCAGGACAGGTCGACATGGGCACCCGATTAAAAGAAGAAGCCCTTTTGTTTTGAAGTCCAACCGCACATGACGCATCAAGAGACACAATCCATAACCAGCTCAAACCCGCACCCTCCACCTAGGTATATCACAAAAGGGGCACCGTGGCCAAGGTACCGAAGGAGAGTAAAGAACAAGAAGTATGTAACGACAACCAAAGGGAATATGTTGAAACGAGCCAAGCCAACGAGACCGGACTGAGCCATGTGAACCCTCGGCGTCTCCAAATATACAAAACCCATCATCGGCTCATCCTCGAGGGAGGAGTCTTCCCAACAAGCCTTGCCAACAGGTTGTGCGTTGGCTCGTCTTATCCATCAATCGCCCCGCCCTCCAGATCGTATTCGACCTTTAGGTGCGCAGCAGGCGAGCCAGGTACTTGATGAACGACTCGTCGGCAGGCGGCTCAGGCGCGCCCGTTGGCTTCGGGGGTTCACCGGTCGGGTGGGGAGGGTGGGGAGGGTGAGGAGGCTTGCCGGTCGGGTGGGGAGGCACCGGGTGCCAGCCCGTGGGGCGGGGCCTGTCTGGGCCGTCGCCCTTGCCGTCGTCACCCCTCCAGCGCTTGTGGTTCTCGAACGGCCCGCCGGTGGGCCATGGGGGAAGAGGCGCCGGTCCGCCGGTGCCGGTGGGCCAAGGAGGAGAAACCGGAGCGGTGCCGGTGGGCCAAGGTGGGAAAGCCGGAGCGGAACCCGAGGGCCGCGGGGGGAAGGGCAGGCCGGAACCAGTCGGGGCTTCGCCGCCCTGAGCGACGGGGGCCGCGGCGACTTGTTGGAGCGCCGCGGCCGTGGCCAGCACGCTGATGAGGATGCGAGTCATCTTGGTAATGAATGTGAGATGTACGGCGGGGATTGGACTCTGCCGGTATGGTCGGGACTCAGGCTTGAGCTGTGGATGGGATGGTGAAGCTGAAGAGGCCTGCCGAGCCAACGACAATCGGATGGATCATGGTTACTTATATAACCGTGGGGCTCCTTATACCGAAGGGACTTATGGGTTGTCAACCTTCCGCCATACTTCCTCGCGAAACGGTGATGCGATCGGCGAGTCCAGGATGATACTTGACTGGATAAGCTGGCCCTGGATCTTGATACTACATTGTAAACTACGGACCAACCTCGGTGCCGCCGTCCATCAATCACATCATTGCCGCCTCTGGGTTCGAGTGCACTCCGAGGTGCTGGCGATGTCGATGCTTATCGCAAGCATCATCGGCCGAGCAGGTTCACAAGTAACGTTTTAATCTAATCGGGACGGAGAGAAGCACGGCGTACAGCGAATAAATTATCAGGACGATGATCAACGGAGTAACTAAACAAATACCCGGTTCGGGGGGACCACATCAACTTTTCCACCACACAAACATGGATGATTGGGCAAGGCCCTGGAGGAAACCTGGAGGCTCGTTGCGAGTCTGCTCTGCGCCCCCTCGCATTGCCCCTTTTTTTTTCTTTCCTTTGGATACCGACGTACCCAGACGCCGTGTTTCGCTTGGCTTCTGTGCCTCTCCCTAACCGCTGGCGGCTGCGGGTCCCGACGAAGGCACCGAAGGCAGCACACAAGCTTCGGCGACTGTCTAGGTCCTTGGCGCCTGCATTTAATTTATGATCCCTTACCCCTTTTTTTCTCGATATCGGTATTTGGCCTGGCGATCGTTGGATCGTCGCGGTCCCTGGTTCCTGGTCTTGCATTCTTGGCATGCCTGGCAGTCACTTTAGCCTGGCCAACTACCGGAGGTTCGCGTCGAAGCCGGGAGGACGATCCCCGCTGGCCGTTGAGGACTTGATATGCACTGCAGCGAACCTTGGAGCCGCCGCCGAAATTCCTGACGATGAATCGGCGTAAGCTGGCCCGAGCCAGATGCACATGGGGGGCGTGGGGGCATGGGTAAGGGGTTAGAAAGGACAAGTCAATAACCTCTTGATTCTGCATCATCCTCACTCACGTTGCCGTCGTCGTGCGTATGTGCTAGTGCGCGGCCAACTGGTAAGAAACCTCGACAGAAATCATGATTGTACACCAGTTGCTGAAAACCCATGTAAGATCGACCAACGATTCACTAAGGAGCTGTCCTGTTGTCGAAGTTGGCGAGTGCTGAAATTCTAATGCAACACAAGGGCGGCTGGAGGAGAGGGTTAGTATAGCCAAAATCTCAGCCCTGATATAATATTGGCTGGTTGAACCGATTATCTCAAAGATCTCATGTCATTCTCTTCCCTGATGTCGACACCGGAGTTCGAGGCGTTTGCACTGCGAACGGAAACATTGTCCTCCCTCGTCCGTCCGTGATTACTTCGACGCAGATCTTGCGACACTCGGAAGCGAGGTCGTTGGAGAGCGGCTATTGGCGCGGAACCGATCTCCATCAAACCACACTGGAGCCCAAAGGCCAGGTTCGCAACCAATGCATTCCATGAGCCTCGAAACAGGGGTTATCCGCCCGGATCGACTCTGTGGACAGACATGTGATTCGCAGCGTTTGTTCGGCCCGGGAGGAACCAAGGAGAAATTTCTCAAGTTTGTTACGTTCGCCTCCAAAGTACAGAATTCTGGCTGGAGTTCATGGCTGGGATGATGGAAATCGGCGATTGCTCAAATTAACATTCACCGACTTCCCGTGGTCTGTTGGGCCGGAAATTCGAACAATTGCGGTGATAGGTGATGAAGCGAAAATCAAAGAAGTGCCGAGATATCTGCTTTCCATCATTGCGGGCACGAGCTACACAGTCGGAGTGAGGTCACCACTTTGTATTGGGTTTGAGGTTAGTAAGAATAAGTAAGGTAGGCAGGGAGGTACGCGCGGAATCTAAGGGATACACGAGGTGGCAGGCTGGACGGTAAAGGGGGGGCGGATTGTAGATCAAGACGCTCCTTTCCTCTCTTGCGGTGTAGCGAGCGTATATCTAATCTATAGTAAATGCAGCACATCGTTTTGACCCTTGCTACTAACGGAGCCGTATGCCATCGAGGTTGACCAGTTATGATAGGAGAGACGTAAGTTCAACTTGAAGCATGCCATGGCAGCCGTAGCATGTTGCTTCATGGTTTTGTCGGTGCCAGTATTATAGCCGGCCATCGTGCTTAGGCTGTATTTACCATGGCGTGCTGATCCCATTATCTTTTTGCTCGTTCCTCCGTCGAGAACGTAGGGGTAAAGAAGACGCTGATCTGCCAACTGTTATTCCACCAACAGGGAGCTGGTCATTATTGGGAAAGGCGAGGCTGCTGGTCAAGGTTATGCTTGCATTCAACACGCAGCCGCCTGATCACCGAGCGTCATTCCTCAATCGTAGCTCAACGTTCCAGCTCCTACTGACTTACACCGTCGTGGATATCTCGCATTTCGTTGATGCTGAGCCTGGGTGAGAACCAAGTTCAAGTCGAATTACATGACGGCCATGCTCCGAACTCGAGGGGAACAATACTAAGGCTCAACAAAATAAAGACTAGAATCCTGTTGAATTTCTCGATTGCAATTTAGGGACTTTGTCAGTGCTGCCGGAGTTTTTATTCATTATTCATGGTGATGGTGGTTGGGCAACGGCGATTCAAGGCTTCACATCACCGCTTGGCCCGCTGCATCTCGGTTCATTCTTTGATTTTACAGCTATAGCAAGCCCATCATGATTAAGTAGCTCACATTAGTCCAAAGTCAGTTCCGCGTAATCTGAACGTCTACGCTGGGGAATTCCCTGACACCTAGGTTCGTCATTACCCGTTGAGGGACACACTAGGTATTGTCTAAACATAGCTCCGTTGCTCTATTTGCCACATAATGTAGACTTTTATGGTCGCTCTTCGGAATATTTCATTCAATGCCAAACCTTGAAGGCAGGGATGTAGCTCCCATATCACCAGCAGATGCTTGACTCGCCGGCGACGTGCGCCGGCCGCGTCCGCCCAATGTCGGGTAGATGTAGCCACGCTCGAGCCACATTGCCTCACTTTTGCCTCTGATACTTGAACTGGCGAGACAACGAGCACCTTCTAGCCATGTGGCGCAGTTCGCCGCCCGTCTCGCCCCTGAACCCGGAGCATCCTTTCCTCAGCGTGGGCGCTTGTCTACCCATAAGTCACAACTCAGCGCCACCAGGATTCTGTAAAACGGGAATAAAGACCTGACGGATTAACATGACGGCATAGAACATATTCTTTATATTGGAAACGGGACGGATTTTACACGACGACGACGGAACTCTGTGCGGGACACACCGTCACACATACCAAAACGCGCTGGACGCCGTTCTCGACAACCGAACTTTTCAATTCTTAAAATGACGGGAACGCTGGTCCCACCCTGGTACAAAGAGCAACCGACATCCCAATCTGGCCTGCTCGTGGCGGCATTCTTCTTCGGCGCATCGATAGCGGTTGCCGTGGTTGATTCCACGAAAGCCGGCCGACAGTCGATGCGCTCATGGCGTCGACATCATCGAGCAAACGAATACGTAATAATGCTCTGGGCGGTCATCGCCATGTGCATCGTTTCGGCCGTATGTAGCTGGCTGTTTCTGCTCGCCATCATCCGCCCAAGGTGTGCACAACCAGATCAAGCCAAACTGTTGATGGACTGGACCAACTAACGTCGTTTCGTTATAGTATATGGTATTTTGTGGGAATGCGTACGTATGAACCCTGCTCACTAGATTTGCCCATCATTCATTGACGTGGTAGATCATGATAGTCTTTACGTGGGTTATTCAGGTACGTAGATCGACTCTCGCTCTGATAAACAGCGACACGGTGACTGACGGCAACGCAGATTCAATGTTTGATGCAGATCATGGCGAATAGACTCGCTCTAATCATGTACAACCCCGCGAAGGAACGGCGGCTCAAGCTGGGCTTGTTCATCATCATCGGCCTCATCAACGTCAGCGTGTTCTGCATATGGGTCCCAGCCCGGCTGCAGATTAATTCGACATTCATTCAGGTCAATGAGATTTGGGACCGGATTGAAAAGGCGCTTTTTGCCGCTGTGGATATGGCCATGAACACATATTTCATGTGGCTCGTCAAGTCCAAGCTGGTATCCAGCGGGCTGACACAATACAACCTCGTCTACAAGTACAACCTGGCCATGGTTTGCTTGTCGGTTTCACTTGATGTAGGTCGCCTGCGAACGCATATATCGCATATGTCCCAAGTCTAACTTACTGACATGCCATTTTCCATCAGATCATGCTCATCGGCCTCATGTCGTTGCCGGACGACGCAGTGTAAGTATTACTTTGCCCCAACCGACATGCGGACATGTACCAACTTGCCGCTAGTTACGTACAAGTCCACCCCCTGGCCTACCTCACCAAGCTCAGCATCGAGATGAACATGGCGGATTTGATCGGGAAGGTAGTCAGGAGATCGCACGAAGGGGGTGCCAATCTACCGATGACAGATAGCACTTGGGAGCCACATCTAGGAATGGACGCCTTTGACCGGGAATGGCTCGGCAGTGCCAAAAACTTCATCCTGCCCCCAGGGAGCCTGGGTCGTGGCGGCGGCGATGGTCGGGGGCAGATGCATGATCTCAACTTGGACGCTTTGGATGGGAAAGGTAAAGGGAAGAGCTCCGTTCCGGAGCAGGGGGCTTCCAGTTCAGGGACACAGGGGGTGGAGTCGCAGCACAATGAGGACCGGGGGCCAGAGAGGTTACGGGAGCAGGATGTGCAAGACGCAGGATGCTGAGAGAAAGAACAGAGAAAGTCCGGGGGTTTTAATAGCGATAAACCATAATTGGGCTCCTTATGCCGGGTCAACCTTTCCTGCTCGCTCGCTCGCTCTGCACATAACTTGGGGGGAGGCTGACCGGTATGGGCTGGGGTTAGGGTTTTGCACTTCGCCGAGCCAGGTGCCCCACCTTTCCCAACGTCACTCGATGCTCGGCGAGCTGCGTGAAGTGATAGTCTTGCCTTACTACATCTCTATCATCCCTATCATCTTATCATCGCCGAGGGTCCCAAAATGGAAAACGCACAAGATTCCGAGTCTAAGGGGCATACACGGACAAGATCCGGCATAAAAGGCAAGTGGAAGTGGCAAAATCGCAAAGGGGCCAGGATCGTGGTGTTTGAGCATCGAGCTGCTGCTGCCTGCAAATCACGACCATCTGGCGATGCGGCAATTAATTGAAATAGTTGCACTTTTTGAAAGTTGTTTATGATACTACGCAGTCCAAGATGAAAATTCGCTAATCTTGTTCGTTTTTGCAGCAAAGCGGCCCCGCTCATCTACCAAAGGACCTCTCGATGACGAGTGAGTGTCGCGATTTCCTTCCCCAATGCCAATGCCAGGCTGTAACGTGACACATCACCCTGACCGTGACTTCTCGGAAAGCGGCCCTCTAGCATCACCTCTTTCTGCAGACCAAGTCCAGCAAACACTTTCCCTCAGAAACCATCCCAGAAGTCCCGCTCTCGGATCACCCATGATGCCGCGCTCCCCGGCCCATTCCCCGGCCCCAACCGGGAAACGACTCCCCGTGGGCAGCGCACCCCCCTTGAAACAGGGCCCAAAGGACTTCTCGTATCTTTTGCGTCCGGAAATCTACCACCCATTGACGCCGCTCAACATCCCGCCGCCCTTCCGTAATCCGCCCAACCCCCCGGCCCCGGATACGCCCATCCCAGACCTCGTCGCGCAGGGCTACTTCCGCGCTGCCGCCATCTCCGCCACACAAACCCTCACCGGTGGCACCGTCGACCCCACAGACCATACCCGCATCTTCGACCTACTCTACACCCGCCTGGCCTGCCTCACCCTGATCGATGCCACCACTCTCGCCGCACAGGAGGTCAAAGCCTTAGGCGACGTACACTCCGTCTTCTACTACACCTCCCCCGCTACCCAACCACAACAATCGCAACCTCCACAAACCCCCCAAACCCCCGGACCACAAGACACCGGCACCACCGGCACCACCACCACCACCACCACCACCACCACTCCAACGCACGTCGTCCCCTGGCCCCTGCGCCTGCTCGCCGTGCGCTCCAGGCCCTCGGTTTCGGCGACCCGCGCCGCGCCGTCATGAGCTACTACGAGCTGGCGCGCGAGGCCCGCGCCCGCGTGGCCGCCGCCCGCGCCGCGCACGACCATTCCGCCGCCGAGGCCTGGAAGGAGCGCCTGGCGGACTTGGGCGTGAGGGTCGCGGGCGCGCTGGTAGAGATGGATGATTTGGCGGGGGCCGTGGTGCATTTGCGGAGTTTGGGTGGTGGTAATGGGGGTGGTGTCGGGGGGATGGTGGCGGTTCGGAGGGCGCTGCTGTGGTTGCATCTGGGGGATGTGGATGCTGCGAGGGCGTGCGTTGTGGTTGCTGGGGACGAGGCGGCCGGGGGTGGAGGGGTCGAGGAGCGGGTGGTGACGGCGCTGTGTGATATGGCAGATGGGGAGTATGACACTGCCTTGGGGAAGTGGGCCGAGTTGAAGGAGCTAGTGGATGATGAGATGGTTGGTGTCAACATGGCGGTTTGTTTGTTGTACGTGGGGAGAATGCATGAGGTAAGTGGGTTGTTTTGCTGGTCCGTTTTGAGCATAGTAGATGCTATCGTGATGGTTGCTGACGTCAAAACAGGGCCGTGCGTTGCTGGAACAGCTCGTCGACGCCGGTCGAGCCTCGCATACGCTGCTCTTCAACCTGTCGACTATGTATGAGCTCTGTACGGATAGGTCACGGGCGCTCAAGGTGGGGTTGTCGGAGAAGGTGGCCGCCATGGGAGATCGGATGGGAGGCTGGGAGAAAAACAATGCCGACTTCAAACTGTGAATATGGTAGGGTCATTAGGGTTTGAATAGATGAGATGACAGGTGAATATAGCTTCTAGTGCACCGTCTTGTTGTATTTAACTAACAATCTTCCTCTCCGTCTCCCACTGCTCCTTTTCCCATAATTACTCACCATCAATTCTTTCCCCGTCAACCGTTTGTCTTTTGCCCGTTCACTCATACAGTATTGGCAAGCAAGGCGAAGAGTCATATCGTTCTCTATTGCAGGCACACTTGAGGAGTTTGTCAAGCTAGCTGGCCTACCTTGATTGCTTGCAGTTCCCTTCTCTCGACTAGAAATTAGTGTGTCCACAACGCGACAGAGCACAAACTTACATTCTCCGAAAATGGTATATCTATACCCGCCCCCTACATCAACTTCCCATCCACTTCTCATTTGCTTCGAAACTTTTTCATTCCTATCTCAAGTCTATATATATATCTCAAAACACTATTTTTCACCTGCCACACCAGCACCCATCGACATGTCGCTGACCAAGTCAACCAGATGGGCCACTCGCCGCAACATCTCGACCAACAACCCGCAGCCCCGCCCTCGCCGCCATTTTGCCCCCCCCGTGGCGAGCCCCCTACCTTCCTGGACCTGCCGCGCGCCATCCGGGACCGCATCTACCACTCGGTCCTCCACGACAGCGCGCCGCCGTCGCCCGACCCAGATCCAGACTTCGACTTGACCACGCCGCCACATGTCCCCTCGCCAACCTCGGCCTGCTGCGCGCCTCCCGCCAGCTCCACGACGAGGCGGCCGCCGTGCTCTACGCCACCGTCTACTTGGGCTCCGACGCCCGCGCCGCGCTCAGGTATCTGGAGTTTATGGGCGAGGGGCGCAGGCGGCAGATTCGGAAGCTGACTGTGTTGTATAAGTGCCATGGTGGTGAGGACTGGCGGGTTGAGCACAACTGGATCCCGGTGTTTGATCTGCTGTGGGAGTCGTGGGCGTGCGTGCTCCAGGTGGATGTTGATTTTGCGTCCTTTGGGGGGTGTCCGGATCGGGATGGGGCGGTGGTTGCGAAGAGGACGTGCCGGTTTGAGTGGGACGAGGAGACGGATTGTTTTTGGCGCGGGTTGGCTTTGTTTACGACGGCAAGAGAGATCCGGTTCTTGAACCCCGTTCCGGAGTACTTCGTCCGCAAGCTAGCTAGGGAGCTCCGGTGGCGGGTGGAGGGCCGCGCGATCGAGGATGCTCGAGGGCTTCCGCTTAGTCCCTTCGTCGGAAAGTTGGTCAACCCGACCTATCCCGACGAGGCAAACAAGGCTTGCGGGAAGCATGGACTGGCCGATCAAGGGCTCAGCCTTACCGATAAACCCACACGCAGCAAATGGAATGAGATCCAGATCGTTGGGCCTTCCCACAACGACACCGGGCCAAGGATACACTTTTTCGATCTCCCGTTGGAGATCCGTACCATGATTTACGACGAGGTGTGCCGCGATTGGGAGTTCAAGGCATACTGGCCCTCTGAGCCGGCGCGTTGGAGCCTGGGGCTCGGCCTCCTCTCGTGTGCAAGCAGATCTGGGAAGAAGCTTCGCCATACTTCGCCAAGACGGTTCGCGTCTTTGGGGGGTCACCCCTTGGTGATATCGAGAGGGTAGGTCCCAGAATTACCTCGACGAGGGCTGTGGATCTACACTTCTCATGCTTCTGCCCCTCTGGCCCCAGACACCTCCGCCTTAACAACGAGACCATCTTCGCCAAAGAGGACCCCGTCCGGCGGTATGCTCCGGGTCCACTTACCCAGGTTTATCCAAACGATGAACTTGCACGGAGCTACAAGGACGAGTGGACCGAGGTTATGAAGCAGATCCGATCGCGCCCCAACATCCGCGAGGTGGAGGTCACATTTATCTCATGTTGCCGCCAGCCAGCCACCTACGATACCTGGATGCCACACCGAACGCCGGGATATGCCGACAGTTTGCGATCGTTCTGTCTGACCCTCGAGGGCCAATTTATCTCCCTCCTCCTCGCGGCCTGCCACGGGTTCGATGTGGTCACTCTTCGTGGGAAAGTCCCTCCCAGCCTAGCTGTACGGTTCGAGCAGCCAGACACGAGCCAAGGTCTCTCGTTACAGGTCATCAGTAAGCAGATGGCCGCTTTTATCAAGGGCGTGGAGAAGGAGACCGCAGAGAGGGACGCAAAGGACCTAAATACCTTGGACCCGACCTGGGCTAAGCAGACGCCGTACCCTCCGCTACGTTACCACCCGGCAAAGAGCCCTCCCCCGCACTTTGTGCTGGGAAGGACCATGCGAGGAAGGTCAGCTTGGTCATGGTTGGAGGAGAGAAACAAAGGAGCCGGGGTCGCGACGGGGATGGAACTTGTCTCTGGGCCACTGTTTGCTGAATCATGGGAAAAGGTTTCAGAGGTCTTTGATTTTGATAACGTTGTTGTTAAAGAGGATGACCTGTAGTGGCCACATGCTAATATTTAATAATAATAATAACTAATATTACACACAATTCACCCGTTGCGACCAGCCTCTCCCCGCAGCCTCCTCGCCAGCTCCACGGCCAGTGTCTCCCGCGAGTGAACTAGCCACCGCTACTACTACTGCCCGTGTTTAAAGCAGGACCCGCCTTATGCGACGAACAGCGCCGAAAGCTGCTGAGAAATCTCATCCTGTACTTTCCCCTCCTTTTCATAACCCTGTTTTCTGAAGCGATGACTCCATGGCTGGATGACGATGCGTGCAAAGAAAGGAAAAGACTGGCCGTGGGACGCTTGATTCTATAACATTTTGGGTCTGTATCAAGGTGCAAACGTGGGCAGCTAAAACTGACCTGCTACGGCCCTACCGCGATTTCGCCAATTCTCCAGGTGCTCTGAGCAATACTGCCGGCCTCCGAGACTATTGATACTATGAAAGTGGCCTCTTCTGTGTACTCCTTCTGTATGGTAGATCCTGCAATGTCTATTTTTTTATGCCTTGTCGTGTCATACCCCTCCTTTGCCACTCGCCGGTCCCAGGTGACCGATTCGACTTTTTGTTGAAAGCAACCTCGCTTTTAGTGTGAAGATGTTGCCGGGTAGGTTGTCAGACAGCTTCCACATTGAGCCTAGCATGTACGTCGGTATCTGCGCATCACGACGCACCAAGCCAGCCTCCGGCGCACTCAATACTTCCTCTCTCTCAGCCCCTTGACTGCAACCACCCCTTACCCCTCGTTCACACACAACCTCCCATTGCCCCATCCATTCACAACCCTTCCGCCACCCCTTTCAACCCTTCCACCGCCTCTCTCACCACGTCCACCCCGCCAAACACAACCCCCCCCTTCTCCCCACAGTCCGCCACCACCCTCCCCAACACCCTCTCCCCGCCCACCGGATCCAGCACCGCACCCCCCGCACACTCCACCACCAACGCCAACGGACACAGCTCATACAGCCTCCGCAGCTTGGGCCCGTCGCGCGCCGTCACGGGGCTGACATACAACCCTTCCCCGCGCACCAGCATGTGCACAACATCGGGCACCAGGCCGCCGGCGTAGCGCAGGGTGTAGCGCTGGGCGATGTACTGGTTGATCAGGGACATGTAGGCCGGGGTGTCGGCGGCGGCGCGCAGGTTTGCGGGGGAGAAGTAGCGGGAGCGCGGGGAGGGGTGAGGGTGGGGCGGGTGAGGTGCCAGGTTGGTTCTTCTTTTTCTCCGGGCTGGGGTTGGGGGGAGAGGGCGAGCTCAAAGCAGGTTGGCGGGGTGTCGGGGCTTGGGGTGCGTAAGGCGACAATGGCGGTGGTGCGCGGGCCGAAGACGCCCAGGATGGCGGCGACTTGGCGCGTGCTCGGGTCTTGGTTGAGCGCGGTCGCGCCGTCCCAGAGGGAGAAGATGGCGCCGACTGTCCAGTTGGCTGAGATGATGGAGCTGCCGTCGAGGGGGTCGAAGGCGAGGGTGTATTGTTCTTGGGTGGAGGAGGTGGAAGGAGGGACGGTGTGCTGGATGGGCCGCTCGATGGGGTCTTCTTCGCTACTGGCGGTGATGATGGACGGGCATTGGGCGATGGCTTCCCGGATGACATTCTCGGCTGCCACGTCGACGTTGAGTTCTAGTGGTGTTAGTTCTCCTGCTAATGCTTTTATGGTCATGGGGATGGAGGACACACGGTCATCGCCGAAGGTGTTGGCGGTGCCCACGGCAGCAACATTGTGAGAACCACGCAGGGTCTGGGCTACCCCAGCTACACTTTGGAGTAGCTTGGGGATGACCGAGGTAATGAGGGTCTCGCGGGATCCGTCTTGGGGAAGCACGGATCGTAAATGCTCAATGAGAGAAGGAGAGGCATTGCTAGAGTCGGATGTGTTCCCCATTGTGAAGTTGTGGACTTGCTGAACTGAGTTTATCGTCACTAAGAACAATACCCCTTTATTTTTCGGGCCCTGTTTATTGTGTTGTTGGTTGGTTGTGAATGAGGGTGTGTATCAACGGCAATTCGTAATATTGTACGGTTAATGGTTGATGCGTTGTTTACAAGTCCACACAATGAGTATCCGATGCGCCTACGCAATACAATTCCCATGACCCCGCAACGCCGAAACCGCAATCGCAAAGTTCCCAGGCAAGTGAGCAATTGACCCAACAGAGCTCCACCCAAGGGTTAGGGTCCATGCAATGTTTCTGTAGGGTACCCCTGATTCAGGGGTAAACAACAAACCATCTTCAGCTCCCTCAACCCATAGGGGTATGGTAGAAGTGTTAACGAGAGCAAACACACCTCAGTACATACATAATCACAAGAGTCATTGTTCAAAGACTCATTCAAGTGGTCTAAACTGACTCGAACCCTGGGAACCAACAACAATGCCCGGGCAAAGACCTGAGTTGCTGTGAATTTCCAAGTACCGCTTGAAGAGACGAAACTTACTATGCTTATCGAATCCTCATAATTTCAGACGGCAAACCACCGGTTTAAGCCCTAAGAGTCTTTGGCCACCGCCTTTAAATGCCACCTTCCTGGTGCTCCTCGTCCTGTTTCTTCGTGCACAGGAAAATATTCGAGTTGGTTAAAACCTTCCCGAGCCGATCCTGTTTTGTTTCCCATCTTCAGCACTTCACTTCCCACATTCAACGCTTTACTTCCTTTATTCAACGCTTTACTTCCCACGTTCAAGATCTCGCTTCACTTTTCACACCCAGCGCTTCACCTCCTACATTCAGCGTTCACTTCCCACATCGAGCGCTTCGCTTCCCGTGTTCAACATCTCGTTTCCTACGTTCAGAACCTCGCTTCCCAAGATCATCATGATGGACATGGACCCGACCGACTACAGCAGTGAGCTGGCAGCCAGCCATGGCTCTCAAAGCAGCTCAGGTATCGTTACCTACTCTCCCGCTCCAACATCGCTGTGACATAGATCATTTGTTGGTCGCGCCTTTGAATGCCAAAACCACGATTACTGACATTATCGACAGAGGCTACAGCTACAGGCATGACGCCTCCACCTCTGACAAACGGCCGCAAGCGCTCCCGTTCGGCTTCGGAATTCGAGTCTGTTGCTCCCGAAGTCACCGCTGCCACTCAAGACAGACAGTTCCCGCCGCGCATGGTACTCTTGCACCTGAGTGCCCTTTTGTCTTGCGAGGAGTCTATCACCTCTGTGTCGAGGACCCTCGCCGCCGCGGTCTTTCCCGAGGAAGACCTGCCCAAGTTCACAACGGAGGCGATCATCAGCGCCTACTCCAGGTCCCCGTTGGCCTGGGACATCCTGGGGGCCATCATCGGCCGCGAGCTCACCTACGAGGAAGCCGCGCGCGCCAAAGAATGCTATGCGCGCATTCACAACGAGGTGGGTGGACCACTGCTCGGGGCAGCGCCCCATGCCAAGGAGTTCCTCGAGGCGCTGCGGCGCCACCGCGACGAGATCAAGTTCGCCGTGATCTCCCAGAACCCGCCGGCCGCCGCCGCGACGCTGGCAAAGATCGGCCTCGGCCACCTCGTCGAGGTTGTAAGTACAATTCCAGTCAAACCTCACCAACCCACCAACCCACTTCCATCCCCCATCACCAACCTGTCCATCCCATCATACCCCCCACACCACCGTCCATCCCATCCCCACCTCCCACTCCCCAACAAAAACCCAACCATCCCATCTCCAACAACCCTCGCCCTTCTAACTCTCATCAGATCATCCCGCGCATCCACATCCAAGCGCACTCCTCGCCGCCCGCCACCGCCGCCAACTTCCTGCGGGAGCACTGGGCGCGGATGGTGGCGCCGACCTTCGCGGCGCTCTGCCACGGCGGGCCCGCCGTCGCCGCCACCCTGAGCGCCGAGGCGGCGGCCGCGCTCGCGCCCCTGCACCCCACACAAACGCTGGTCGTGTCGTGCGGCCTGTACGACCTCGCCATCGCGCAGCCCAGCGGCATGCAGACCTGCTGGGTGCGGCGCATCAGGGATGCGGGCGAGGCGGCTGCGGCGGCGAGGGAGGCGTCCGTCGCGGTGGGGGGGTTTGATTTGGTGGTGGAGGGGTTGGATGGGGTTCGGGAGAGGCTTTTTGGTGGGGAGGGGGGGATGGAGACGGAGGGAGAGGGAGGAGCAGCAGCAGGGCGCGGAGGGGGGCTGGGGTGAGCGGGCTGGGCAGGTCGAGCAGGACATGGGGGGTAGTGTGGCGGTTGCTGCTGCTGCTGATGCTGCTGATGGCGGCGTGGAGGAGGTTGCGGAGAGTTGTTCGGGTGAGGAGGAGGTGGTTTCGCTTTCTGGCGATGAGGACTCTGAGGTGGAGGTCGTCAGGGTGGTGAGGGTAGCTGCTGCTGCTGCCGAGGAGGTCTGATGGGCGGTTACTTTTGGCTCTTAGGCCATCCAGGGGGCTTGGTAGGCTCACATGAGGCGTTTGGAGGCGAGGACTGCTGCTTTACGGAATGCCACCTGCTTTTACTCCGCTTGCTTCTCCCAATGTGTTTTGAGTTTTCCCTTGCCGTTTTGCTTTGCCTTTATGTGGTGTCTGTCTCGGATTACCTTATCCGGAGGCGCCGTCTGTTTCCAAACTGCAAAGCCCGCCGGATGTTGGTTTTACCCGTACGCTATTGTTTCTAGCTGGGTCTCGCTTGCCATTCCTTGTCCGTCAAAAGACCGGCATCCCGAGAAAGAATGGTCGGCTGAGAGATGACTGAAGCGAATCACAGGCAGGAGCGACGGCTGTGTTTTGCGGACTTGCCGGCTAAGTCACATAGGCGAAGCCTACTAGCCTCAAGGTCTTTTGCTAAGATCATCAAATCACGTTTTAGGTATAACTTCAATCAACTACCCACTCGGCAATGTCCTTAATACGGATATCATCACAGCCACATGGTATTTGCTCAATCTGTTGGCCCACCATTTTCTATCTACACCTTCGCGCCACCATTCCGCAGCCGCTTACGCACAAAGGCCCGGATATCATCGTCTTCCAACTCATCGATGTCGACCGTCCTACCGTTCTTCAAAACCTCTTCCATATCTTCCTCAATTAAAGCGTCCTTCCCTGTAAAAAGCTCCCATACCGAGATCGCCAACGCGCACTCGTCGTCAATAACCGTCGGCGGCCCATACTCAGGATAGCCACGGCTCGGAGCTAGATATCGCTCGCTCACAAACCCTTCCCAATCCTCGACGTTTTCGTCAGCGATAAGCCTAGCCGAGTCGAAGTCGCATAAACGGAGTTTACCGTCGCGACACCGCAGGAAATTGGCGGGCTTGATATCACCGTGTACGATACCAAATTCGTGACCGTGAAGCCGCTCAACTAAACTAACCATCTCGTCCTTGACTGCTACCCGTTGCTCGACGGGCACAAGCTTGAAATTGAAAGGTGTTGCAAGCTCCATAACGAGTCCCTCGGGCACCAAAACACCATCCACCTCGCGTAATACTCGAGCCAAAGGGGTGATGGAACAGTCACCAGCCACCTTCATAAAGTCAACCTCTCGCTGACTGGCATGCTCCTTATACGCGAAGCCCGCAGGACATTTGTACACATAACCGCTACCTCCCAACCCAAGGAACTTGAGGTTCTTTGGTAGTAGCATCTCGTGTTCTGTCGTAATTGTCTGTGGAGGAGGCGGGCCTGGTAATGGCAAAGGCCCTGCAGTATCCTCCTCTCTCTGTTCTTGGTTGAAGGGACTACTAACAATGGTTGGTTGAGAACCGTCTCCTTTGTTGTGCAAGAAGAAGCCGCGGTCGTCGACGAGGTCACGATTCGTTGTGCTATCTGATCCATCGAGGATTACGCTCGCCTTTTGTCCAACTACCCTCGCTGCATTGCTCTTTGGCGGGACATCAGGTATTTGGTTTCGTAGCTGACTTGCTCCTGCCACTTTATCGGTTTCTTCGCTTTGTAACACCGGGAAGAACCCCAACTCATCGATAGGGCCGACGATCGGGGATCCGTGTGATCCATCGAGGATTAGGGTTGGTTTCGGCATCGTCTCTATTCTCGGGCGGCTGCTTGGTTCAAAACACCAAGTGTCAGTTGAGGCAATTGGAGGATAATGGTGGGAAATACGATGGCTTTAGACATTACCTAGTGCTAAACTGTCGTGCTCAATTAGTGATGTGCTGGTGGGTTGTTCTGAAACTTCCGCTGGTCAAAGGCAGCGAAACGACACTAGGTACTAAGGAATGCATTCAGCGCCGCTGCCGCCCTCAGAACACGTGACTGGCTGTGAGTGTTGGCCAGCGGATTTGTGAGGTTTTGTGTGACGCGTTAGCCACTAGATTCACTGATGAACACATCAGCAACAGTTTAACTACAGATTTAGGCTTGTGGTCGTCGTGGACCTGATGGATGATGGAAGGTTTTCGAGTTGGTCGATGTGGTATGAGTTGAGAGGGACACTTCATTCGCTCATTCAAAAGTTCCCATGACCAATCAAACCATCAAGATGCAACTGTCCTACGGTCTTCTGCTCTAAGATTTAAGACTCACTGGCATCTTCCAAAGAGGGCCAAGACCCAAGGTTACTTAAGTGTGTCCCTTTTCCCTGGCGCTGCCTGCCATCTTTCGGGTTGGAATGAGAGGAGAATACGGTTATTATGTGTCAGTCTTTGTCGGTTACCTTGATTGCTTGGTTACAAAGGGTTAGGCACTGGCCTCTGGGCGCTGGTGGATGTTTCCGGCCTTGTTGAATTCATATTACCGGCGAGGTACATACAATCTTCCCGGCGGCCGCTATCTCATTGTTTTTTCTAGCGAGTAATTCACACCCAAACCCTGCTTTCCCATATGCGTTTGCCCAAGCACAACACCAAAAGGCATTCTAAATCAATACTGAAATGCAGCGGCATATATGTACCGCCGAACAACTATCTACCCTACCTATTCAAGCTTAATGTTGGCGGCGAGGTACTCATCCAGACCGGTCAGGGGATACGGCAGCAGAGCAGTCGTCTCCTGGACCAACTTCTCCGTCTCCGGGCCAAAGTATCCGCTGTCCGCAATGAACCTGAACATGCTCACTGCCGGCTCCTTTGCCTCGTCCGGCAGGAAAGTCTTGTACACATCTTCCGACACACACACATACTTGACCACCTTCCCAGTCACCTTCGAAATCTTCTCCACCACCTGCTCAAACGAAAACAGCCCGCCCGCCACACACAGTTGCTTCCCCTCAAACCGCTCCGGCTCCGCCAGCACCGCGCCAACCGCCTTCCCCGTATCCGCCACCACATCAATCCACGGCAGAACGCGGTCCCGGGCACCATGCTGGTAATCGCATACCCGCCATCCCCCGTCGGGCGCGGTGCCATCATCCCGCCCAGATTCTGCATGAACGACCCCGGGGCATAAAACGCGCTGCGCACCGGCAGCGAGCGGATATACGCCTCGACCTCGCCGCGCGAGTCAAACGCCGGCACGCGGTGCTTCCCGCCCGTGACCGCCTCGGGGTGCACCTCGCTGCTGTAGACCAGGTACCGCGCCCCGGCCGCCACAGCGGCATCGGCCGCCGCTTTCCCGTGGCGCACCTCGATCTCCTTGGTCCGGTCGCCGGCGTAGATGGTCGTGGTGGTGATGAACACAGTGGTGTCGGCACCGCCGCCGTCCAGGGCGCGGCGCAGCGACTCGGCGTCGTCGAAGTCGCCCTGCACGACCTCGGCGCCGCGGGCGCGGAGGGCGAGGGCGGTGGGCTGGTTGGGATCGCGGGTCACGCCGCGGACGCGGTAGCGTGCGGCGAGGGCCGGGTTGGAGAGGACGAAGTCGGCGACGGAACCGCCTTGTTGACCGGTCGCGCCGAAGATGACGAGGAGTTGGTTGCTCATGGTGGTGGTGAGGGTTGGGTTGTGGAGTGGTTGGTGTTGTGGTTGATGTATAGATGGTGTTGCAATTTGTGAAATGTTTGTGAGTGTGAGTTACTTGAGAGGGTGAGCTGCTTGAAGTTGTGGCAGTTCGCCTTTCCTTATAACCTCTTCATCGTTGATGGCCAGGTCATTATGTCATTGGGGTCCTTGCTTGTATGTTCCTCTTGCCTTTCCATGCCCCAAAGCAACGACCCTGGGTATGTCCGCAACAACCATTGAAATGGACGGAGCTCTGGCCAACGAAGGCTTCATGGTAGCAGTTGAGAACACGGGATGTAACATAGGGTTTACGGGGACCGGAGATGGTAACCTCTAACCGGAGATATGGCGACCAAGCCAGTTTGTGAACGGCTAAGCCCGCAACTGCGACGCTAGGGAAGCATGCGGGATGACAGTATATCCGGATGCTTCACTGCAGAGTTACAGTCGAGGGTTGGGTGAGTTCGCTGTGGCGATAAGATTCTAACACCGGCGTAGCTGGGTTGCTCGGCCGGACCTTGCGGACTCGTCGGTCTTAAGACTTTTATCCCCATACGTCTTGGCATCACTCCAATCCCGTGGTGGTGGGGGTAATTTGTTCGGTGTTCTGGCAGCAAACGCCCGAACGGCACAGGCGGGAATCTGGGAAGCAAACTTGCTGTAAAGCCCCTAGGCCAGCCAAGAAATCACAAATGTGAGCAGTTGATAATTGTCAGAGAACCGGTCACGCAGAAGGGATGCCTCAGTTCATGGTATGTTGTCTGCGCCCCGATGAGCTGGGCCGCGACGGCAAGCGATACTGAAAGAACGAACGAAGCAAGCAAACAGGTACTGCAACGAGGGGTGGCTACATTTTGGTGCTGGAAGAACTATCCCGATCCCGGGTGGGTGCCAGTTGGTTTGGCCATACAGTTGTTGGGTATCATAACGTGCTAAAACTCTCATAAGCTCCTGTCCAGCAGCCCCCGTCTCCCGCTCTCCTCAATAGCCATGCCCACGTCGGCTTCTGTGCCGATCGCCGGGATGCCCATGCCTGCTACTCCGATGGTGATTGGGCCACCCGTAATCTGCTTGGTTGTGGCCGTGGCCGCGATATGAATGGTTGCTTCGGCCTGGATGGCGTGGCTCTGACTCCCGAATCGTCTCTTCGACCTCGACTTCCTGTTCCTCGTATTCGTCGTTGAAGTGGCGACTGACAAGGTCCTTTTCCTTGCGCGCTTCGTCGGCATCAAAAACAAACCGCTGCGTCCCTTCGCTGGGGGCCCTCTTGCGCTTCGTTGACCCACTCCCCGGCAGCGAAGGGTTTGTTGCTGGCGACGTGGCCGAGCCGGGCGTGACGGACCGGGTATCTACCACGTCTGGTGTGCATCGATCGCACCACCCATGGTAACGGCGATGCTTCTCCTTGGCTACGATATTGTTGATGTCGATCTTGACATCCATCACTTTCTGGACGGCAAGTTGAGGACCGACCTTGGTGGACTTTGGGAACTGCGTATACAAATCCAGCAAATCCAACATGGTCTCGAGCACACATGCTCTTTGGGTATGCCAGGCAGCAGGACTCTTGAACTCGTTTATCCTTTCCGGGTCGGTATCCAGGAGAAGGGCCGTCAGCTCGAGGATAGCGAGTACCAGTGTGAAGGTGGCTTGTTTGATGGGCGCAAAGGTTTTGTAAAGGTCGATCGACATGTTGTAAGCGATACGAAGAAACTTCTTGCCCTCCTCCCGGGTAGCGTTGCTCTCGCGCGGAAACATCTTCCTGACCATCTTTATGAGGAGTTTTTGGGGATACTGGACCCGAAAGTCGAACCCGATTGTTTCCAAAATGTGCCGCTCCAGCCCGACAGTGAAGCGAGACGGAGCCTCGAATATCTTTGGACGAAAATCAGCAAATGTTGCCAACGAACTTCAACCGCGCCCGAGATTGTCCATTCCCTACCTTGTCATCAGGCGTTTTGTGGTCGTGAGGGTTGTCTGAGGTTGTGCGCCGCGCAGAGAATCTCCTTCGACTTCTTTATCGTGTCTTCAGCCTTGCAAGCGACAAATAGAGCTGCCAGGGCAACGTCCTCGTAATTGTATTCGTTGCTAGGAAACCGTACGCGGAACTTGTGGTAGTATATCGCCGCCGTGTCGAACGTCTTGACCGGTCTGCCGAGTGTAGGTGTCAGCGATGCTAAGTCGCTATTGTTTGGAAAGCGGTGGAGATACATAGCACATACAATTGCAAGCTTTGTCGGACGCCATCGATTAGTTGGATGCCCTTCAGCCGGTAGCCATCCTCCCGCGCCTCGTCGTAGGCTATCTGCTTCATGCTCTGCCGGAGCCCCTGTTCGGAGTTGTACTGCGCAGGTATCGCCGAAAGACCCGACGGAGGGCCGACCGGAAGGTCATCCGTAGGTGCGGCTGGCTCCCGACTAGCAGGTGCCGAAGGTTTCGGTTGCTGTGGCGCCATTGAGTCGTCGGCCCGGGGTTGGGGGAGAAAAAGAGGAACTTGGCGATCTTGGATGGTTGGGGAAGCTGTGCGTAGAGGAGTCTCGACCTGCGGGCAGCAGACTCAGAGGTCGCTAGGGTGAAACGAACCGGAAAGGTGCATATAATCCTCGTTTGCAAATTCTACCCCATCGATTCGAGTTTCAAGCGATTAAAACTGGGTTTCTTTCAATGCAATGCATTCAGCGAACTCAATGGTGTCGCGGCAGCAGCCAGTGACGAACCGAAGTCTGCCCAGCACCGGGCCGCGTGCATCAGCGGGTGGGTCTCCAGATTACAAGAGCCCCACTCTCGGGCCCGTTTGAGCCAATCGAGAGGTTCGATGAACGACCGCAGCTGTCGCAGTCTGTGGTTGGTGGAACCTAAACTTTACTGTGGTACGGATACTTCGAAGGTTCCTGGAAAACAAGTCCGAGAAGCACGTCGTCTGCCGGGTCGGGCATCATGTGGTGGGAAGGTTGTAGAGAATCCGAGCGGTGGCGGACTCAAATCGTGAGTCACCTCTATGCTAGAATTTTTACAAATCGAACATAAAGCATCGTGTGCACTTTGCCTTCCTCGATCCACCACCATCGCCCATTCTTCCTTTACCCACTTTCTGATAATCCCCCACGACTCGACCACAACCCCTCAACACATTTTCTGCCGCAGTTCAAGGCATCGATCACTTCCACCTACTCTCCCTTAAAGCAATATTAATCACGTTGTACATCTTAGCATTCGCCATTTATCATCGACAATGGCATCAAAAATGGCGACAATGGCAGCGGCCCATAATGGCGAGGTTACTAATAAGCAGCACACAAAGCTGCCAAAAATGCCGCTTCACCAAGCGTATCACCGCTTCCGGACCGATATAGAGTCATCTCATCGCGAAAGGATTCTTCGGGAGAGCGGGATGTGGTATTTGCCTCCCTGCGTATCCCTCGATAGCATTCCGAAGGACATGAGGATCCGCCATATTCAGAGCTGCTGCAACAAGTCGGCGCCCATTTACATCCTAAAGAACACCGAATTTGGCTGGGAAATCTGGGACCTGCTCTATGCGTTGCTGCATAACTATATTTACCGGACATGGTATGTTCAAACCCCTCCCACTGTAACGGTCCCAGGAGTATATTGCAACTATCTGGTGACGACTCTACGAGTACACTAAGCTTGAAGAAGAAAAGGAAAGATGAGGGAGTCTGGCAGCTCGTGGCTGCTTTATGATCGCGAGTGCGGTGGCCCGAGCGCATTGCTAGAATGTTTGGTGTGCTGTGGGGCAACTGGGAATAGCTTCATCCAGGGGTTCGGTGGATCGTGCTTGTACGTGAGCTGGCCGAGGGTTACCGAGGCCCACCTCGGGCACAGCCCGTTACACCCACCAGATGCAACCACCCGTTTCTGGCTTCCATGTGCTACCCTGTCGCTCACGGATATCGCATTCTTCTTTTCCTTTTCTATTTTGAGCCTCAATGCACGTTAACCAACAGGAACAACTTACTAACGCCTTGTGTAATGATTGATAGGTTCCAGCCGTACCGGAGCGAGATTGACAACGGGCAGTTCCTCGTCCAACCCATAGCCGTCCGTTCGTTCCCTGTGGGTCTGACGGCCGCCACATCCACCCGCCCTTCCGAGACTGCCCATTTCGTAACGTCGCTGGGTCGAGCGATTTGCACCCATGTCGAGACCGCGCAGCAGAAGATCGGTAGTCGTACCCACGGTCAAAACGCGTATATCTTGAAGCAAGACGAGTTGGATGCCCTTCTGAAGGCCATCGGCCTGGGTGCTCGCGACTCGGACATCATCGAGGACCAGAGCCTCCTTTTGGTACAACCATTGTTTCGCGCCGTGGCGGTCGTTTTGCGGGGCAGCGATTTCGATGTTTTCACTCAGGACATCTCCCAGATCCCCGTTCTACTCGTCCTAACGGGAAGCGAGGAAGGCTTGAGTGCCCCAATTACGTTCGATGGCATTGGAGACCAGGTTGTCATACACCGCCATCAGTCGACGGATTCTGTGCAGTTTGCAGAAACTACGCTTTCCACCGCCGTTGGTTTCCTCATCGACCTAGAACAACGGGAGCTGGCTGCATTTGGGCCAAAGCCGGACGAGCCCACGCGTACCCTCTTCCTGAACGACAAAACACTTAGAATGTACAGTCGACTTTTCGAGTGGGAGGCAGCCGACAGGCCAAAATGCTCAAGCGCCAACTGGGTCGATACTGACATATACCAAGACTGGACCGGAGAAGGTGCGGATTATGGCAAAACCACGGCAGAGGAGTGGGCAGAAAGGGCTCGAGGGTGGGCTTATCCCGCCGCGCGAGGTGAAAACATTTGGGAACCGCTATAGTAGAGTTGGAGTGCATTGTGTGATGTTTTGTGTTGACGAGTCAGACGGCTGTGGTGTTGGGTGTATCGTACTAGCTAGGGAGTCTCTAATAACTATTCCAAACAAGTTTGTTGAAAAGTGAATTAAGCGTAAAAGTCAGTCAACAAATCAGTGCTCACTTTCTTTCAGTATGGGAAATTGTATAAGAGGGCTTGAATGTCAACCTAAAGCTAATGCAGTAAGTTCACCTAATTAGGTAGCCAGCCCCATCCGAAGTTACGCTCCCCAGTCCGGAGTTCATATGCAAAACATTAGGTTCGACCTTGTCAATCCATTAAGGCTAGGTTAGGCTCGTTCCATTTTTGAAGTCCGGCCTCAACGTGAGTAACAAATTTCACCCGCGCCTGAAGCGCTGAAGCAGGCCAGCTCGAGCAAAACACAGATGAATTACTGAACGTTAGTTAAGCCTCCTGGGTTCTCAAATTTCTCATTAGCTACCTCTACTAGGCCTACACGGATGAAGTGCCATTCAGGTCGGGGATAAGCCAGAGTGTCCGCACCTGTGACTCGAAAATGGCCTGGACTGAGTTGATGATCGAATTTGTCACTGAACGCCGTACCACTACACCATGAAGAGTGCCCTGGTCTGACAGGTCATGACACAGAGATTTGGTCCCGCGGAAGAGTCTTGTCCAGAACGGTCAAGTTATACATCATCTATCGGAAACATTATATTCCCCTTTTCCTGTCCGAGTCATGATACTGGCACTGCAAGCTGCAATGCAAGTAACGGAGCCGATGCCCGTGTCTAGACTCTTCCCAATGGTTATGGGCCAGGGACATGGTGTGATGAACAGCAGGATCCATCAATTTGGCTCCCAAGGTAGGTACGTAACATGACAGTTAACCTGAATGGGGGATTGCGTCTCAGAGCAGAAAGTCCCTTCCCTTCTCCGAGGCCTTTTGACCCATGATACCGAAAGTACCTTACATTCCTTGCTGAGTGTGGGCCCCTTCCCCACTCTAAACAGCGTCACTTCCAGTCCCAGTCGGCGCTGCGCTGCAAGTGCTCCTTTTTTATTGTGCCCAAGAATGCCTGCTGCCATAGGGAAGGCACTACCACTCACGTACCAGGGCATATGGGACCGGAACTTCTAAACTGTTGGCTAACCGTTGGTGGTGACTACCACCTCACCGGTGAGGTTACGGCACACTGACGGTCTGGAGCTCACTACGGTTATATGGTGAAAAACGGCTATTTCTCCTCCACCGAAGTGGATATCAGATGCAGGGGGCTTGGTTGGCTCAATTCATTCAAGGGTCGAGAGGGACCGAGCCATCTTTCCATTTCTATCTAGGTAACTATCGAAGCCCGGGCAAGTAGTCCCATCTAACCTAAATTTTAGCAAAGCACCTGCAAGTTAGCCAAAAAGAACACAAGCCAGCTCGCAAACCAACCTGACCAAATGGAACTATCAATTAGTACTATCGTGCAATGCAAGGCTAGCGTAGGGATTTGGAGCTTACCGAAGGTGGCCATTAATTAACAGGGCTATAGTTATTTGGAGCTGGAAGTTCGGCGCTCGAAGTTCGGTGGATGTTTAATTAGGTAAAGACTTCAAGTTTGTTAGTCGGAAAAGATCACTCCTTTTATCTTGAGAGCATTTTCGGACCGTACCCATTGATCCGCACGGACCATTATAGCCTGACGAAATGAATAACGAAACAAGTAAATACAGTAAGAAAAAGAAAATAGGATAATTGATGGCAGACGAAGTATGTTAGAGCTCGGGTAAGAGACATGGGATGTTACTCTGTGTGATATGGTCTACCTATAAGGTTCCGTGGCTATGGTCCGAAAATGCTCTCTCTTTAGGTACCTACCTATCTTGGGCGGCGTAACTCGCAGATTCTCAACAAAATCTTCAACGCCATCGCCGTCTTGAAGGCAAGTACAAAGGTCGATACCATTGCGAACTCCATCGCGAACCCTGTCATCATACACAGTATGGAAAATAACCGTAGTTCACCAAATAGCCGTATCTTGCCAGTAACGATTGTGGCCACTAACGCTAATGCAAGTCACCGATGGATCAACCGTACCGTGAGCACTCCAGGCTCTGGTTGCCTGACGGAAGGCTCGTGCAAACGGTCAGGTAAAGGATGAGCAACCGTAAACACCCTTCCATATGTCTGCTGCCCTGGCGTTTCCAAGAATGTCTGCTGCCACTGAGAAGGTGCCTGCTGCTATGGAGTGCCAGCTCTTACAGGGAAGGTACCTGCTATCATGGAGTTTCCAACAATGTCTGCTGCTACTGGGAAGGTACGTGCTGCCCACAGGGAAATCTATATCAACCTGCGCATTCGGTTGCGGCCTGTCGATTTCCTGGTTTAGCAGATCGTGCCGACAAACGCCATCATCATAATCATTCGAATTTGCAACATGTCTGCCACCAACTTCGAGGTCCTCGAGTCGAAAGGGAGGGATCTGTACGACACAATGGTCTCGGGCGCCAGAGCCAACGTGTACGTCGCCCTTCCTGACATCAGCCGACCGACCGGAGGGTATCGAACTTCCGTGAAAGAGATGGGTCGTCCGAGTATAGACTCGGAACAAAGACGAATGATGGAGATGGCAGGCGTGCCCAGGGAGTGGTACAGGAGCGTGAATGTGGTGCCCCCAGGGGTTTCCGAAACCACGCCCGTGTACTATTGATCAAGTGCTGGGTTTGACTGCATCTGCAAAACTGGACGCAGGGCATCACAACACCGAAACTCCTGTCTCTGTGCATGAACTGTTTAGCCATGCGAGATGCAAACTCACCCCGTAACCATCTGGCAGGCAAATAAACAAGTGTCCCCCCTCTGTTCAGGGGAAGAAGCACGCAGTCACACGTCGCTGCGTTGCATTATCGTGGCGGATCCTTTACTTTCGAAAGCTGGTGAACTTGATGTCTGATTTCCTTCTCTGCTTGAGACCAAGAGACTGGTCCATCCCGAGCCTTCTTATATACAGCTGAAAATGCAATGCGCAAAACGGAAAAACAAAAGACCCCTACCCCTGAACAAGCAAAGAGTATCCCTGCGCTGGGCGCGCCCCAGCTCACTATAACCTGGTGCACACGGAGGGTAAGGCGATTGTGTGCTTGATCAACTTCGCAGACCGCGACACCCCTTCGCCGGACCGAGACCACTGGAGCGACCTCTTGGCGGTGAGCTGCGATCGCATCACGGGCGGCCCCCGCCGCGACATGTCGGCCCTCTTGGCGATATGTCGGTTGAATATCGTCAACCCCGAGACAACGGCCGTGATCAAAAAGCTCGCCGCCGAGCGCGACCGCCATCCGGACGAGGTCCTCACCCTCCGAGCCGGCGATGCAAACTTCTTTTCCCTCCTAGGGACCCAAAACGGCAAAGGACTCGCTTGGATGCTCGGAACGTACCCATCCAAGTTTGGCCGAAAGTTCATCACGAGCGTTTTGGTTACCTGCAACAAGCCCAACATCTGCTGGATGTTAGAGGATGTGGAAAATGTGCCTGAGACGGTGGAGGAGGCGGCAGCGATGTCGTCGCCGTAGACACCTCCCAGGCCCAAGTCACGCAGCCACGAGGCACGAGAGAGAGCAGCGGGAGCGTACGGAAGGGACCGTCTGAGCCGCTGATTTCGACTCCGACCTGGACATGTCGTTAAACTGTCTACTTACTCCCCTGACACAGGAGTAAGACCTTGGTTTGGGTAGGGGTTTACCACACACGGGTGGTAACCGCCTCTGGTCCTGACACAACCAGAAACCTACCCCCGCCTCATCTCACCTGAGGTGTCGATGCTGCTGTACCAGGAATACCAATTGGCCCGAGGCCCCAGGACCCGGCCCAGGTACCCGACGACGCACGACACTTGGCCACTGCTGATCTGGATCGCTTAGGCGTGGACCTGGCCATCGCAATCAGTGTGAAAATGCAGTGGGCCTTTCCCAGGTAGAGAACAAGTTGTTGGTCTGCCGATATGACGACTGGAAGCGAGGTCTCGAACTTTTAGTTCCTTCGCTCCTTTCTGCCGATATGACGACCAGCCCCCCTTCGGAAGACAGTTTGGTTCGCCAATATCACGACTGGCGGCAAGTCTCGAGTCTGACGTTAGGACGACTCCTTCGCCGCCTTTTCCGATATGGCGACCATCTGCCCTTCCGTTGAGAGAGACACCCAAACGAGTTCGCGCGTCTGTGCCCCCATGGATAGGGGCTACCGCGTTGGGTGACTAGTACACTCTTCCAGCATCGCCTCATATTTCTTCCGAGGTATCCATCGATGGAACCAATGCAAAAGATTTGGACAATCTTGTCCCTGGAAAGTGGAAGCCAATTCACGAACTCAAGCCGAGCGACCTCTGCTCATACTCCGACCGTTTCTCCATGTTCGGACGGAGGCTCCCGAAGCGACGCCGACTAATCCAGTGCTACAAAACCAACACTGGCGGCAGCCGAAAAAGCTCAAACACCACCTCAGCAGCCTTCGGAAATATCCCGTGTCAAGGGTTTGGAAGTCTCACGCAAAACTCAAGGTCGGGCATTCGACATTTCAGACAAAACCGCCGCCGTTTGAACGCCCACGACCCGATACTGCAACCCCATCATCCCGTATCAACCACTCCCGTCGAAACCGAGTCCGCATAAAATTCCCATCTTCTCAGACGAGCGGACCTTCGACGTTTCGGAAAAGAAAGTAAGAGGCGGTTCATAAATCATCATTCAAGGCCGAAAGCCTTCACGAACCGCCACCCGTGTCAAATTGCCACCGCTGTTGAGATCAGGTCCGAACCAAATTCCCCATTGGTCAGACGAGAATCATACAATCGTCTGCCAAAATAGGACCCTCGACGTTTCGGCAACCCAAAGGCCGTTAGGAGTCTTTCATTCAAAACTCCACGAACCGCCACCCGTGTCACATTACCACCGTTGTTGAGATCAGGTCCGAACCAAATTCCCCGTTGGTCAGACGAGAATCATACAATCGTCTGTTAAAATAGGACCCTCGATGTTTCGGCAACCCAAAGGCCGTTGGGAGTCTTTCATTCAAAACTCCACGAACCGCCACCCAGTGTCAAACTGTCACCCTCGTCAAGATCGTGACAGAACGCCCCGGCCGGCTAGACAAGTTCTCATCTGTTCTCGAAAACAATTTTTCTCGAGACCTGCCGCGTCCAAATATTAGCGAAAGCTGCGCAAATTCACGTTCCATGAAACCGCTCCAATGATAATGACACTGTTTGAGACGAAGTGGTAGCGGCATGTTGGAAGTCCGAGCACAAGGACAATGGACGAAACCCTCATACACCAACCAAGCTTTTGACGGGTTTTCCACCGAGCCGCGACCCGGAACCATCAAGGCTCGCGATCCCATTTCGTGATCAGACAATGTCCCTTCCAGCATTAACGCTGAGAGACAAAGCGAACGTAAGGCGACCTAAACTAGACCATAAGGCCCTTTCCTCGTCAGCTAACCGATTCCAGGTTTGAGCCAAGACCCGAACGGTTCCCAGCTGACAGCCATGGCCCGGCTGACCCTTGCTGTGAGGAGAGGATGACAACTTGACAAGGCGTACGAAAAGTCCCCGTCATTATTCTGTGCTGCCAATTGCGCCGGGCTGCCCCGCGAGACGAAATACATTGCCTAATTTGACTAATTGAATTATTACTACAGAGTTCAAATCGACCTGCCGTGCCCTTGTCTGGCCATCAGCATTTGGCTGACAGTTTTTGGGTTCATTGAGAATTCGGCTTCCTGAACCGATTGCTGCACCGCTTTAGCGCCTCTTCCAATCATATCGGCATCGTAAGCCGAAATTGCCGACTCCAGGGCCGCCGCACCCTCGCGGATTTTGATCAGCGCGTCAAGGTACTGGCTAGCGTCTAGGATGGCGTGCTGGAAGCCCTGCCCGCGATAAATCAGCATCGGGTGCGCTGCGTCGCCAGCCAGCGTGATACGCCCGCCACGATTGTCAAACGGCTGCGACACCCAGTATTTCATCTCGTCGATGTAGCATTCGCTGCCGTCCGGCGTCCAGTCGATGAAGGATTGGAACGGCTCGGCCTGGTCTTTCGTGGTCGCTTTTAGGTAGTCGAGTGCCTCCTGACCCGCAGCCACCCCCTCGGGAACGGGTGTAACGCTCTTCCGCCAAATCTTGACCCACATCGTCGTCCACCCGCTGAGGTCGTCCGAGGCCCCCGCATACATGACTGCAAGACAACAAGGAGCAGTCAGCTGCGCACCGCTCTTGATATGCCTGGGAGGGAAACACTTACCGCCGCAACCCCCGACCGAATTCGTAGACATGGTAATCGCCACGACCGGGTGTGTCTTCAAGACCGCTTCAACCTTGGCTGCATCGCCGTACTGCACAATAGCCGTGGCAAACATGAACCCCGACAGCTGCACGCGCGCGGCTTCATCCCCATCGAACAGCAGCTGGCGCAACTTGGACGATGAGCCGTCGGCGCCGAGGACATAGTCTGCATCATATGTTGTGCCATCCTCGAATTGCAGCTGCACAGGACCAGCCTCCGACCCCTCCTCATGGCAAAACCCAGCTAGCCCCTTGCCCCACCGGATGATCCCCGCCTCGTCGAGGTCGTGAGCCAGCAGACCACGAAGCCTTTGTCGAGACACTCGCCGTGCGCCCGGCACTTTGTTCTTGAAGAGCAGCTCGCCTGTTTCACCGTTGAACACCGGCAAGCTCTCAGATTCCTCATCAAATTCGAGGTTCGGGTTACACAGCGCTTCCGGCAACTTCTCGATGAGGTGCTCTGGGAGCAGTTTCTTGAAGAGGGCCATGGCCCAGTGGATGAGAATTGTCCAGTCACGGGGTCGGTCAGCGATGTGCTGGGCCCTCTCGAACACAGCAACGTTAAAGCCATTCTGGTTCCATTGTCAGAGAACTCATGCAAAATTGTCCGGCCATCATTGGTTAGAGTAGCGCACCTTTCTGAGCCCATGCGCAGTGAGCAAGCCCGTCAGGCCGGCGCCGATGATGGCCACATTTGCGGCACTGCTTCCATCTGAAGCCGTCATGGTTGAGGATTCTCCTGGTTGGACGCGGTGTAGCGTGATGGATGCGGTGGTACGATAAAAGGGCAGGACTGTATCGTGGCGTAACTGGTTCCCCTCTCCTCACGCAAGCAGGGGTCAGCGGATACGGGTTCTCCACGGTTGTCAGCTGGGAACCATCCGAGTCTTGGCTCAAGTCTGGAATGGGTTAGCTGCCGAGGAAGGGGCCGAGATGGTCGTGTTCTTGGGTTTGGGCATTTTTGTTGCCGAGACGTCGAAAGTCGGATTTGCGGTTGCCGATTTATATGATTTACATCTGTCCAACAGAAAATCAAATTCGGACCCGATAAAGACGAGATTAATCTGATACGGGGAAGGCTTTCGGTATTGAATGAGGATTGACGAGCCGCCTCTTGTTTATTTTTCGAGACGTCGTAGTTTACTGGTCTCAGAAACTAGGAAGGGTCTTCTTGTTGACTTGATATCATTTTTCATATTCAAAACATTCATTCACTTCCATCATTAGTTTAGAAAAGAATACACCCCTCAACTTCCAGACCCTACTACCAACCTAAGCTTCCAGTTATATAATAACCACCCCCTCTCCAGAAGATAGTTGAGTTTACCAGTATCACGGCAGGCGGTAAGTATTGAGTATAAGGTTAGGACGACTCCTTCGCCGCCTTTTTCGATACTATAACTATCTACCCTTCCGTTGAGAGGGATACCTATATAAATTCGCGTATTTATACCCCGATAGGTAGGGGCTATAGCGTTAGGTAACTAGTATCCTCTTCTAGTATTATCTTAAAATAAATTCCGAGATATCTATTAATGAAACCGATCTAAATAATTTACTATATCTTATCCCTAGAAAGTGGAAGCTGGTTTATAAACTTAAAGCGAGAGATATCTACTCGTATTCCACCGATCTAATTAGTGCTATAAGATACCTAACAAGGCCTTACTCCTAGGTGGCTTAGGCGTTCTTTTGTAGGTGCCGTGCCTCCCTCTTGTGGGCCTTCCTCCTGTGGACCTCCCTCTTACAGACCTCCCTCTCGCGGACTTCCATCTTGTGGGCCTTCCTCTTGCGAGCCTCCCTCTTGCAGACTGCCCTCTTACAATCCTCCCTCTCGCGAGCCTCCCTCTTGCGGACCTCCCTCTCGCGGACTTCCCTCTCGTGGTCCCTCCTTCTCGCGCGCTTCTCGTTCCTCTTCGACCGATTTGATAAGGGGTTGACCGGTAGCTTTGTCCGCGACGGTATCTAGGATACCTTGGGTGTCTCATCTACCTCCAAGATCCAATAGATATTGGCCTCTTCGGAGGTAACCAAAGCCTTAGTAATGACTTTTCGGCCAAACATCCAGGGGTATATCCCGAGCATGCGGGTAATACCCTTGCCATTTTGGGTGCCTAGGAGGGCAAATAAGTCTGGTTCGCCTGCACGAAGAGTGAAAAGGCTTCGCTCTTGAGGATTGCGGTTTACGGCCAGGTAGTCGATTAGGGCCTCTGTAATTGGGTTGACAACGTTCAGCCGGCAAACCGCCGAGAGGGCCAACATGTGGCGGCGAGTGCTGCCCGAGGCAGTTTGCCCGTCTGCCATGGCGCGATGACAACTCAGCGCCATGAGGTCGCTCCAGAAGAACCGAGCATCGCCGAGGGTGTCCTCTTCCGAGAAGTTGTAGTGACACAAAATCACCTTACCGTCCTTGTGTACATCGTTCCTATACGGGCCCCAGACTAGCGCCGGCGGTACGTTCACCACCGTGACCTCGTGGTAGTCTTGTAGAGGAAGACTTGCGTTGTTCAGCATTTGCCTTTGAGTTGTACTGAACTGTTCGACTGCATCCTTGACCTTAAATTCGTAGCCCCCATCCTCCTGATCAACTTCGGGCAGCTCGGTGTACCTATCGGCTCTAACGTCCGCAATCATAGCGGAGTACACTTCCCGCCCCTTAGCTTCGAGCTCCACAAACGTGGCTGACATTGTTTCGAAAGTGTTGAACGATGTGTCGATGACGATGATAGTAATAAAACCCACTGAACTCCGAGAGGAACTGGACGGACTGTAGTAGAGTGCTTATGATGCCCTAAGTGATTCTTCCCTCTGACAGTAGGCAATGATGTACCGTGGAAAGAGCAATATCAAGGTAGGAGCTGGATAGGACGCTGCATTTTCAAACTTGGAGGGACCGCTTGAATTAGAATGATCCCATCGAGAAGAGGTATTCTTTCTAAGCCGCAGAAAGGGCACCTTGTGTTACAGAGGCATCACGACAAATCAAAAGAATTAGGGTGATATGTGTCTTGGAGGGAGTCTTAAAGGCCATCTTCTCTTTCAGAGGAGCATCCTAACTCAGAAAGACATCACCGCCATCCTTGGATTGGGATATGTATGCTTTCGCGAGTAAAGTTTTATATTTAATTTCAGGAAGAGGTAGCTCCTTTGAGTCCAGAAGATATCACCAACATCGTGGTCCTCGAGAGACTCACGCTTACAGGGGAGAGCTTACACTGCAGAGACCCGCTTCGTAAATCTTATCTGAATGGATTAGAGGAGACCTGCCGTTCATGCAACCCAAGCTTCAAAGATGCCCCGACAGGCCCTATTACAAGCTATGCGCAGTGTTAGCTCTATTTCCAGAATGAGAGTACCTTATTAAAGTGGGAAAGAGACTTTGCACTTTATTCCAACTTGATCTTTCTACTTTAACGCTCACATTGTTAGTGTTAGCCAGCGCCTTGGTTTTGCGACTTTGCATCATCCGACTTGTAGACCGTGACCTCTCACCCCCCGCCTTACCGTGGCTCCTTACCTACCATGTTCCGCTATTGAGTTCCTAACCCATTGCTCTTAGCTACCACACTCTCTTGTGTATTCAGTAACGTCTATGTTTCTGAGATCCTGTTAGCGAACTTTGGGCATCGGCTAGAAGGTAAAGACTGCCTAGTGTTAGCCTAGATACCTGGCTACTTGATACTGCCTGCCAACCTACTGTCGCTCTACTAAGTAGATGAAGGGGTGTTACTAAAAGGGGTTTTGTTTGCTGGGGCTTCTAGAGTGTTTAACATTCGAACTGAAGACTAAGGACTAGCTATATTAATCAAGTTCTGGTTCTGCTTGCATCTGAGAACGTACTCTTCGCTTTATATACAAGGCTTTCCTCCAATAGATAGATATTGATGGCATACAATGTATATAATCCTGTGTAATCTTACATAAACTGTAGGGTGGTGGCGAACATAGCAGCTTTGCATCACCTTTATTGACTTGAAAGCTTACCGAGCAGCATAGCGCAGTTAGATATCTGGAGATTCGAGGTGTAATTGGTGCTGTTCTGGAAGGCAAAGGCGATGAAGATGATCGACCGTGGAATTCTGAAGCTAGCGTGTTAAAGCCTGCTGGTGTGGGCTTGCGTAAGGACGAGAGTTTGATACGAAACAAGAAGTGAAGGTCTAGGAGCTAACAGGGGAGAATGTGACTTTATATACCTATGATCAACCCGAATAGAATATATACTAAAATATCCCGCTTTGTTGATACAATACTTGTCCGACACAGCCAACTTTCATCTGTACCGTACCGCATATATACTGTATATAGAAAAAAAGGGTGCAGAATACAACTTATGCAACGAATAATAGAATGTCAAAGCTCCAAATACGCCTCGAGTGTAGTCATGACTATCGTATTCTGTTTGAGATGTGTAAGCACAATTAGTTCTAGCCATACGTGGTTCGGAATCAATAAACATGTCAACAGTGAAAATGTGGTTGTCATCCCCAAACCAGTTTAGTTTTGGTGTAGTTACACTCCAACCCTGGTTTGTTCGTTCGCGCGCAACTTCAAGACCGGGGCCCATGCCAAAATCTCCAAGTCAACGGCAAAACAGCGCCTTTTTTAAACGGAAATAAGGTCTTGACTAGAACTACCTGTCACGGATATGCCAACAAGTGGGACCCGGGGCGCGGGACGCCCCGAGCCAGTCGCTCAGTCGAGCCAATGAAGGTCGTGGGAGGGTGATCAGTGAGCTCAGTTGCCAAGCAAGCTGAGCTCACTGATCACCGCGGCCCAACCACCAATCAGGATGGCTGAGCCAGTCTGAGTGATCAGTGTGATCAGTGTCTGAAGGAACTGAGCACACTGAGCACCCAGGAATTAGATAGTATATAGTCACTCGTTCTGGAGAGCTCTGGGAGTTCTCCAGTTAGCAATCATAACTACAGTTCGCTACCAGCACAAGAGCCTACTGTTGAGACAAGTATTTGTTGTGCACCCTTTGGCTGCACCGAACCCTAGCATCCGTTGCAAGACTACCTTCACTGAACCCTGACAGGATAGGATCCTAGATGAGGTTCGTCACACTATCGTTATGAAAGATTCTATTTATTACACTCTCATCCATTTTGACTCGTTGTTGGCCTGTCAAGATATGGCAGGTAGTCAATCTCTTCTTTTGGCGTGTACAGATAGATTAGTAAGGTCGGGTGGTGTGTGGAAAGTTCCAGGGGAGGAAGTGGGGGTCGTTCTCGTCCCACGTGGCGTATTGAACTGGGGCATGCCCCAGTGTAGGTGGAACTGGGTCCTCCTGGCCTGTTCAGGGGTAGGGAGCGTTTGTTTTCCCGTTTCCGCGTCGCGTTCTTATTGTATATAAGGGGCCCTGAGGCGGCTCAATCTTTTGGTCAGAAGGCAGGCAATCAGACACTTTAATCACGACTTTTGGAACGCAATGTGCCCGCGCATCTGTGAGAACCTGCAGCGCATGTGCGCATGCGCCTCTCTCTGATCAGAGGGGGACACTTCTCGGTTTACCCATTGATGCAGCCGAGCCTGTGTTCTGTCCCCATATCAAGCAGGTCTACGGATCTGTAGGTTTGTGTTTTGGTGGCTGGTCTGGCAGTTTTGCAGACAGCACAGCACACTCCTGTTCAGTATGAAGCGCCCACACTGGCCAAAAAAAGCCGAACTCCAAAAGAAAACGAGGTTTGTACATACAAAATAAAGTAGAAAAGCAACAAAACAAGAAGAGATGGAGAAAGATAAGAAAAGTAGAAGCTGAGTAAAAGAGATGTGGATTGAGAAAGTAAAAGGACTCTATATACTGACTTCCGGAACCTTTTTCCTTTTTTTTTCTTTCTTTTCTTTCTTCTTTTTCTTTTTCTTTTCTCATTCCTACAAGTGAAGCTTTTCTGTCCTTGAAGCCCGGGCTTTTTTTTTTTTTTTCTTTTGGCAATTGGGATGGGTTGTTGGTTGTTCAGCCCCGCCGAGTTGGGACGAACCGAACCGAACCAAACGACTGGGACCCGACCCTGTGGTGTGGGACCCCCTGCTTCGATTGCCCGAAACACCATCACCGAAGAAGCACCACTCACCGCTCAACACAATCATCACACTGATCTTGCCTCGTTGGCCGTCGCGATCTCCGTGCGGCACTGTCAACAATGCCCGACCGCGACGATTTGCTGTCGAAATCCGACAATGTAACACAAGCCGACAACGCCGCCACAACCGCAGCCGACACAACCGTTGTTGACAAGTTCCCCGCAATTGTCCCACACAGTGATGCCAGCCCCGCTCCGACCCAACCCGCCGTGCAAGCAAGCCCCACAAGAAGTCCCGCTGCCAGCCCACATCCTGTCCCCCATGAGGAAAACGATCGCCAGCAGCATCAGCAGGAGGAGCAACAGGCTGGCATTATTCCTGCTGCGGCGCCCGATGAAGTCCATGATGAAGACGAGTTTGCCCTGACTGATGGCTACGAGACCGCCTCTACCGGCTCTACCAGTGTCACGTCCTCGGTATACGCCCACACCTACGAGAACGGCCGTCGTTACCAGCACTTCAAGAATGGGCGCTATCCCATCCCCAACGATGATGAGGAGCTCAACCGAGAGGATATGAAACATGCCATGCTCATGGAGCTGTGTGACGGCGAGCTCTTCTACGCGCCTATTGGCGATAAAGTGCAAAATATCGTCGACATTGGTACCGGGACTGGTGAGTGGAACAATCAATCCAATAACGAATCTCGTTGCAAGAGGGCAAGCTTTTGACCCACAGTCATGCGACATAACAGGGATTTGGGCGATTGAAGTCGGCGATCGGTTCCCGAACGCGCGCGTCCGCGGCATCGACCTGTCCCCGACGCAGCCCGCGTGGGTGCCGCCCAACGTCGACTTCTTAGTGGATGACTGCGAACAGGGCGAATGGCTCGACCGCGATGTCGACTTCGTCCATCTTAGGTTCATGACCATTGTGCTCAAAGATGTGGCGGGGGTGTTAAGCCGGGCATATGAGTAAGTTCTGGTATTGATTGATGACCGGCCTTGATTGGGCCACTAATAACCCATCGTAATCAGGAGCCTGAAACCCGGCGGCTGGGTCGAGCTTCAAGAACTCTGCGCCGAGGTTCTCTGCGACGACGGCAGCATGCCAGACAAAGACCCGGTCAAGTACATGTACGAGCTCAGCCACCGCGCCTTCTCCAAGTTCGGCATGGACGTGACGCTACCCAAACGCCTCGAGCCCATGCTGCGCGACGCCGGTTTCAAGAACATCCAGTGCGTCGTCAAGAAGGTGCCCATCGGTCCCTGGCCGCGCGACAAGACCATGCGCGTCATCGGCATGTGCCAGAAAATGGCAGTGCAGGACATCATGCCTATCCTCCCCGGCCGGCCTTTCACTGCTCTGGGCATGTCACAGATGGAAAGCCAGGTGACGGTTGCTCATGCAAGGCAGGGTTTGGCTGATACCCGCGTGCACCGGTACTTTCACTACTTTTTTTGGTTTGCTCAGAAAGTCCCGTAAGAGGCTGGATTTGAGTCTAGGTGGAAGGAAGGATTGGGTGCAGTTGGCTTTGGATGAATGATGGATTGGAAGATGATGGTGCTGAATGAATACGTTGGATTCGGGGAAGATGGTGTTGAATGAATGGGATGGTCTGGGAGAGGATGGGGGGAATGAATGCCGGGGACTGAATGAGGGGGATTTAATGAGAGGGAATGTGAGGGAATGGCGTTGAATGAATGCGTTGGATTTGGGGAAGGTGGTGTCGAGAAAAATCCCCGATACGAGTCCATTTCAAAGGGGAGATTTGAAAGGGGGGATTCGGAGAGGATGGGGTCGAAAGAAGGACAGATGGTGGAAGTCAGCGGGTGGTGTGTTACCCGTCGTAAGTTGGCGTTGGATATGGGATAATTCTAATCAATGCTCCAAAGTATATACACTTGAGGACATGCGTTCTTCCGTGACCTTGGCCGTCGTGTATCTACTGATCATGTACTGTGCATAAAAAACAGTCCAACTTCAGTCCCGCTTTCGGCAATTCCTACGCTGCGCCGAATGAGAGTTCCGCGCATCCCTTTCCGGGCGGCAACAAAGGAGGGCTCGAGAAACTCAGAATGTTTGCAACATCCCTACGAGCTTACGTCTTTGTAATCCCTCCAATGTTTTTAGAGGCCAGCTCCCATCTTGGAGCTTCAGGGTCTCCATCACATACACCGCCCTCTGCCGTCAGCAAAGTCCGCCGTGACCACCATGGGCACCATGGGCAACCTAGGGCAACCTGGTGCCGCGAAACCCCTCTGGCCGGGCGGAGCCGTAGCAATCACCATGGTTTAGGGGTGGAGACCCGCACAGTCCTCAACAGGCCTCACAAACCAGTCGCTGATTCCGGTCTTGTCCCTCTCTTCACCCGCCCCCCCCCCCCCCCCCTCTGCACCCGTGGCCCATGCCCAGCGGCGACGAGCTCGACTTGCTGTTTGTGACCGAGAGGTCTCGGATAGAATGGACCCAACGCAGGACTGACGGCCTGGGAGATGGGCGTCCTTAGCGAGCACCGGGTCAACGGTTGGGCGGGAGGCCATCGACAGATAGATCCGGCCACTCCGCATATTCTGGAACGTGGATACAGCGTTGGAACTGACGAAAGCACTTGGCACCCGGTCTTTGCGAAAAGTAAGTGGTATGATTTCCGCCTACCCGTCACCGACGAGAGCCTACTGCGCCATCCGCTGCCTGGGATCAGCGGGGCGGATGTGTGGAGCGTTGATGTTCCGGGAATTTGGAGCGAGTTGCGCGTGTCTCTGGGGCCTTGCGAACCGCTGACTTCGTCACATGGCCCCTGTCCCTTGGTTGAATCCTTTGATCCATGAGCAGCGAGTGGAATGGATGGAGGTGGAGCCAACGGCGGCTGAGCTGGACGACCCCCGACATCTTGGGCCGAACAGAAAGCCCTGGAGGATCCCGGACGAAAGCAAGGTCTGTGATGGTTAGAAAGCGCTGAATGTTATGCGGAGTTGCTGGCACCGAGGCTTGTTTGGACGTTTGTGGATCCATATGACTCTGCGGATAATGTCGACTTTTATGGCCGCACTGTCAGACATTGGAATGATGGGAAAGAGCCGACTGAGGATACACCACCTGTGACACGGCAGCCTGCGTTCTTTTCAGTGTATATTCACCTAAAAACTCTCCGAGTATTGTTGAATCCGGAATCGACCTTGTCAGAAAAATGTCACGCCCGATGGTCATTGGCTTTGACGGTACAAACCTCCCTTATCTCACGATAAACCTTTGCTAATGGTGGACGTAGATACTACATAAACTGATAGCAAGTGGCCTGCATCCCTGCCACGGCGGAGGCCGAAGGATTCCATATTTTGTCTGCTATTAACAGAATCATAGCATGCGATTAATGCCGCGGCGGATATGTACCACTACCGGCTGCACCTGCACGTGCCGGTTCCCGGGTGCGGATGAGTCCGCCTCGCTGCTCCCGCGCCGTGATTGAATCTTTGTCGTGCTAGCGCTGATGATGCAGGCTGTGCTGCCGGCGCGTGAGGGAGAGGGGGTTGGGTATGAGCACGCGCACGCGTCGCGTGAGGTTGAGAATATGTGGGTGCCGAGCCGGGCCGCCGTCAACGGGCGTGGGGGTGATGGTGGTGGGGGGTGGCGGATTGAGGCGAGGAAGTGGGTGTTTGAGTTGTCGGCGAGGCGTGGGAAGGCGGGGAGGGTAGTGAGGGATGAGGGGGTGAGCGTGGGCCGGAATCGGATGTGGTTGTTGGAGAGGCGCTGGAGTTAAAGCAGCGGTGGGAGAGGGTCGAGCCGTTGCCGATGCCGCTGGCGGTGGAGTTGGAGAGGCAGTTTGTGGTACTGTTGCGGGCAGGCGGGGTTTGAGAAGATGGATGATGAGTGGCTAGATTGGGATTTTGAGTTTCCCGCGTATAGTGGTGCGTCGGTGTCTCGGGATGGGCAGGGGGCGTATGTGCCGTGGACTGGGTTTCCGCCGGTTCAGGAGGCGTCGGCCAGTACGCTGTCAAGTGGCCAGGGGCAAATGCAGGCAATGGCTACGCAGGTTGTGCTTTACCGGATGGTTAGGGAGGCTACGATGTGTTTGATGTCAGGGGTGAGTTTGGCATTTTCCTTTTTACGATTGTGAATTAACCATTGTGATTACTCAAACCAGCGGTTTTGAATGGAAATCCCGGTTTTGATGATGAGAAAATTTCGAATCGACGGTGTTAGGCCGTATCATCATTTCTCAACAGTTGGCAGTAGTTCAGTTCTCAGTGTCAATGGGAACAAGCCGCTCGGCAGGCTCCTTACTTGGAAGCATTCCGAAGTTGTTTCTGAGCACGATGGACGGGACGGCCGCGACCTGTGGTGTATTATTGGGAATATTGTTTATGATATTACCGGTTCGTTTACTCTTACTGGGTGCCCTGAGCCCGTCTCCAACTCCGGTCTAGAATTTCCATTCAGCTCCGAGGCCGAAGAGGAAGCGCTGATTGCTATAGCGTCCGGGAAGAGGGCCGCAGCTGATGCACTGGAGGTCTCGATACGGATAACCTCGTAACGCGTTTGGGACCGTAACAATGCGGTTTTCTCAGGTCAATGGCAGGTGTTATCCGGTCTGGCCGCAGGACATTCACGCTGCGTGAACTCGGCAGACACATATATCCCCAGATTGGGATGTATTGTGCCCTTGGCGGCGATGTGTTTGACGTCGGACGTGAGTCTGGAGTAGCCCTTCGTTCCCTTGGGAGACACAGTTTGACTGACATTAGCAGGCTATCTCCATTCCCACCCCGGCGGTGCCCAAATCCTTCATGAATACGCAGGGCGGGATGCCACCGACGAGTTTTGCCATGCCCACGCTGATTGGGTTCAGATGTTGAGAAACCACCGCGACTTGGTGGTTGGGCGCATGATCGACGAGATCACCGACATCAGCCACATGGAGGACGATGAAGTGGTGCTTCTGGGTCGTCTATACGACTTCTCAAGTCCGTAAGCCACAAATAATACCCCGGTCTTGAATCAGATCTCTGGCTAACCTGGAAAGAGGCCTTGGCGTAGACAATCAAAAGCTCTTTGACGAGCTCACGCCATACACTGGCACCGACGCCACGCATCTCCTCAAGGCACGGGAGCCACCAAGTGCAGTGCAACCCCCACTTTCAATCCATCCACCGAGGGTTGCCGGAAACCCCACCCATTCCATCTGACGGCCGGCAATGTGGACCATTATTGAAATATGTGGATTTCTTAGTCATCTCTGATAAGATAAGCAGAACTTCGCTTTCACCGACATTTTCACGCGCCATCGATAAGGACTGCTGCTTGAGCTCCGATAGTGCACACTAGTAATTTGTATGAGAATACTAACTTTCAAAAACTTCAGGAGTTTTCTTGCCTTAGTTAGAAGATGGAAGATTCTAACCCCACTGACAATCGCGACACTACCACCACCACCACCGCGTCGTCGGCGCGAACGGTTACAGGAGTGTCTGCTGTCACCGTTCCTGAACGTACTGAAGAAGATGAACGCTTCCTCTTCAAACGATTCCCCGGCGCTCTGTTGACTGAATCGAAGGGAACTGTGTGGTCGTGGGTGTGGAAGGTCGGCTATGATGTTTCGCGCGAAGGCATCCGGTATTGGGTATGCCTTCGCTGTGTTCAGCAACGTAGCAGGAAGCCGGCTGCGTACAACGCACGTAACCTTCAGAACGTCGAATATCATCTTTTGCACGCCCATAGAATTACCGACCCTTCTGGTAAGCGGGCGTTGCCTGCCGTCGCTAGTCTCAAACGCGAGAGCAGCGTATCGAAGACAATCGCCACCTACTTCAAACTTGACACGAGCAACCCCAGCGATCAGAAGATGGCCAATCAGCTGATTAACGCGTTCGACCGAACCGAGTTCCAGAGGAGGATCGTGAGATGGCTCGTCAGCGCCAACCTTCCTTTCCGTACGGTCGAACACCCTTATCTCCGCGAGCTCTTCTCGTTCCTCAACCCCTCTGTTGAGACCCAACAAGCCAACCTCTCAGAGAAGACTGTTCACGCCATCGTCGTACGAGAGTTTGAGCGGCACAAGGACACGGTGGTCAAGACGCTCCGAGAGAGCCCCGGGCAGATTCATTTGATCTTCGATGGATGGACTTCGCGTAACCGCCTTTCCCTTTACGGCGTCAGTGCAGTATTCCGAGATATTGAGAGTAAGCCTCACAAAATTGTTCTCGGTCTTCCGGAAATGGAGGACCGGCATACCGGCGAGAAGATCGCGGAGGCCATCCTCGAGGTCATCCACGACTACGAGATCCATGAGAAGATCGGCTTCTTTACGGTCGATAACGCCGCGAACAACGATACCGCGCTGAAGGTCATCGGCGAACAGCTCGGCTTTCGTGGGAGGAGAGGAGGGTTCGCTGCTTTGGCCACATCATCAACCTAGTAGTAAGGGCATTACTCTTTGGCTCAGAGATCGATGCCTTCGAACAGGAAGTCTCTACCGGCCTCCTTACTTCTCAGCATGAGCACGAGAAGTGGAGGCAGAAGGGCCCTATCGGCAAGCTTCATAACTTCTGTCAAGTAAGTATGCCTTCTCTAGCTGACCTCCCGGTACTAACTATAAGAAGGAAGTTAACAGGTCGGACTTTTGGACCAAAAAGCTTATCTCGGCGCAAGAGCAACGAATTCGCGAAGCCCTCGAGGGTGACGAGCTCAAGAAGCACACGCCGGTTGGGGTAGTGACTGACAATGCCACGCGGTGGCTCTCCCAGTACTTCATGATGGAACGCGCTCTTCAACTCCAGCCCTTCTACGAGACCTTTCTCTTCGAGGCGAAGCTTCACGTTGATTCGAACTTGCGAACAATAGCAGGTACTCTGAAAAGAGGCGCGAAGGAGCCGCTATTTCTGAGCAAGGAGAATATATTGACCGCGAATGACTGGAAGGTGATCCTAACGCTCAAGGAAATCCTTCTTGACTTTGAGCTTGTCGTCAAGGCTCTGCAGGGCGATGGTCAAGCTCGTGAGAGAAAGGGCAGCGAAGGCGACGAGGTGGTCAGTCTGATTCAAGGGGCAAGCTGGGATCTCCTTGATGGGTATGAGTTTCTCCTCGACTCTCTCGAGGAGGCGAAGAAGAGAGTCGAACAGCTTGGTAATGACGGCAAGCACGTCGCCGTCAACCTTAACAACGCGTGGATAAAGCTGAACAAGTACTACGAGAAGATCGGCGAGTCCCCCCTTATCTATGCCGCTGCTGCGCTACACCCCAAATACCGATGGGATAGATTCGAGGCGTGGCGCGACCACCATCCTGATTGGATCGAGCCGGCGAAGCAACAAGTTCGAGACCTCTGGATACAACAATATCGAGACTTACCAGCCGTGGTAGACGAGCCTTCAGAACCGCCTCTGAAGGTCCCGCGCCTCTCGACCAACAGGTTTGCAGCTTTTAGAAGCCAGAGGCGAGGACCGGAAAGCTCAGCATGCTCCTCTCCATCACACTCGCCGTCGCCAGCGCCGGTCGAGCTTGACGAGTTTGAGCGTTGGCAGTTGGAGACGGCCGACCCTGATGAGCAGGTAGAGGATCCTCGCGTTTACTGGCATAAGAGGAGGAAGACTTATCCGCGGCTTTCGCGTATGGCGTTGGATTTGCATACAGTACTCCCTATGAGCGCGGAAGTTGAGCGCTTGTTCAGTGTTACTGGCCACATGGTTACTCCTCTGCGAAACCGGCTGCAAGCGAACACCATATCTCTTTGCCAGATCCTCCGAAGTTGGTACGACGCCGGCGTGGTTCGCGACCTCGATCCAATACTGGCATGGAACGCAGACGAAAACATGGAAGTGGATGACTAAGTATTTAGTTAGGAAATCTTGGCGGTGCAATATATTTCAATACATTTCCATCTCTGCCTTCGATGGATCAATTCAATGTGGCCTGGATTATGTAAGGTGCAATTACACTGCAATGTACGGCGAGGTGGGAGGAAATGGATTGATTCCGGACCCTGTTTCTTCCTTCTTTCTTCTTTTTTCTTTCACTCTGAATGTGCATTTGTTTTGAGGAGGCGGTGCGATGCTCCGAAAATGATCTAGACATCATGGGAAACCTAATAGATTGAAGGGATTTGAGGACCGTCGATGAATAACTATGCCTCTTAACAGGCGCAGGCCGAGACAGTTCCATTTGTTTTCCAGTGTTCAAAATGACTGGCCGCCCGGTATGAATCAATGACTCGGTTGATGATTGATGAATTTCATTATCGCGCCCTGCCGTTTCACATGCAGTCGCGCCGTGATACCACCAGCATGTCAACCCCCTTCTTCCCCCGGACCGCCCTCTTTTTTCAACAGCCGCTTCCGATTATACAAATCGGTATTCAATACATTCGTAAACCCCCTCCCTCTCAACTCCTCCTGGATCTTACTCACCAACCACCCATCCCTCAACCACCGATCTACCTCCGCCGACATATACCCCGGCAGCTTCCTTGCGCGGGGATCACTCGTCGTATCCGACGGCCCATGATTATGCACTTTGTGCTCCTCATTCGGGTAGTGCAGCACCCAGACGTCACTGTCCTTGACCGTCTCGATCACCTCAAACTTGAACAGACAGCCGCACTTCTTACTGGCGCGGTCTGTCGTCGGCTTGCGCCGTCCCTCCGCCTTGGCCTGCCGCACCACGGCCTCGTCCACGGGCGCCCGGTGGTGCCGCGCCTCGCCGCCTCGGAAACATACCCAGCGCACCTTGCGCTTGCCGGTTACTTTGGCGCCGGCGATCCGCATGCTGTAGCCGGGGGGAGCGTCCATTGGTCCAGCTCGTCTTGCATGGCGGCGCGGGAGGAGATGGTGTAGCCTTGAGGTGGTGGTTCCAGGGGAGTGAAGGTGGGGTTCGTTGGGTTGGTGGTGGTGTTGATGTTGGTGTTGGTGGTGGTTGTCGTGGTTAGAGGGTTGGATAGATGGGGGGCGGGTAGATTGGGGTTGGAGGAGGGTTTGGGGGAGGGGTTGTTGTTGGTGTGGTTGTTGAGAATTATTACCGCGGGGTGTTGTTGACCATGTTGTTGATGTTGATGTTGATGTTGGTGTTGGTGATGCCCATGCGCAGTGGTCAATGCTGATGGTGGTGGTGGTTGTGGTGGGGCGGGCGCGAGATGCCCCGCCTGAGCTGTGGTGGCGGGGTTGGCGGGGGAGGGAGACGCGAGAGGGACAGGGACAGAGACGGCGGGGTTCGCGTTGTTGAAACTGGATATTTGCAAGGTTGCTTCAATGCGCCCGAGACGGCGATCGATGGAAGCGAGTGCATTCAGTATGGTTGTGAGCTGGTTGTGCGGGAGCCCCAGGTCCGCCATCGCTCTGCGCTGTCCTCGACTCGCGGAGAGATTTCGTTCAACTCTTCGGAATGCTTGGCCCCGGGTAGGTTGTGGTTTGTTTGGTGGGCGTGCGCACTGTGTTTGCCAAATCGTCGCGGTTTCGCAATCTCGGTGCGGTCGATACGCGTTTTTCTTTTTGCCCTGAGGAAGGTTGATCGCACAAATTGCGTGGTAGTGCAGCAGAGACAGGGACGAAAGTGAGAAAGGCCTGGAATTGTCAAGTCCAATCTGACTTCCCAGCGCGACTGCCCGAGGGGCTGAAGAAAGATGCGAATCCCGTCACGTGGTCTGCACGAATGAAGAGGGGAGCTGCGGGAAAAGAATTGTGGTGTGCCCAATGCGGGGTTGCAGCCCGAATCTCTCGAGTCTCACTGCTCAGAATTTGTTGCACTTTGCTTTTTCAGCAGCTTCCGGTAAGGTAGTTATTTCACTTTGTAGGGTAGGTAACTGCCTAACTATCACCCAAGTAACCTAACCCACAAAACCATACCGACTTTCTCATCTCGTAATATTGCCAATAGCTAACCCCTCAACTCCGCCCACCGGATGGCACCCGGGCAGTCGCGACAACAGCAACCCAGCTGAGATCCCACCCATCGTTCCCATATTTCTTGTCGAGATACTCCTTCATCAATTTCTGCACCTCTTCCTTTGGGTGCTCTTTCCTCAGCTCCTCAGACCACGAAGTCTTCATGATGAAATCCAGCATCATCGAAAAGTTTGACATGAAGAACTCCGGGCCGTCGGTGTGACTGAGAAATGCTGTCACATCCACTTTCACGTCCTCCAATCCCTTTCTCTCGAGGGTTTTGCGGATCCAGTTCACATCAGACCAGTTACCCCAGCTAGTGGTTTGCATCGGCATCACCAACGGTGCTTCGAAGGCAAAGGTCTTGAAGGCTTCTCTTATCTCAGTGATCCAACTGACCTCCAGGTGCCAAGTGGTGAAGCCGAGGACGCCGCCGGGTTGCAGAATACGGATTGCCTCTGTGACTGTCAGCTCTGGTCCGTACCTAGGTAGATCGTTTGTGCTTTACCGTTTAGAGCAGCCTCAGAATCGGGGACGACGTGGAATCCGATGTTTGTTGCAACGTGAGTGAAGGCACCGTCTTCAAGACCAGTTTTCTGTCACTGGTTAGCACTTTGCGTCCAAAATTATGGGAAACAGAAACCGCATGCGGCTTACCTGGGCATCAATTTGTCTCGCCTCGGTATTTTCCCAACCCTGCTTCTCGATCATCTTCTTCGCCAGCTCAATCAGCTGCTCCGAAAAGTCGCCGCATAGAATGCTGCTCTGCTTCAACACCTCGGGCTTGACAATCTGTTGCAGGATAGGCGCAACGACGCCGACGCCGCAAGTGTTCTCGAAGACCTTGAAGGGGGTCTCAGTGGCTTCTGTCAACCCCATCTGGCTTAGCATCCTTGTGGCAAGAGGCATGCTGACCCGGCGGGCGTTCTCGAGCAATACCTCCTCAAAGGCGCTTCCCCCGAGTGCCTTGAAATTGTTGAAGAACTTGTGCATCTCGGTTTCCCGAGCGGCGGCAGAAGCGGCGGCAGACATGATGGGCTAGCTTGAAGCTTTACAAGCTGAATGTGATAGGTATGTCCGAGTGCTGGACGGGATTTTGACAGGGGTTAGAAGCGTAGGAAGACGGTGTCAAAGTTGGAATTCTTTCTCATGGAGCGCTTCTATGGCCATTTAAGAGGCAACATCCATGATCTCCATCACAGGCAGGCTCTCTGACCCCAATAGTAATGTACCCGAGAAGTTTCCGTACCAGCTTACAAGTTCGACCAAGGATCTTGGCAATGTGGCAGGCTGAACCCAGCGAAAGGATGAGCCTTCTTTTCTCTCCGAAGTATCCGATTCGTCCTTTAAGCAAAGCAAAGCAAAACCCTCCGGCTCATAACCGGGATAGTTACAAGTGGCAGGCTCCATAGGTCGCACTCGAAGTCTCGGACTTCTCGCATCTCGCGGACAATAACACCAATCACGTTGGCCCTCAACTCTGAAGTCTAATTAGATGCACCCACACCGCTCGACTACTCGCTCGACCTTCCGTCATAGCTTGGTAAACTTTACCAAGGACTGACGGAAGAGCCGCCCACCAACAGCAGCACCCGCCATAGCAGCACCAGCCACCGAGGCAGCCCCATTAACCACAGCAACGCCAGCGCCGCCAGCGCCCGCACTCTGCAAGGCGGCAAACGCGGTCCCGGCTCCTACATTTCCGATGATGCTATGAACGGCGGCGGCGGCCGTATCTGTGTCGCGAGAAGTTGTTTGTTAGCGCAGCTCTGGCTGCCGAATGCGCGGAGACAGGCGGGCATAAAAGAATAACGTAAAGGAATACTCACTCGCACCAATGCCACCCGCACCAAATCCAGCGACGGCGAGAAAGGGTGCTGTCACTATACCGGGGGCGCAAGCGATGGTCACACCCGCACCGACGGCGGTAGCTAGGTAGGGATGCGCCGAGGCGTACTTGACCACCTGGTGTTGAATTTTCATAGTAGTTAGCACTCACTGCCTTGCGCGTTTTGTGGACCAAACACCAAAGCGTACGTACATGTTGGGCGCCGGATTTGGCTGTGTTGATTGCTCCGGTCATGGCGGCCGCCGCTCCCGGATGGGTCTCGGCGGCTTTCGATGCAGCCTGAGCGAGTTTCTTTGCCTTGTCCATTTCTCTCGGTCTGAAAATCACCGGTTCGATGGCAGTTGTATTGAAAACAGGTGCGGTCAACTGGTGGCGTGACGGTAGATGTGCTGGTACTGTACCTTGGTGGAATCAGAAAAGAAAAGAAAGATTTAATGATGGAAAAGTTGGGAAGGCTCGAGGCAACACTCCTTTGGGCGCCTTCAATGCGCCCGAGTCAATTGGTGGCCACGACTTTGTAGGCCTCACAGCAGTTGGCCATGTGTTTCATTACCCGCCATTGGTCGGCTCTCACGCCGTACACGTTGGCAAGCAACGATGACCATGAGCAAAGCAGCAGGACTCAAGAGACAATGCACCGTCAGAAGTGGTGTTTCAAAATGTCATCAATGTTGAGGTGAGAAACTCGGTACCTACTTGCCTAGATAGTCGTTGAAGTCGCAACAACACCTTGAAAAGCTTTGGCGTGTAGAAGTCTTGTCCCCACAACCGAACGACCCCACAACCGAACATGATCTGCGAGTGTACCCCTTCCATTCAAATGTCCAAAACATCCACAACACCAGTCATTTCTATGGTACAAAATGCCTACTGCATATCCTCGGCCTCACGGACCCTCTGCAGACCACATACAATCATTTCCTGTGCCTCATCAACGACAGGTTGTAGATCTTCCGGGGTGGCCGCCCTCCTCCGCTTTGGGGGCCTGCGTGAAGCTTCCTGGGCCTTGACAATCTCTCCTATCCTTATAAACTTATCATTTCGATCCTCACGAATTCTCTTGTGAGTGTGAGGTTTTACGGCGCGAAAATCCTCTTCCAAGCGCTCCACTTTGGCCTGCAAAATGGCCCTCTCAGTGTTAGACTGGTCCAGTGCTTTCCCAGCCTTTGTAAGAAGGCCCCTAACGGTGCGATGACCAGGGCTTACGTGGCCTCTAGCCTCCCCCAGAGCCCTGACAATATCCAGGGACTTTTTGGTGTTGTGAAGACCCCCTCTTCTTGAGTGGGTATAGCCTCAGGGGTCAGGGGTCGCTCTGGTGGAGGGGGGGAGTCTCCTATCAACGCTTGAGGGTCACCCAGAACCTTCTGGGGGTTGAAAGGCCATATCCCAGCTTTCTTGAAGCCGCTGCGTATATTGCGGTCTGTACAGCCGCGCTGGGAGGCCTCCCTATAGGCGAGGAAGAAGCGTTGTTTGTTGGCCGGTGCCGAGGCCAAACAGCCAGCCAGACGGAGAGTTAACTCGCGAAAGTAGGTCTTTATAGGGCTGAAAACGCTGCGATCCATGGGCTGCGTTTTATGAGAGGTGTGAGGCGGTAGAAATAAGAGGAAAACCTTGTTGCTGAAAGCTGTGGACATGAAATCGTCGGAGTCGTGGCTAGAGTGCTCGTCGAGTATAAGAAGGCGCCATTGGTTGGGGTCTGAGGGCTTCGTTTCCGGTATATACACCTCCTTAAGCCACTTCAAAGCTATTTCGGCGTTGGAGAAGCCTGTGAGAGAGTAATCGTACTTCCAATCGCGAAGTTGCTCCTGGTTTTCCATGAAAGGGGGAAACCATTGCGCCTGGAGCGAGGCCCCCGTCAAGACCACCACCGGCGTGAGCCTTATACTCACTGCCGTCCCCGCTTCTAGAACTGAGGCCCACGTGGTTGTTTTGCCGGACTGAACGAGGGCTCTACTGGTGAGAGAATCGCCTATAACAGACCCAGCGGCTGTCTCGGTCTCTTGCATGCCGTGTTCGTCCATATTAGCTATATGACAGGGGGGGATGTTTTTGGATTCGATTTGGTGCTTTAACCTGGCGTAGAAATCCTCGTATTTGGCCTTGGTAGAACCTTTCTTCCTCTCCGCATCCAATAGGGAGCTTCCCTTCATCTTGACACGCGAATGCCTTCGTAGAAAGCGGTCTACCCAACGTTGGCCGAGTAGCTGGAAAACGCCAGCTTTGCTGAGGATCAACTCGGCCATTCTTTTGACCCTAGCCTTAGAGAGAGCTCGGCCAGCGGCTTCTTCATTAAGGCACCATTCAACAAGGAAGATCTCCTCTTGCGGAGAGAGCTTCATGGAGGTTAATTTGGCCTCCTTCTTGCTCACGGCGCCATGGGTCCGGCCATGGAGCGTTGCCGGTGCGACTCCCCAGTTCTCCGCCGCCTGGCGCAGCGGTTTGCCGGAATTAATTTCACCAAGCGCCGACTGAATATTTTGCTCATGCACTGAGGCCATCTTGAATTTGGTGAGGATTGGAGTGGAATTGGGAGAGTTGTGGTGTTTGGAAATGGGGGGGCGGTCGGCGATGCATGGTGGAGATCATGTTCGGTTGTGGGGTCGTTCGGTTGTGGGGACAAGACTTCTATCATCATTTCATTAATAAAGCGTTTCAATACCTTACATCAATTAGGTAGGTACTCAACTGAATAACACCGAAGCTGCAGCCCTGCCATTATTGCAAAAACTTGGAATGGACGATAAGCGCTGTTTAACATGCTATCATGCTAGCTTGGTAGGGGGAGAAAGAAAAGGAAACTACATGTACCTACCTAGGTAAGGTACCTTACCTCCTAAACTCACTTATCTTGAATTGACCACAAATAACAGGTAGGTACCTTAGGCCTCGCTCACGAAACAAACAACCTTCTGTGAGTTTGTTATCCGCATATTTTTGAGGAGACCCAGGGAACGGAATCCCAAATAATAATATTGCGAGTTGTATTTCTATTGTGTTTTAAGGGCGTAGGGACATTTGGGCCTTGGCCACCGAGATGGGCTCGGGGATGATCCCAGAGCTCGGCCAGGAAGTAGGAACAAGGTTAGCGGCCCGGAAGTCGGGAGAGGTCTAAATAAGGAACGGGCCGTGTAAGAGGAGCGGCTGTCTCCCATAATTGTGACCCGCCGTCGGCCATGACAGCCTCAGAGTCAACGACTTGAAACTTAGGTGCCTTACTACTTCTCGATCGGTTCATTGTGGTACTATTTCAAGTATGTCCGATTTATTCTTTCTTCGTGATTTCGCCGGCATTATAGTAATAATGCGCACCTTGGAGTGGTGAACACTGGAGTGTCGGGGACTCCGAATACAAGCATTTTTACCCCGGCGTTGCATCTGGTTTGGGATGCCTGCCGTCTCAATGTGGACCTGATGCTTGAGATATGGACCTGATCTGGGCGCCTCGGCGCCAAGGAAACAAGAGTCAATCTCAACGCCATCCCCAAAGAGGCAAACGCTCAACTCCAATCACATCGTGAGAGGCTCAGCTTGGCCCAGCTACTAATGACACTAGCGTGAGGATAAGCGCGAGCGGAGTCTGACGCCCAACCGAGCCTCAATGGACACGGACACGGGATGAGGTACCGCTATGGTCATTGATTCTCTCTCTTTCGATGGTCTCTGGTTCCATTCGCGGCTAAACTTCACCACCAGCAACTTCTCGTCTTCTCCAAGTGAGAATTGGATTTCGCATCAGACCGTTCAGACGCTGTTTCGACCTCTGTGCCTCGACAGAACTCACCCTCATCTCTCCAAGCCGCCTTTTCGAGTCATTTCCAATATCCATCATGAGCATCTTTGTAAATTACGACGGCCCGAAGCTGGACCATGAACAAAAACGTGTTGTCAGGTCACGGGCTATGGTAGTGGTCCGCGGCCGACGCAAGCAAGCTAAATGTCAGCTCAAATCGCGTGGGAGAGTCCCCAATGAAGAAAGGTGTCGTGAATCTCGATGGACGGCGTCTGACAATGTAGCATTGCAGGCACGTACGATGACATTGGTCCAAAACCGGAGGCTTGTCTGTAAGTGCGATATTAGTTATGCGCGTCAAGCAGCACAAACATGTTTCTCCATGTCTCCATTGGACCTTGGTTTCGTGGGCTCGGGTCGAATGCAGCATTGCCCTATTTAGGAAATTCCTCGCTAATCCATACCGACTCATCTGCGTTACACAGCTTAGCTCCGGCCCGAAATGACAGCCGCGGCAACGGCGGCCACTCGGATCCATCCGAAGACGACCTCCAGCAGCTGTTGGCCGGAAACGACCCAGCCATCAGCGCCCGGCCCGTAGCGAACACCAGCCGCAAGCGCGACAAGACATGGATGGCCGTTACACGGCAGCGCCGGCCCAATCTGAACCCGTACGACCTCCGCGGCGCGCCACCATCATCCACCCACATGACGGGCGTCGACGCCCGCACCTTTCAGGATTACATCAGCCGGTGCGGGTCCTATTCGTCCTACCTCGACGAGGCCTTTGTGCTTGTTGGGTTTCAGCAGCCGAGCTACTTTCGCCCGGACTTGTCCAAGGCGGCCTGTATTTACATCGGTTGGCTCCTGACGGCGGGCGTGCTGGATGCTTTTCGCGGAACTCAGGATATTGCGTACCCGTACTATGAATATCAAGCTGTGCGGGAGCTGCAAAAGTTTGTTGACGATGCCGATGCGAAACAGTTGCATGAGGTTGTGTATCCGGTGGTCATCCTGGGCATGTTTGAGGTAAGGTCCTTGCATGGAAAGGGGTGGAAAAGGGCTAGTTATGAACGAAACTGACAACCCCTACCTATCCACAGATGGTCCGCTTCAGCCCCCGCACAATTACCCACCTAGCGGCTGTAGAGGGATTCATCAAGTCCCGCGGCGGACTCCACCTGATGCCCGATGTCATGCAGCACATCGTCCTAATGTAAACCACCCCGATCCCTGCACCTAACCAAACCCATACAAGCCCCCCCTTACCGAGCTACCCAACGTGAAGTCTAACCCCCAAGTAGGGCCGACACACTGGAATGCATCTGCCTCTCCACGCCCCTGGCCTTCAGCACGCTCGGTCCAGCCCCAACCACGCACCTCACCACCTCGCCCGCCTTCCCCGCCGGCGACCAGCTGCGCTCCTGCCCCCTGCTGCTCTGCGACGGCGAAGACCTGTCGCTCGCCGCGCGGTATGTCGACCCTTGCATTCGTGCAGGGCTAGTCGCCGCCCTGCAAGCTGCGAACGACACGTTCCACAGCTTCTTTGGCGGCTCGGGCCGCTTCCGCGGGGCGTCCCCTGAGTCGGACTCGGGCTCAGCGTGGAGCAGCAACGGCAGCACGGCGGTGGGCGAAGCGGTCCCCACCGATCTAGATACCCTCGCCGACGGTGTATCGTATGTTGCTGCCACAGCCGCCGCCCCGGCCCCGGCCCCGGCCCCGGTGCCAAATAGCGTGCCGGCTCGCCTGCTGGAGACGTGCGTCTTGGCGGGGCGCATCATGCGCAACACGCTGACGGATGGGTTGGATGGGTTGGATGACCCACGGAATGGGCTTGATGTGCTGGTCATGTATGACAACGTGCGGTTTGTGGGGTTGAAGGCGTGGACGGGGCTGCCGTATGTTTATGTGTGGGTGTATGTTTGACCCCTTCTCCTGTCTCTCTTCGTTTTGCTCGATCACGGGGCGATCGTGCGCACATCACAACTGACACCTGGGGTTAGGAACCTGATCGGCTTTGCCGCGTCGAGGGATATGCGCATGAGATCGTACTTCATTGCCGAGGTTGTTCGGTGCGCTTTCAGCTACGGCTGCTATCAGATGGAGGTTTTTCAGGGTATGTTTTCTTTCTTTCCTCGCGGCGTTGTGTATGTGAGTTGTGCCAAGTGGGTAGCTGACTCGGATTTCAATACACTAGCTGTGCTCAGGAACTTCCTTCATCTCCGCAACGCCATCGCCGGCCGCAGGATGGCCTTGGCTGATTACAGCACGGGAAAAGTCCTGGGCATGTTGTAAACCGGTTCTATTCTGGTTGTCGACTTAAACTACTGATCAGCAGGCCGAGGAGGGAAACCGGACTGACGATCATGCGCTAGCAACCTTCTTGATATTCCATAGATTTCTATAAATAACAACCATTTCTATTTTCGTTTGATCTTGACGTCGAAATCTAACAATGCAGGGAGGGAACTTACACCCTTCCTGGCCTTCCAAAAGATACCCTTCTCACAAACTCTCCTTCTTGACCACGAATGACACTCACCTGAGTGAGGTTTCACTTTCAGCCAATGTTTCCTTTTACACGATTAGGTTCAGCTTTGAATCGCTTTTTGGGCAACTCTCTGTCATCTTTTTCCTTCGACGCATTACGCCAAGATCGTAGACTATGACTACCATAGAACAGGCTGCCGGTTATTCTGGAAGTATTAGAGTTCGACAAGCCGTTCTCCGCGCTCGTCCTCTACCTCCTGTGGCCCTGTTGCGATGCCGACCCAACACCCGAGATGTGGTGAGCTGGCGATGACTAGGGGGTTGAGACCGTCGATAGATTTTCCGTCCACAACAAAACGCGAAAGTCTATAGTGTCGTATTCAAAGCCGGATAGAGGAGCAAAACTCGGTGTCCTCGGCCTTGGTCCGTCATGGTAACATCAGCCGCGCTGCGATGCATCTCGCATGCCAAGCGCCCCAATCCTGATCGTCGCGGCTAACTGTTCTTGTCTATGTGATTGCGCCTCACCAAACGAGAAAGCTCAACCAGTTTCATGGTGCTGTAGTGGAAGGACTCGTATTAAGCTTCTGAATATCACCGCCAAGGTCACCCAGCTTCCACTGATACAAGGCCGGCCCAGTTACCTTTGGGCTTTGGCAACTTAGTCCTCCCAGACCTCAGAGTCTCGCTGCTGATAGGGAGGTATGGTTGGCGCCGAGAAAACTCGGCATTGGCATGCGGGATTATCTTGTGTTCAAGAGATGCCTCGCCATTGTTTTGATGTAGGAGTAATCAACATAGCTATAAGGATCGGCTTGGGAAGATGGGAACCAGTAGCGGGCTCTTGAAGGTTGTCTAGCATGAATCAATCGAGCTTGATTGCAGAAGTAAAAGCTCTTGGCGAAGAACGAGAAAATATGTCCTTCCGGTTGGATTTTCAGCCCGGCCCAGTTCAAAGTCTCCCTCCTTCGCTAGATGGCCAAGGTCGGGGGGTCGGAACCTGGAAGCTCCAGACCGTGGTTCTGGAGCCCTTATTTCAACCTCCCAGCTGCCGGGATCATCCCATTGGAGCGCTTCCCCGCGGGAGAATGCGCCTGCAGGGTAGCATTGCAGAATTGCCGCATGATCACCACTGGCATTACCGTCTGGTGCGCTTCCCCGGATTATTTCTTTGTTCGGCGGAGGCGCCAAGCGGAAGACGGCCGCTCCGGCTACCTGGTTTGGCCGTAGTCATTGCCGGGATACCGTTGTAAACAGTCGCTCGCTTGCTGAGGGATGCCCGCTCGGGCGTGCCAAGCACCGGATGAATGTCAACAAGGCTCCGTCTCGCTTCCCACGCTGTAACGGTGAACCTGCGAGACCTTGAGGTGTGTCGACTAGTTACTTGACCCTGTTGTTTCCAAAGTCACTTCCCGCCGAGATGACTGTTTAAAGTTGTCTTGAATACTGCCGTAGTGCCGGTGGGTTTCACATCGGCAGTTGCAAAGTGGCGGACACATGAACCCCTGATTGATGGAGTAACAGGGAGCCAGGGATTTTGCCAGCGTCACACTGCGGTCAGTCCCTCCGTGGTAAGCGAGCCCCAAAACCTCAGCTTGCGGAGCACGGGAGTGAGGTCCGTACCCAGTATGGTTGGTACCAAACAACAACCTCGGCAGCGTCTTGGCTTAAGGTGAGGGGAGTTAGGGGGTCGGCAAACTATATATACATTCAATCAAGTGCAGCCTAGTACTTACTCTCATGCTTGCTCTCCAGTCCTCCAGGCCTTCTTAACCCCTGACCCGCACTCCCTGTGACTGTCAAGACTCAAGCCCAGCACGCCGCCATGAAAATCACCAAGTCCGACCTCAGCGCGGCCCTGCTCGCCTCGGCCCTGCCCGTGGCCCAGGCCGCGTGCAGTCTCCCGTCCAGCTACAAGTGGACTTCAAGCGGCGCTTTGGCTCAGCCAAAGTCGGGCTGGGCCAACCTCAAGGACTTCACCTACGCCCCCTTGAACGGCAAGCACCTCGTGTATGCTAGCTACTACGGAGGGAGCTATGGGTCCATGAACTTCGGCCTCTTCTCGGACTGGTCTAGCATGGGGTCAGCTAGCCAGAACAAGATGAACTCGGCCACCGTCGCGCCGACGCTCTTCTACTTCGCCCCAAAGAGCATCTGGGTCCTTGCCTACCAATGGGGCGCTACCCCCTTCTCGTACCGCACGTCAACTGACCCGACCAACCCGAACGGGTGGTCCTCAGCCCAGCCGCTCTTCTCCGGGAGCATCTCCGGCTCCGACACCGGGCCTATCGACCAAACCCTGATTAGCGACGGTACCAACATGTACCTCTTCTTCGCCGGCGACAACGGCAAGATCTACCGCGCGAGCATGCCCGTCGGCAACTTCCCGGGCAACTTCGGCTCGGGCTCCACCGTCATCATGAGCGGCGCGAAGAACGACCTCTTCGAGGCCGTGCAGGTATACACGGTAGCGGGCCAGAGCCGGCCGACATACCTCATGCTTGTGGAGTCGATCGGGTCGCAGGGGCGGTACTTCCGGTCGTACACGACCAACAACCTGGGCGGATCGTGGACGCCGCAGGCGACGAGCGAGAGCGCGCCCTTTGCCGGCAAGGCCAACAGCGGCGCGACGTGGACCAACGACATCAGCCACGGCGACCTGCTGCGCACCAGCGCCGACGAGACCATGACCATCGACCCCTGCAACCTGCAGCTGCTGTACCAGGGCCGCTCCGGCGACAGCAGCGACTACAACTCGCTGCCCTACCGTCCCGGGCTTCTCACCCTGCAGGGCGCCACCGGCGGCAGCCCCAACCCCCAGCCCACCACCAACCCCGGTACCGGTGGCGGCGCTACGGTCCCGCAGTACGGCCAGTGCGGTGGCAAGACGTACACCGGCCCGACTACCTGCGCCAGCCCGTTCAAGTGCACCTTCTCGAACGAGTGTGAGTTTACCTCTAACTTTACCCTCTCTTTCGTATACCCCAAACTATCTGGCGTTTTACTAACAATGATCTTCCGTAGGGTACTCCCAATGCATTTAACGGGTGATGGGCATCAGTGGGAAGCGGTGAATGCGGCGAAATCGACGGATGGTTACTCTACAATAACTCGTCGAAGCCTTGGAGGAGCAGAGCCTGGTTTCGCTACTTTCACTGTGTATAGTGACATATCTCGTACATACAATCGAACATACTTTATGGCCTTGGAATCTGTTGTGAAATTCAGCAGCTGTGACCCCTTTAGAGCGGTGTAAATGTGTACGTACATAGCACATCCTTGGCTCAGCTCGGTCGGTTGTGGTAGCCAGCATGATACATACCTCTCTCTCTTCTCTTGCGATTCCTGTAACCGAATCTGACAAGGCATTTCTGATGCACGTTGATTATGATCCAATGTATCGGTTTGGGAAGCCAGGAGCCTTGTTTGAACATAGCTAAAGTACCATAGGTATCTAACCTCATCGGCCTCGTAACCTCTGAAGAACATGTACCAAGTCCAGGAACTAGTTCATCTAATCAACCTCTGCATCTCCATAGTTTGGCATTCAGCCATTGGAGACATGCCGGTATTACTGGATTATTCCAACAGTATTGCCATACTGACTGCCTCAGGAGTTACAATTTGTGATTCGGGTAAATACCAGGGACCTGCTTTTTTTTACATCACGGCCATGAAGCTTTGATAAACGGTGTTTATGGATAATTTACTAAATTTGCGGCATTTGACGACGCCGGTGACAGCAAAAAGCAATCAGCATCTCCCAGAGTCCTTCCGACTTCTCCGGTGAGCGTCATAGGGTGACGCGAAACCTGAAACCAAGCCGCCAAGTTCGGGACTGCAAAGCTTTGCCTTCTTCATGGTACCCTCATTGGCGCGGGAATGGCTGCATAGAGTGCGTGATGTGGTATTAAAGGCGGAAGATTAAAACGCAGGGGTTGAGGGACTGCCGGCGTCCTGAGAACGTGAATGGAGGAAACAGCGGGCGGATTACATCCCATATTGAGGGGTATACGCCATAGGTATACGCCGTGCAGGTTGTAATTAATAGCCATGAGAATAATATACCATGTCCTTGCAACCAACGTATGATCATCGATGCCAATTGGCCTCTTTTTGTGTAACGTCAACGCCAAGGGAAAGCTCCCTTAGAAGAGTACCCCTGATTAAGGGGCGGTGGTTGGCATGGTAACTGGTGCTCGCTCACAGTTACACCGAGGACAACGACGTGGAAGGCACCTGCAACTTGATTTCTTCTTCACGAGCAGCCACAAAACGCCCCCTTCTATTCTATCGATCTATCGATCTATCACTTTCATTCGGCAGAATCTCGGTGATGTTGCTCTTCCCCAGCTTGTCGGTCTCATCCAACACCTCCACCAGCCGGTTCCTGACAGCCGCATTCTTGGCGTCCCCGGCTCAGCCTTGCCCATGTGCTCCATGGTAGCACAAATAACAGCCTCCATCAGGCGAAGGGCCATGGGGCCGGCGACACCGTGCTGGTAGAAGGCCGGGGCCTCATTCACCTCGAGCAACCAGGCGTTACCCGCGGCGTCGACAAGAAAGTCAAGCGCAAACAACTCAAAGCACTTATCCAGGTGGTGAACTTATCCGCCATAGTATGTACAGCGGCGCGGAACAGCTCGGCCGTGATCCCACAAATCTGATAAAACACGTGCGTCTTCCAATCCGGACGGTCGGGAAACATGCCGCTCCCATCCGCCGCCAGAAGTCGCGCATCGACTCGCGCGCCACAAACTCCTCCTCGTCCTGCAGCGCCGTGTTGGTCAGCGACGACTTGAGGCTCGGGTTCTCCCACGGCGGCTGGTAGGCCTCGACGGCCAGCAGCGCAGCATCTCGCGCGCCACGTGCACCTTGAGCCGGCCCATCGACAGCGCGTAGGAGCGGACGTGCCACTTGCGCCCGTCGAGTGGCGGGATGGCGACGATGTAGCGCTGGGCGACGAAGGCGCGCATCTGGGCGGATGGGATGCGCCCGCCGGCTTTGAAGATGTACTGCGGCTTCTTGGCGCGGATCGGCTTTTGGGAGGAGTCCTTTTTGGAGCTGTTGAGGGAGAGGGCGCTGGTGGTCGTGACGAGGACGTCGAGGCTCTCCAGGCCGGGGTGGTCAGCGTGGGAGAGAAGCTGTGGCCGTTGTCCTTTTCGCTCTCGACGGATGTGTCGGTCACTGCTCCGCCCTCCTCGCTTCCATCGCTCCCCTCCTCGTCGTCGTCATCAGTTTCGTTCTCGGCGAGTTCGAGGTTGCTTGCGAGTTCTTCGATGGTGCTGAAGAGCCTGATCTCCGGCGCCGCAGTCGACGAGCGCGGGTTTGAGAATCCACCACTCGCGGTCTTGCGCGTCCTTGGCCTCGTTCTGCTCTAGCGAGTACAGCAGCGAGAGGTCGTCGGCTGCCATCAAGGCGTCATCAACATACTCGGCGTAGTCCAGCGTCAGCGCACGGTGAGCGGGACATGCTTCCGGAGGATGCTGTCCGGCCGCTTGGCGGCCCAGTACTCGACGGACGCGGCGAGGAAGTCCTTCGTGCGAGGGCATCACTGTTGGGATACGCGTTGATGAGGGGGTCTTGGCTACGTTGACGGCGGCAAAGTTCTGCGTCAGAGCCCAGCCGTCGCAGTACTGGAAGACGGTATCCGCGCGATGGGAAACTGGGCGAAGTCGTCGATGAAGATGGCCTCCGGGACGTGCTGCCGGATGAACGACTTGATGTGCTCGTTCAGCCAGGGGGCGGATGAGTTGATGAAGGCGTGCATGGTTTCAGGTTTTCTCCTTGCACCGAATTCTTCAGCGGGAGTCATCTCCTTCTTCCAGGGCAAGGTGGGCTTGACGAGGGATCTCGAAACAGTGGATTCTCTTTAAATCCATTAAGTTGTTGGCGGGCAACAAGGGGGATACGGGTAAGTGATCCTCGTATCAGTAGCGATTATGGGAAACGGCAAGACGACGGTTGATGGTCGAATGTGAAGACAACAGACAGTAGGATCAGGGTGAGTTGCTCGTCTTATACGTCTGTCTTGGCGGGCCGGCTATCGGGTCTTCTGTTGTGTTGCAATGGCAAAGGGGGTGAAAAAAACAACCGCCAAGAGAGGCGCCAAGGTAGGACTGCGGATCCCACTTACATAAAAATCGACTGCTTCTCACAGGACTTTGATTTCTTGACTTTTCTATTGGAACTCGCCCGTTTCCAAACGTAATCCAGGCCGATCAACTTCATGCCGCGTTCTTGGCCTGCACCGCACCCTCCGTAGTCATCCCGGCCCACGTGTCGTCGAAGAATTTGCCGCTGGCCGCCTCTCTCGCTGGGAAACTTCTGGGACAAGAGGCAAAGGGCCAAAGACCGGATCTCCGAGGCTCCCGGTTGCGTAACTTGCCACTATCGTAGAGGCTGATGCTTTCTGTGACTTACTGAAACGACAAGACCGCGGTGACAGAAACCTGTAGTGCAGAGAGAAAGATATGGTTGCAGCGTTGGCGTCTTGCGCTAGTTAGACGTAGGAGATTTGAAATCTTGAGCAGTGAACGAGACGTGATAGAAGTAACGGCGTGCCCTTTGGCGAGCTGCATTGATCATCACAACCTTAAATCAAATAAGCTCATCAGCCTTCGAATAGTGGCATCCAGGCTCGCTGTTTCCGTTTGTCATTGTCTCGGGTTCCCTGTCCTCAAAAGCCGGGCCTCCCAAGCCGGCGGTTCGAGTGGGGGGGTGTGTCATATCCCGAAGTCGCCCCTGCTACAGTTAAGCAGGTATCCATGGTATACAGACTGTGTTCCTAGAAAGTCAGTCTATACTTCGTATGTATTTTGCCCCGGCCGTCCAGCACTCGTCCTTGGCGCAAGCCCCTTGTCTGGCCACACCGACACATACCCCTGGGTTGGAAAACGCAACACAAAGCCGAGGATGGGTCGTGTGGGCCACATCATACACTTCCATCCTGGTGGCTCGGCATGATGCACATGTATGTAGCTGGCCCCTGAACTTCTTGTCCCGACTTCGGGTAGAGGCCTAGCCCGGGGATACAACTTCTTCCCTAATAGGATCAATATGATGACGTGAGAGATGGACTTTTAAGTGAAACCACGTAATGTAACCATGACCGTAAGTGCGAGGGGAGTACCTTGGACGTTGCACATAACAGAAACCAGGTGGTGTGGGCTGAACAAGAACGACATCTGGTGAGGGCATTCCGATGCGCTGGAATTTTGGTGATTGCTGCAGTAATAGGCTCGCAAGGTCACCGAAAGATAATGGAATGAACTGCGGAACACCAAGTTCAAATGTGTCTTCATGACCATACTCGGCTTTTCAGCCCCTCTTTCCTTTGAAAGAAATGCCGAGTTATGGGCGAGGGAGGGCACTTGCACACCGAAATAATACTGAATTGTCCTCGTTCCGCACGAAGGAGCCAGCTTGAATCTGAACGAGTACACGCGACTCGACGTATATTCAGACGATGAGAATGGAATTGTCGGTTGAATACAGGATCAAAAGATCGTTTAATTAATTGGTGCTAATTAAACATTGATCTCGCGGGGGAAAACAGGAAAAATACTAGAGAAATACCGGAAAGAAAAAAAGGGGAGAGAAAATAAGAGAAAATTGAAACCAGAACATAGTGTGACGTGTGTGCAGTGTTCAGAACGAGGCACCAATGTAAACTTTGGAATGGTGGTTGATATTAGGACGACTCATGACGGTGACCTGCGGAATTGGAGGGAACGATGGCTAAGTGGGTGCCGAGCCGAAGGTTCAATTCTGGGACCTTGGCAGCTCACCGCCCTTTTGGCAGAATTTCGGCCCCACCAAAAATTTCTCGAACGCTTCCCAATTGCGCGCCGTAAGAAGGTCCGATTTGTGTATCTTCGTTTCAACATCCCAGACGACCAAATATGCCGAAAAGCAAGCTAACAAAGCGGGAAGGCGCCTCAGCCGAGCGGATCGCGGATTCCCGCTTCGCGAGCTTCGAAACAGATCCACGATACCAATTACCGTCCAAGAAAAACCTAAAGACTAAGCTTGACAAGCGCTTCTCGCGCGTGCTAAAGGATGCCGACTTCGTCGCCACCGCAAAGGTCGACCGCTACGGCCGGAAGTTGAAGACGGACACAAAAAAGAAGGCCTTGGAGCGACTCTACGAAGATGAGGAGGAGGAGGAAGAGGAACAAGATGGGGACGCCAAGGTCGAGGACGACGACATCGTCCGCCGCGAACTGGAAAAGGCAGACACAGCCTACGACCCTGCCCGCGGTGGTGGTTTCTCTTCGTCCGAGTCGGACTCGGACTCCGACGGGGAATCCGATTCCGAGGAAGCGCCCGAGGTGGAAGACGGAGCGGAGGAGTCGCGGCCCGGTATTCGTTTGCGCAGGGATAAGCAGGAGGTGGAAGTGGGGGAGGTCACGAACCGTTTTGCCGTCGTCAACATTGACTGGGATCACATCAAATCTATGGACCTCCTAGCCCTGTTTTCGAGTTTTGTACCGGTCGGTGGGCGCATCGAGAAAGTGTCGGTCTATCCAAGCGAGTTTGGCAAGGAGAGAATGCAACGCGAGGAATTAGAAGGTCCCCCTAAAGAGATCTTTAGCAAGAAGGACAATGACTCGGACCAGGAGGACCTGGATGACGAAGCCGACTCTGCATCCGAGAGTGAGGACGACGATGATGCCGCGGAGGATTCGGACGAGGAGGTTAGGAAAGAGCTACTCCAGGAGGGTAACGACCAAGATTTCGACAGCGACGCGCTCCGGACGTATCAACTCGACAGGTTACGTTACTATTACGCGGTAGTGGTTTGTTCCGACCAGAACACGGCGCACAAGATCTACGATGCGACGGACGGCAGCGAATACTTGTCATCCTCCAACTTCCTCGACCTGCGCTTTATCCCCGATGATGTCACTTTTGACGACGAGCCTAGGGATGAATGCGACAGCGTTCCCTCCGGGTACAAGCCCATCGAGTTTGTGACGGACGCACTGCAGCATTCCAAGGTGAAACTGACCTGGGATATGCACCCAGAGGAGGTGTCCAGGAAGGAGTCTATCAACAAAGCGTTCACAGGAAGTCGCTCAGACATTGCAGAGAACGATCTACGGGCGTACTTGGCGAGTGGTAGCGAGAGCGAAGGGGAGGACGCGGACGATGCGCCTCTGGAGAACGAGCAAACGGAGGAGGCGCCACTCAGCAAGAAGGAGCTTGCAAGGCGCAAGATGCGTGCAGCGCTCGGTCTCGGCGATGAGCCAGCGCCAAAGGCGTCAAAGTCGGGGCCGGTTGGGGAGATGCAGATCACATTTGCCTCGGCCCTATCCGGGAAACCCGAGAAGGAGGCGACGGAAGAAACGACCATTGAAAAATACAAACGCAAGGAGAAAGAACGCAAGGAGAAGAAGAAAGCCATGGCCATCGCCAAGAGGGAAGGCGTCGAGCCTGAAACGGTTCACGAGGAGCAGGTCGACGGGGGCGGTGACGATCTGGGCTTCGATGATCCATTCTTCACCTCCGAGGCCGCTCAGCCCTCCAAGACGTCAATGCGCAAGGAGGAACGACTCAAGAGGCGCGCCGCCAAGGAACAGGAGGAAGCCGAGAACGCTGCGCAGAAAGCGCAACTTGAGCTTCTTATGGCGGATGAGAAGGGTGGCAGCGCCCATCTCGACCACTTCGACATGAAGGACATCACGCGAGCGGAGAAGCAAAAGAAGAAGGGCAAAAAGAAGGGCAAGAAGGGGGTCGAGGACCAGGGTGGTTTGCAAGAGGACTTCGACATGAACGTCGAGGACGCTCGGTTCAAAGCCGTGTTCGAGAACCACGAGTTCGCCATCGACCCGTCGAATCCTAAATTCAAGGCGACGCAGGGAATGAAGAAGCTGTTGGAAGAAGGCAGGAAAAAGCGCAAGGCCGGGCCAAACGAGTCACCCAGTGAGCAGAAGGATCAAAGGAGCGCCAAGAAAGCGAAGGGGGACGGTGATCTCGAACTGAGCAGTCTGGCGGATGCCGTGAAAAGGAAGGCCATGAGTAGGAGGTGACAAGGAGAATTCCGCCTAGCTGATACCTGAATGAAATGTACCACATTACCGCACCACTTCCACCATGTTCTCTTCATCCCTACTAATCCTCGGCGCCAACCACAAGCCGACAAAACCGTGGCCGGGCCTGCGCACACGGCCCCCACTCACCACGCACCCCATCAGTATCCCAACTCGCGCCCGCACCATCAATAAACTTCCCACCTCCCCTCCCAACCGCCCACTGCAAAACAACCAACCCCCCGACCACCACCATCCACGCCACGACCACCACAGCCACCCGCCGGCCAGCCGTCCACCACACCCGCTTCTCCTCCTCCTCCCCCTCCCCTCTTAACCCCATCCCCAACCCCAACCGCCCCGTCCCAACACGACCATCAACCCCAGACGACGACGATAACAAACTCCGCGTCACAGGATCGTCACTAGCACAATCGCGCCAGGCCCACCCACGCCCGCGCGGCCGGTACGCGTCGTCGTCGTCCTCGGCGCCGTCCTTCTCGTTGTCTGCCGCAGAATGGGCGGGCGATAGCAGCGACGATGAGGGTGGGTGAGGGCGGTGGTGGTGGTGGTGGTGGTGGTGCTGGTAGTCGGAGAAGTCGAGGGTTTCGAAGTAGCCAGGGTCTTGGCTGCTAGAGGCGTTGAGGACGGTGGTGGTGGCGGTGGTGGTGGTGGTGCCAGGGGCAGCGAAGGTACAGTAGCCGTGCCGGCCGGTGGGCGGCAGCGGGAAGAGCACTGCTTCGGTGAAGCCGTCGTCGTTGGCGTCGTCTTCGTCTTCGTCGCCGGCTTCAGTGGTGGGCCGCGGTTGGGGTTGGACGGTGAATGGCGGGACGTAGGCGTAGCCGCTGGGGGGCGGCGAGGTGGGTGCGCATCGGGAGAGGCCGCGCGCGTGTTGGGGCTTCTGGGGCTCTGGGTCGCTGATGTCGATGTATTCCCAGGTAGCATTCTTGGGTGCGTAGTAGGGCATGGTGTCGGGGCTGGAGATATCGTGCCCTTTCACTTGGCACCAGCCGTCGTCGCAGTGTTGTGTCTGCATCTCAACGGCGGGCGGGTGGGAGTATCAAAATATGGAAATGTGGGGACAGTTGGTCGGGGTTGACAGACCAAGACGTGTCGTCCGTATTATGGGAGGAAGGTGGAATGGAATGGAGAGAAGATATACACCGGTCAGTGGCAATTATCGAGAGTGTTGACATTGTCATCCGAGGGCATCGCTGGCCGCGAGGCGAGGGGCCGCGGGCGAGGCGCATCGAGGCCGCAGATCATTTAAGCAACACTGCCTGTTAGATTATGGGAAATCGCCAAATACCGGGTCCTTCAAGTCGGTCACCATGGGCCAGCCAAACGCTGGCCAGCCTTGTGCCGACAATTTTGATCCCCCAAGCCTGCAGAAGGGTGATCAAAGTTCCGGTGTTCTGGTGAGGCAGAAATGGCGGGGTTGTCTCAACCGCAGCGGAAAACTCCCTACCTCTCTGACCTGAAGCAGGTCAACCTCCCGCCCCACCACAGAGGCGGCGTGCTCCCCTGAACGTCACCCATGCTCCCAAGCATTTTCCCCCAATGCAGTGCATTTTTCACGACTTGACCCTTGGAGTGGAAGTGATCACAGTCTCCCCACAACTACATGCAAATTTGCTTGCAGTTTCACGCGGCCTTTGACACGCTGCCGTGTCGACTCACCCAGGTATTCCAAGGGTCTCACCGTACGGATCAGATCGCTGAAGCAGCAAGTGTTGTGCCCTCAATATGGAAGCCGTTATCACCCCGCAGTTCACAATGGAACCTGGAAAGGCCCGGGTTTACAGGTTCCCTAGAAGTGTTCTGCGCTGAGTGCGCACCCAAGATCCGAACCCAGTTCCGTTATCTGGTAGCTTTGGGCAAAAGTACCTAACATTACATTCCACCGAAACTTCCCCGACGTCTTCCTTCGTTATCACCTTTGCCATGGGCGAGCAAGCAACAAACAGGGTGGACACTCCCCCTCTAACCCTCCACTACTATTCTCATCCCCAAACCGAACCGCGACAGCCCGATTTTCTTGACCTTCTGCCCAAAACGCAAACACACAAACAAGAACAGACACCCACTCACGACGCGAGCAACGAACAAACAATACCTAAATTTCCTCCCCGCTTGGCCGCTAGCGCGGCGGATTTCTTCTTCTTGTTGTTGCCTGCGGACTGCTCTTGTAACGCTGTTCGGCGGGCTGCAATCCGGGCGTGGAGACGGACCGGCGGCGGCGGCCGTGGTTGTGGTTGTGGCGGTTGTGGTGGCGGCGTCGGCTTCACTGCCTTTGCTTTGGGCTTGGCCTTGGCTGGTTGCCTACGAAATGGGCGAAACTAAGGTAGGCGAACTACAGATGATGCTACAGTACCAAAAGAATTGGCCCACAGCCCTCCAAGTTCCAGTGGTTCCGCAGAAAAAGGGCAGTAACAGAATACTTTTGGTAGGATTATCTGTAGGCGAACTAAATACCTGAACAAGGCGAACAAGGCGAACGAGGCGAACGAGGCGAACGAGGCGAACTGGAAGGCGGCCAATCCACTGTATCAAAAAAAGCGCTCTATACTAAGCGTAGGTAGCGATAGCTTCTCTATATTGTATTCAATTCAAACGCCAAATCATTCCCATCTTCATTCCCCGTCCCTTAAGTGTATTTGCCTCTCCTGGCATGCTGGCATGGATCCACTATCGGTTATTGCATCGATGATCGCTATCGCACAAGCGCTCAGTTTCTGTATCAAGAAATGCAAGAGCCTTGCCAACTCCTCCGTCGAGTTCTGCGACATGATTAACGAACTATCAACCATGCAAGGATGGCTAGGTCAGCTTTCCGCCCTTGATATATCGGGCAACATGGTGCCCGCCAAGACTATTGAAAGCCTTCAGACAGTGAGGATCGAACTCCAACTCGTGGTGGACGAAATGAACTATATAGCTATCAGGTTCATGGATCATGACCGTGGGATGCTTGACAGCAAGAAGAAGCACAAAATATCTAAACTATCCTGGCAGCAACACCGTGCAATGGTCCTCAAGCTAAAAGACCGTGCTAAACGCTGCCGTGAAGAACTATCTACTTGTATTAGTCTACTCGGCTTCTCTCAACAGTAAGAGCGCCTTAGCATCCAGATGCTATATGAAACGTTTCTAACACGCAAGTCTTACAACCCGAAAGACTCCAGCACAGTAGAGTCATTCTCGAGGTCCAGGAGATAGCGAAGTCATCTAGTCTTGCATTCGACCAGCAACTTAGCAACATTCTCAATGTCTCACAGGACCACGGTTCCCTCGTATCGGCTACAATGTCCCGCCTAGAGAGGCGCATCGATACTATTGCTTCACAGCTCTCAATGGTATTGCCCAATCAGCCAGAAACCAACTCGAACCTCAAGTCGCATGGTGCCAGCACCAGTGCGCGGAGCTCGGTAGTTCACATTCACACGACTCTTGGCCAAGCATGCGCCAGATACTGCAGATGCCAATGCCATAGAATGTCAACAGTACGCATGCCGCCATGGATACGGTTCTTGGCTGGATCGCTTGTACTGCAGTACAGCGGGGCCGTTGCGTTCCGCGCAAACGCCTGCGATGTTGTGGCATGCCACTCAAATGGCAGGAGATTGGCTAGCATCGGGTATACATTCCCAGCGTGGTTATTTATTCGTGCCATGTCCGTGTCGGTGGCCTGGAGCTCCTTGACGAATGCGGGAGCCTCCCTACACCTGATGATACCGACGCAGATGCGCCCCAATCTCTCGATTTGGCGCGCAATGCATTCCCACGACTTGGCATGGTTGAGCAATAAGATTGAAAACAAGGAGCTTCTCCCTACGAACATCGATGCCTCGGGAGATGGGATTCTCCAGGTGAGTGGCTAGGTATTTCCAGAAAAGCCTTCGAATGGACAGCACATGCAATCTATGCTGTCTACCTTGCTAACACCTGCAGACCGCCCTTCGGCTCGGTTTCTATACTGAAGCTTCCTTGCTCCTTGACATGGGCTTCAAGGGCTCGTTTATTGACTCAACCGGGACGTAAGTACAGAGTAATGTTCTTTACACTTAACAACTTATGTAAACCAAGGAGAGGATATGGCGCTAACCTATACCGATGTAAAAGGACTGCAATGGAGCTTGCGAAGCGACAACTCCTGCTCGATGGCATCCACGGAGCGTCAGAAGATAAATTACGTCTATACAAACGGATTGTTGCGGCCGTAGACGATTCAGCAGAGATTTCAACTATGATCCGGGATTCCATTCTTGGTGTAAGCGAGATGCCACTCGAGGACGCCTTGGCCGCAGAGCCTCTGCAGATCAACGCGCTTGACGATACCGGGTATGCCCCTTTACACTGGGCAGCGATTCAAAATGACGTCCAAAACACCAAGATACTACTCCAACATGGGGCGCTGGTAGACATACAAACGCGCCTTGAGCAGCAGACACCTCTCTATCTCGTGGCTAGCAAGGAGGTCTCGGACGCTTCATGGAGACTACTTCTATTCTTGTTGCAAAACGGGGCGAATCCCCACGCGAAGGACCTTTGGGGCTCGACACCACTCCACGAAGCCGTCCAGAAGGGTGTAGAAAATGTGAGGATGTTGCTTAATGCAGGTGCTAATCCTAACACAAGAGACCACCTCGGTTGCACGCCTTTGCATTACGTACACAAAGCTTCCGAAGCTAAAGCCGAAACCTCTAGCGGAGCCGCCGGTGTATGGGAATATCCAGTTTTCACTCCAAGAGAAGCGAAAACGGTGTGCGGCCAAATCATATCGGACCTCGTCGAAGCCGGCGCAGACCGTGAGATCGAGAACAATGATGGAAATACGCCCTTGATGGCTGCGGCTTACTATAGCAATTCTGCTGCCTTGTGGCATCTCTGCCAGTTGGGAGCACGACTTGACACAGCCAACCGCCGTGGACGGAATTTTCTTCACCATGTAGCCTTACATGGAGGCATCGAACAGTTCAACTGTCTTCGAACACTGGGCATTTGCGGCGTGGATCCTGATCATCCAGATGAGGCTGGAGATACACCCCTAAGGAACTTGGAGTTGAGAATGCGGAAGGTGCGGTACCCTGGCTGGCTTCCACTGACACACCAGGAGGTATTTGCCTTCTGCGCTCTTGTTGTCGAAATCAGACGTGGGAACATAGGCTTAGGCCGAACTTCACAAACACAGCTCCTACCAGAGAGTGGGGATGAACGGTTACGGGACTGGCTCGGAAGGCAGTGGCAGTGGCTCTATGATCATCCCGACCTCGCTGGATGTATCTGGGATGATGTCGACACCGACCTTGGGTCATTTTACAACATCCCAAGCCACTCTAATAATGATATCAATATGGGGAGCATGTCTCTGGGCTTGCTATTCGGACAGGAGGACGCCATCAATGATGACGAGTTCTTTGATGCATTGGATGATTGGACCTGAATTAGCAATTTGACTTTCTCGCTTTTGCCGCGGCTTGCTGATCTGCTGCCTACTCAAGGGGGACCGTTCACCGTACCGATCCGGATTTCATGGCCGGCGGTCGTGCTGTTGTCGCCCGCAGTAGCATTGGTGTCCAGCTCTTCTGGGGCTAGTGTCGTGCTCGGCGGGCTCGGTTCCCGGGCTGACGAGTAACAAGGGCCGTCGTACTTTTGTTGTTTTGATGGTCGTTCTTGTTCGGAGTCTTGGTCCTCGTGTCGGCGTTTCGTCCGCTTCATGGTACCAGGGGAAGCATCGAATCGGGCCACCTCCTGAGGTTCATGCACCCTCGACCTTTTAGGTTTCGGCGGCCCTGTGTCCTCGTCATTGTTCAGTACCCTCTTCCGACTCGGCACATCCGCCAGGCTTGCCTTAGCTTTCTCGGCCTTGCTCTGCTCGGCGTCGACCAGCGGGACCTGTTCCAGAACCCAGCACACAAGCGAGTCGTGATTATCCGATAGTTCCTTGACGCGGTCGAGCTCTGTTGTTCTGTCTGCAAATACCGAGCGGAGGTCGCTAATTGTCTCGAGGCGATCCGATTCCCGTTTTGCTGCAGCATACTGGGCCTCGGCCATATGTAGCCTCTGTGCGCGCTTCTCGCTGGTAGAGCCCGCAGGCTCGGCGTCGTTATCGTCGTCCTTCGGTTGCTCTATGGCAAGTTGGAGGTTGTCCCTGGCTTCTTTCAGGGATCTGTCGGCTTCATTGTGATTTGGAAAATATCCGGGCCTCGATATCGCGTTAAGCATGAATTCCTTTGTCTCGTGAGGTCCAAGAATAGTGAGATTCTCTAGCCTCTCCCAGGCCTCGTCCTTCTGTTGTTGGGCAGCCTGAAGCCGACCGTGAAGCTCATCGTTGCGCCAGTACTCATAGTTGAGATACTCAATCCAGGTCGACCACCGGTCTTGGACTCTCGGATCTTCTGCAAGGTGAAATGTGTGACGAACCTCTCCTGGACCTTGTCCTGTTAGGGTTCAGTCTGGCTGAAGGTATCTTGCAAAGGTACTAGGTTCGGTGCAGCCAAAGGGTGCACAACAAAGACTTGTCTCAACAGTAGGCTCTCGAGCTTGTAGCGAACTGTAGTTGTGATTGCTAACTGGAGAACTCCCAGAGCTCTCCAGAACGAGTGACTATATACTATCTAATTCCTGGGTGCTCAGTGTGCTCAGTGTTTCTTCCTTTCTGAGGTCACTGATCACACTGGTCACTTCCCTGTATTCCTGTGTTCTGATTGGCTATGCGTCTTCCTGTGCTCAGTGTGCTCAGTCTTCCGTTTTTCCCCGTTTCCCTGGTCACACTGAGTATCCTTCATTCTCATTTGATTGGTCCCTCGGAATGACTGGTTCGGGGCGTCCCGCGCCTCCGAGGTCCCACCTGTTGGCATATTCGTGACAAAATGTCTTTGTGAAACCGTGCTTGGAAAGTCGACGATTGACGGCCTCAACATACCCGGCAAACCCAGCGTCACTCAACCTCTCTTTTGCTCTCTCTCGGCGCAACCTGCGATCCTGTAACCAATATCTCCTTTTCTTCCCGAGAGCATCCGGGTCGTTTAGCTCGTAGGTATGATGCCAAAGTCTGTCATGCTGCTGCACTTCCGCGATGAAAGCTGCAAACTTTGTCTCCTCCTCATCAATCCCTCTATTGTCTCTTTGCCACATACGGAACTCCGTCCATCCATTGAACTGAGTCTCAAAAAACCGACATTGGTCTGCGGCAAGATACGATATCGACAGGATGCCACTGTGCTTTCTGGGATTCTCTGTCAAGTCATCGAGGAGCTCTAACGGATATCCCGGGCGGCCGCCATCGTTGATCAGCTTGTTATAAAAGCGTCTCTCTTCTGCCCGGAATTTTGGAGCGCGGTGGATTGATTCCATGTCTGTTGGGGTGTTACCGGTGAATGTGAATTCACTTTCCTGTTGCCCACTCGTTGTTCATATCCACTGCCCATTGTTCCCGCCTACTCCCCTCCGGCCAGGCAGACAAAGTAAACATGGAGAACTTTTTACCTCGTATTACTATGCCTTAATAGTAGCGTTAGACAACAGAATTCCCAGGTGACGAGCTTTCCTCTCTAGATCCGCCACGAATAAGGCCCCTGTAATAGAACTCTCGCAGTAAATCGCGTGGCGGTTGTGACATAGTCAGCAACTTCGTTGACTATCGGGCGTTTTCAGCTTCTGTGCACATACGAAACTACCTATCCATCTGCGTCTTGACTTTCGGTCAGTCTGTTTTAATGTATACGACCGAAGACACGATCAATCAGAAAAAAAGCAAACCCCATGTAATGTGACGAAGGATAAAAAAGCCTGAGAGCGAAGCCTGAACTGCATCAAGACCTGTCTTCCCTTTGTTTCTTCGTTTTGCCTTCCCAAAACAGCTTGCTGCCACCACCACAAAAGTCATGCCGTTACCCCTGCCATGGTTAATGATGTTTGCGGATGTGACGCAATCGAATGCGCAGCGTTTTGAGAAGCACAAAGACGAGATTATAGAAAATAGGCGTGTGAAGAGCTGTCCAACTTCGCTCGACAACCTTCCGAAGCTGCTCAACAAGACCAAAACTGCGGTTTGTTCTAAGTAGAGCAACCCAATAACCCAATATCGAATACTGCAAGCATCAGAGCATTCACCAACATGCAACCCACGACCGTACTTCTGATGACCACCGGCCTCGCCGCAGCCACCACCATCCCAGTATCGGTCGGCAGGAATGGCTTGACCTTCGAGCCCAACGTCATCCACGCCCAGGAGGGCGATGTGATTGAGTTCCGCTTCTGGCCGCGCAACCACAGCGTCGTAGCCGGCGACTTCATCGAAGCCTGCCGGCCGGCCAGCGGAAATGGATTCTTTTCAGGCTTCTTCCCGACCCAGGCGGGCACCGTCAACGTACGTGCCCCGCTACTCTCCCCTCCTCCCCCGAGCTAACAAAACGCACACCCCCCCAAACACCCTTACTAACGCCTCGCCCCCCCACCCAAACAGGCCGAAGTCTTTCGCGTCACCATCAGCCACACCAACCCGGTCCCCGTCTACTGCTCGCAGAACACGGGCCAGCACTGCCGCAACGGCATGGTGGCCGTCATCAACCCGGCCGGCGTGGGCCGCCTGACGCTCGACGCCTACGCCGGGCTGGCGCGCGCCGCCGGCAACGCCACCTCGCCGTCCGGCGGCGTGTTTGGCGGGGTGGTCGCGCCGAATCAGAATCAGGGGGGTGGTGGCAGTAGTGCGTCTTCTACGGGCAGTGCTACGAGTGGTGGTGGTGGGGGTGGGGGCGGGAGCAGTGCTTCGTCGACGGCGGCAAGCTCCGAAGCGGAGACGCAGACCCAGACGGGGAGCACTGCGGAGAGCGAGAGCACTGCTGGTGGTGCAACGACGACTGAGGCTACTGCTACTACGGGTGGCGTTGGGGGTGCGACGGTGACGAGTGCGACGGGTGCGCCCACGGGCACGGAAACGGGCACCGGAAACGTGGCGGCGGGGGCTGCGGTGCCGGTTGCGGGCTTGGTGGCTGTTGCGATGGCGGCTTTCTTTGTTTGAGATGGGACTAGCTGTTCGCGGAAGGGTGGGTTTCGTTTTCGTCGGGGGTGGTTTTCTTTGTTTAGCTGAATAGGGGTAGTTAATGTGGGGCATGTTTTTTGGCCAAGTTGCCGCGGTAACCTCGAGTGAATTAATTCAGTTGCTATATTCGTATGAGAACAGGGCGCCATCAATTAAGTGTTAATAAATCGTACTTCGTAAGATAGTTACTTGGTTGACGCAACGGATTTTAATATATTCCCATCTTGCTAAACAAGACAAAAGGAACAACAAGTCAAGCTGAAAGACAAGTGCCCAACACGACAGAATAAGAAGAGCCGAGCTAACCACCAAACCCCCAACTCCAAAAGAAACCCCAAACCCACACTTGAACTCACACCCAGCCTCATATCCACCACCCTCAGAACCCGCCCGTTCCCCTCACCCTCTCCACCGCCCCCTTAACCCCCCTAACCCACCCCCTCACCCTCCCTGCCTGCACCCCCATCGCCCCCTCGACCTCCTCCCCCGCCTCATCCCTCCACACCCCATCCTCCCCGTCCACCCTCCCAAACAACCCCGTATTCTGGTTCCTCTCCAACGCCGCCAACCACTCCCCACACAACGCCGGACTATCCACCAACAAATTCGCCTCCTGGCTGTGGAACCAGCTCTGCGTGTCCTGGTTGCCGTTGCCCTGCACGGCGACCGTCCCGTCGGCGATCAGCAGCTTGATGTGGCTGCTGCGCTGGCGGGCGGCCTGCGTGATGGGGCGCGTCTGGTCTTTGGCCACGTACCAGTGGTAGTGCAGGTGGGCGTGCCCCGCGGGGGTGAGGGCGCGGTGCAGGTGCGCGGCGACGCCTTCGTTGTGGCCGCCTTGGCGGGGGAGGAGTTCGCCCTGGGTGTTTGGGGAGGGTTGTTAATTGGGTGGGGGGGTAAATTGGTTAGGGGGGGGTGGAAGGTTGGGAGAGGGAGGGGAAAGGGGTGATGACTTACGGCATCGTTGTAGCTGAGGCAGATGTAGCAGTAGACGTCGACGCCGCGCTCGCAGGCTTCGATGATGGCTGTGATTAAGGGGGGTGCGTTGAGGGTCGGTGAGACGATGTAGACGCTTTTCTGGGCGTTGCGCAGGGCAGAGAGCCAGGCAGCGTTTTGGGGATTCGACACCGATTTCTGGGTTGGTGGACCGTAGGGGGCACGATTGACGAGGGCCATCGGGTAGGGGGTGTGAGTTTGATGGGGGAGGTATGGTGTCATGAATTCTCCGGGTGGGCATTCTGGTGCTTCAGGGTCTCCTGGCAGGCCCTCGTTGAGGGTGTGGTTGAGCAGCCGAGTAACGGCCTGAAGGTGTGTCTCTCCGGGTTTGGGAGCGAGTGATGCTTGGGCGCGGGCCACTTCCCCAGCAATGTCGTCGTCGTAGTGCGGGTCATCTGCTGTGTGTTGTTGGAGTGGTCCTGGCTCTTGTGCCGAATCCCGACTTGGAGGAGTGGTGACTGCCCCATTGCTTTCCTTCACTTGGTGTAGTTCTGGATCCGATATTGGTTTCTTGTCATCCCTAATAGGTTGCATCGTACCCCTTTCTGAGCTCGAATCAGCATAGAACCACCGTTGATTCTCGTGTCTGACCCACTCCCTTGTCCTCCATCACTAGCGGAAGCCGCAGTCTGACTAGGCAATGGCGGATCCAACCTTTTGTGCCACGAAATCAGAGCCATGTCGTACACAGAATCAACGATCGGACCCTCCAAATGGACCATCATCTCCAGGTTGTCATTATCCTGGATGTTGTTGCTCTGTAGGAGAGCGATCTTTCGGTCAACAACCACATACTTTGCGTGAAAGGTTCCCAGTAGCGGGGTGTGATAATTCATAACTTCCAAGTCAATATTTGGGATCTCGTTGACGGATGGTAGGTTGACGTCTTTGCCAGTAGAAACCTTTTCACGAACAATATAATGCGGCTGATAGAGCTGTCTGGGGCTCCCACGGTCGTAGAGGATTTTGACGACGACCCTAGCGCCCCTTCCCCCAGCGCGGCGGTCCAGCTCCTTAATGGCTTCGGTGATATACTTGGAGGCGACGCTGTTCTGCCAGTAGTTGGTCGCCAAGAACACCTCCTCTTTTGCGCGGACAATGACGTTGGACATATGGCGGACAATGTCTGGTAATCTGCGTTGGTGTTAGTAACAAGTCACAACGCGGGATTCAAATGGCGTACACAGAGATGATAGTCAAGGGTACCGTCCCATAGCTACCCATGAGCGAAGGGCTGACCACGGCTTGGTGAGGGTCTTGGTCGAGGGTGCACAGAGCATCGTGATAGATCTGTAGGCCCGTCAGTGTTACACCGAGTGACTTGACCATTTAGATAGAATGGACCACGAGAGCATAATCACCTTGAGGAATAGGTCACTCGGTTTAGTCGGGCCCCAGTTCCCGCACTTTGCCGCCCATTCCAGCGCCGCCGGGATACCCTCGACACCATTTCCCAATTGCTGATTTAGTTCACTTTCTGCAACATCCTCACCCTTCCCGGTCTTCCGTGCGGCGTCACCATAGAGTTTCTCCCAGGCGTCACTAGGTCGTAGGTTGGGGTCATGAGCAAGAAGTGAGGAAACACTTTCACCCGATGTACACAGGCGAATAGTCTGGTTGCTGATGTGCGTGCTTGGTTGGCGATGTTTTGTCATAGTAGCGAAGAATCAAAACAATATTGTCTAAAAGTACATAATGAACATAAGCAATGAAAGTTAGAATAAAAGGACACAAGGGTATCAAAGTCAAACCGTCGTCATTTTCCTACTGAAATTATCGTTCTAGAAATCGATTGAATTACCAACATTCTCTCCCCTTCTCTTGAATCTTTCAAGTTGTTACGGCAGGCCATGCGTGGATGACGTCAAGCTTACTGTGTAAATGCGTTATCGGACGTTCGGCGTACTGTGTAATTAATTGGTCGGATATGGTGACAGCGGCTCGAAAGCGCACTGACTGTCACGTGCCACCAGGTTTCCGTTTCAGACGAAACTGGGAACGAAGTAACTGGTATTTTGACTGCATTTTCATCTCTAAATATCTGCCGAGACTTGCGACGAAAGGTATTTCCCAGTGTCCGTAGGAACTTCAACTTTATCAATCCAGTTCGTCCGTTGATACTCCTTCTCTGGCGAGTCTGGCGAGTCTGGTACCTGAGCTTGTGTGGGTCCGTCTTTGCCCCAGGTCCGCTTTATCTGCACGGATCGGCTTCCAGTGGGTACCTGGGCAGGGGTCCTGTCCCTTGTGCCGCGTGCGACGACACCTCGGCGTCCGCCTCACTCCGCCCTTCTGCCTATCCTCTCAGTGCCTCCGTTCCGAAACAACAACCACAAGAGCTCAACAATAACAAACCATTCCCTAATATTTCAACACCGCGAATCTTGCTTCCATCTCCCTCTCGATTCATCTATCTGATCACCATGAAGGTGACAAACGCCTCTCTCCTTGCCCTGCTGCTCCCGGCAGTCAGCGGCCGCTTCGTCGAGTCTGGCGAGCCGGACCGCTCTATCCTCTACCCTGACGGTCTTCCTAAGCCTACCGAGACCGGCGAGAAATACCACATCGAACTGTCACCAGGAGAGACAAGATGGGTTACGGAAGATGAGAAGTGGGAGCTGCGCCGGGTACGTCTATCATTGTTTCATCATGCCATTGCATCACCAACTCTTGTACTGATGGCCTCCACTCCAGAGCGGTAAGCGCTTCTTCGATATCACCGACCATCCCGACCTCGGCGCCGCTCGCGCCATGACCGCCTTTAAGAAGAAGAGTGTCTTCCCCGAGAAGCCCAAGCATCAGAAGGCGCTGGAGCCGTTCCTGGCCAAGTTGTCCAAAAAACAGATGGAGGACCACCTGACCACCTTCACGTCATTCCACACCCGCTACTACAAGGTATCTGCCGGCTGCTCCGAATACCATGGCCATGCTGACAAGGGGACGGCGATAGTCCGACTACGGCCGCCAATCAAGCGAATGGCTCCTCGCGCAGGTCCGCGACACCATCGAGAAGGCCGGCGCCGATAAGCACGTCCGCGCCGAGCACTTCAAGCACCCCTGGGGCCAAAACAGCATCATCGCCACCATCCCTGGCAAGACTAACTCCACCGTCGTCATTGGCGCCCATCAAGACTCCATCAACCTATGGCTGCCGAGCGTACTCCCCGCTCCCGGCGCCGACGACGATGGCAGCGGCACCGTGACCATCCTCGAAGCCTTCCGCGTCATCCTGCAGTCCGAGGACATCATCAAGGGCAACCACGAGAACACGCTCGAGTTCCATTGGTACAGCGCTGAGGAGGGCGGCCTGCTAGGCAGCCAAGCTATCTTCTCCTCGTACGAGAAGGAGGGCCGCGACGTAAAGGCCATGCTGCAACAGGACATGACAGGCTTTGTCACCCGCACCCTAGACGCGGGCAAGCCCGAGAGCGTGGGTGTTATTGTGGACTTTGTGGACCCCAACCTGACCCAGTTCATCAAGGTCGTGATTGACGAGGTATGTTATGCTTACCCGGCTCATCCGTGGACTTCGTGACGCCACTAACATCATTTGCCTGGTAGTACTGCTCCATCCCCTACGTCGAGACCAAGTGCGGCTACGCCTGCTCCGACCACGCCTCCGCCTCCAAGGCCGGGTACGCCTCGGCCTTTGTCATCGAGTCGGCCTTCGAGTACTCGGACAACCACATCCACTCGACCGAGGATCTGATCAAGTACCTGTCGTTCGACCACATGCTCCAGCACGCGCGCATGACCCTGGCTTTCGCCTACGAGCTGGCCTTTACCGACTTTCCCGCGCTTGAGAAGCCGGATCACTCGGATGCCTTGTAATGTGGTTTGCGGTTCCAGCGAAGCAGTAGGTAGACACGTTGGATATGGCTGTCATGTTCTGTGTGCTTCGATAATCGTTCGGAAGCGTTCACGCTGAGAATAGATACCCCCCGCGCGCAACAATCCTGAGTTCTGTTCATTGTTATCATGTATCTGAAAACAAATGCCCGTACAAATTCCATATAACCTGCGTTGTGGCTGTCAGCTTTCAACAGATCCCACGGCAGACCGTCTCTAGTGCCGTGGTTGTGAACCTAGTCAATCCCCTCGGAAACAAGACACGGCACCAGGCCTGGCGAGTCACCATAGCCTCTTTGCTCGATTGAAGTTGGGCCGTGCAACTCTTCCGATATTTTTGCCTTAATTACGCGCCTAAATGTGAGCTTTAAGAAAGGAACGCTGTGAAATGCCTACCCGTAACCATCCGTAACCTCTAGATGCGATACACCGCAGAAGCGCTGCTCTCTATATCGTGCACAAAAACCCATGGTTCGTTCGATCGACAGGGTATCATGCTCCCCCACCATCCCTCATCTCTCCTCACTCACTCACTCACTCACTCACATGCTATCCTCCATCTGTCGACTGCGCGTCTTCGTCCAGCTATCATGCTCCGGCTTGCCACCCTGGCTCTCCAAACCCATACCCCTTTCCACCCACTCCTTGCTGCCCATCTGGCTCAGCCGCGACAGCGCGCGCGCAAACGCAAAGGCCTCCTCGTCGCCGCTGAACAGATTCGACTTGGCCAGCTGCCCGGCGCTGTGCTCCAGGTCGTCCATCATCTGGTCCGTGGCATCGTCCACCTCCGCCGCAGCGTCCTCATCGTCTTTCTGCGCCGCCCCACCCTTCCCCTGTTTTTGGTCCTGCCGCCGCCGCGCCATCAACGACTCGCGCATCTCGGCGCGCGAGACAAACAGCTCCGGCAGCGGCACGGCCGTGGTCAGGACCAGCTTGGCGTGCGACTCGTACACGGCGTCCACAAAGGTGATGAAGCGGCGCGCGAGGTCCCGCTGCCGGAACGTCATCCCCGGCACCTCGGTCACGACAAAGGCGTCGTACGACCGCATCAGCTCCAGGTAGTCGGCGGCGCCCGCCGCCCGCCCGATCAGCTCGTCAAAGGTGAACCAGGCGCAGCGGCCGCTGACGCGGGGCACCACGATCTCGCGGCCCCAGACGCGCTGGACTTCTTGGTGCGGGGTGGGCGTGTCCGGGTCGCCGAGGAAGCGGAACCATTTCTCGGCGTGGGAGGCGGCGTGGGCGTCGAGGGGCGTGTGGTAGACACCCGAGGGCGGGCGCGGGATCTTGCGGTAGTCGGTGGTGGAGTCGAGGTTGATGACGTGCAGGCGGGTTTTGAGGAGGTGGATGGCGGGCAGGAAGGACTCGCGCTGGATGCCGTTCTTGTAGAGCTCGTCCGGGTGGCGGTTGGAGGTGGTGACGAGCACGACGCCGTGCGACATGAGGGATTCGAGCAGGCGCCGCAGGATCATGGCGTCGGCTACGTCGGTGCACTGGAACTCGTCGAAGCAGAGCACGTTGCCCTGCTCGGCAATTTCGGCTGCTACGAAGGGCACGCAGTCCACGTCCCCGCCGTGCTGCAGCTTCATTTTGTGTAGGCGCTGGTGCACGCTCTGCATGAAGTTGTGGAAGTGGATGCGTGTTTTGGACCGCACGCTCGCCGGAAGCGTGTCGTAGAACAGGTCCATCAGCATTGTCTTGCCGCACCCTACGTCGCCGTACAGGTAGAGCCCTCGAGGGAGGTTGCTGGGGATTGCCCGGATTGGTGTTTTGCTGCCGAACCACGAGAAGAGGGACTTGCTGGGTTTTAAAGACTCTATCGTCGGCTGCACGACGGGTGGTGCGTGATAGTGCCGCAACTCTTCGTGTAGGTGCTGCAGGCTTTGAATTATCCCTGGTGTGTAGTGAGTGATTTTGGTCTTCGCCTCATCCATTCAGCCGGCGGGACCCCTCACCTCTCTGATGTTCGTCGTTTCGGAGCAGGCCGTTCGCGACTCGCCGGTCGTACTCTTGTATCGGCCCAATATCCTCGGTATTGGCTGCGACTTCGTCAGCTGCACCCTCCATCATCCTAACCCCCGCCATTGTACGCACTGTTCTCAACCGCTTCCGCCGCGACGACGGACGCTCGCCTCCTCTGGCCCGCGACAAACGTAGCAGGAAACACGACGTGCGATGCCGTGCGGAAACGGCGCTCGGGGCCTGGTAACGCACGCATCCTCCTCCCAACATTTGTAGAGTAGGCGCATGTTGTAGTACGGAATGCGCGCGGGCGGGAACAGCTCGGCGTCGTTCGGAGGGCTCGGGACACTGCGATGAGGGAGGTCCTCGGTGGCAGGCGGCGCAGGCGCGAGGGCATGATTCTTCTCGGTGTCGGAGGCGTTTAATACAAAAGGGCAAAGTCTGACGCTATTGTGCAGGATGCATCGCACGGTATGGGGACCAGGTCTGCGTCGGTCTTCGACCTGCAGCTCAAGAGATCTAAGGGAGCAGCCGGGCGGAGGGAATGGCCTAGCGTGTCGGATTGGATCGCGAATTGGTATATCACCAACAATGGGCCTAATTATTTCTGTAAAATATCTCTCGGGTTGGATATCAGACGTTCAAGTTCAGTATGTGTTTTTCCTTCAAACGTCACGGCGGCGTTGTTCGGTCGGATTGTCAGGTGGTTCGGCGTTGCGGCGTTCGGGAAAAATGCCAAGGTCGTCCAAGGGCCAAGTGCCGCGGCACTGCCCTGCATTCGAAGACCCTAGAACCTGCGGGGTCCTCCGCACGTGCTGATGGAGCAGGTTGCGGGGTTCTTGAAAGCCAGCGATGGAAGCCCCTTGAGCTCTTCGTCCAAAGTGTAGGTAGATGCTTGAGTCGCACGACGAAACGAAAGTTATCCAGAACCCAGAACCCTGAAGAAAACCCTCTTCCCCAATTCCCTTTGCTTTACTCAGTCTTTATTTTTAAAATTATTTTTCATTTATCCCTCCTTTTTTATTGTTTTTCTGATTCCTTTTTCACCAACTTGTTTTCTTTCAGAGTTCGTCCCATTTTTTTACCAGAGGGCACCTGACCTAGTAGTGTACGGATCTGCATTTACTTAGATCTGTCTCTCATCCGAGATCCAGCGAGTCCAGATAAAATCAGAAAATCCGTCTTTCAAGTTCCCACACCATCAATCCGCATTTCTTATTTTCAACCAAACGTTGTGGCTTCTCGTGGTTTGATTTCAGTGTGGCGACCATGCGAGTTATATCCCGTGACTGTTGAACTTTCCATTGCGGTAACCCACGATCCCGTCCGTAATTCGATTGCTTCCATACCTTTAAATAGTTTCGGAATTTGTCTTTCAACCACTACGATATAACAACTTCCCGCGTTTTGACTGGAATCTGGTTTCCAGATAAGTAATAAGGAAGAAATGGCTAGAACTGGTTGCTGAACTCGTCGGCCTCGGGTGATCACCGACCATTGATGTCAAGATCAAGAAGCACCGATGTGACAAGGCAATGGATGTTGAAAACAGGCAATTGGAAGTTACAGCCGGGCCGCTTGAGACTGAGTCTGAGAGATTCGCTGCGCTGTGCGTACTGTGCGGATCTGTATCCTCCTTTTCCCTCCATTGCCGCACCTGCCACCCATGATTCCAATCCAAGTCTCTCTCACCTTTGTGCTTTTTCTTGTCTCGGGCTCTCCGCCGTCATCCCAACTTGACTTCCAATAATTGCATACGACAAACACCCCTATGGCATCTTTAGCGCCATCACCTTAACACATCCTAGGCCCTGAGCATCCGTTCTTCAAGTTTGGACCTTCGGCTCGCCCTCCACTCAAATGGCGCACAATCAACAGAAGCCGTTTACACTTTCGAATGTGTTGGCTTTGTCCAGGTTCAGAAGGGTCAGCTTGGCGCAGGTTGGCAACGCCCGTCTCCTCCGTGGACGTAGGCTCGCCCTATGTGCTGGGGACTGCCAAACTGTCGTCAACCATCGGGACCCGTTGAATGGACCTCGGCAGGTCGGAGAGCGCTGCCACCATTGCCAAATCCCTCTATGGTGCTCCCCCCACTGTGCACAATTCCACGGCCATTCGGTTCGGCTTAACAATTGGGGGCCGCTCGAGATCCTGATCCCAAGCTCTCGGGAAGTGCATGAGAAGTTGTGCCTTCGTGGTATTACCAGACATCCATTCGGGGGAGGACGCTCACCTGCCACCACCAAGCACTTCTCTTCCCAGCGGGAGATGACACCAGCCGACTCATCTGGGTTTATTATGACCAGAAAACGGCCACCCTCACCATCGAGGACCCGTCCTTCCACGCATTCGGGATACAGGCTTTCTGCGAACCCACCCGCCGCGTCCTTCTGCGGGATGACCCCGAGATGAGCGCCTGGACCTTCGAGTATGACCTCCTGTTAATCTCCTATCCTCAGCTCTCCATGCTGGTACCTCATCAGATGACCAACCGGTCTATTGCCGCCCTCGCCAAGCCACTACAGCTAAAGACATGGTCTGGTCCTATGGTTGTAGTCGCCGTGTCCCGCAACCGTAACGGAGAATACTGCCTCGTCCACAGCGTCAACGTCCGCGACATCTCAGCCGCCGTTATCTACCATCTACGCCACTTGGACAATCCCTGCCGGCCTCTCGTCCCTTCATGGAATGATAACGTTTATCCGGTCCTGAAATTGACAGATTCCACAAACGAATACATCACTTCAGCATATGGCCCCTAACAGGTATGGGCCCCCGTCCTCGTTGGTTCTTAGAGAGATCGCGTTTGGAAACCCTGTATGGCAGCCCACCGGCTCGGTCTTCGTTGGTACATCAGCTCGGGCAACTGTCGCTCCTGGCAACACCTGGACCGCGAACCGAACTGGGACGCCCGGTGGCTCAAGTATGTCCCCGACGACGACTAGGAATGGGAAGACTGGTCCGGGCCGGCCGCTTCCAAGGATCAGGTCCCCGTCCCCCAACTGAACGTATTTCCCGTCCACGGATCCATTCTACTCAGGCATGCCGACCGTATTCAAATCCAACACGAGCATGTTCTGCTGTTCAACAAGTACTTGGAAAAAGTCTTTGCGGCAAAGGGCATGCCCTCTAGGGATGGATTTGCGGTATACTGCTTTGAATTTCGCAAGCAGTACCCCGATATCCCCCTACCGGTAATTGATTCAACTCCTAGAGTTTTATAGAGGGAGGCACCTTTGACGATATGACATAGGTCCAAGACAGCACCGCTCAAGACTCGGTTGCAGGACTGGTCCCTTGGCGCAAGTTGATGCTTGCCGTTGGAGACTGAACGCACCTCTCCAAACCCCCTTCCTGTTCCCCGCGTGGTGGACCTAAAGAAATCACTCTTGATTGCCGCCTTGGTGGTTGAGTGTGACAAATTCGAGTCTAATTCTTATATTCCCACCGAGAAAAACATCCTATATTGCTCCAACGACCTAACCATCTTCTCCGACAACGACCTGGCAGCCGTGCACTTAGGTCGATTCTACAAGATGGCTGTTTGGACGAGTTATGGACTTCTTTGCATCCGGCGCGGCTCCCGAGGCTTCTATTTCGACCTTATCGCCTCCATCCCTTCCGAGGCTGACGAATACCCGCCCCACCGGACCGCTTTACCGGGACGGCCGAGGCGACATTCCCTGTGTGGCTATTTGGATGCGAATTACCAGGACAAAGTAATACGAGAGAGGAGGCTCGCTGGATGGCAGGGATTCGGTGTTCAGGGAGATGTGATCGGAGAGGGGCAGGATCCTGGCGGCAGTGATATTTACTTGCCCGATTAGTGGCGAAGCTGGCGGGTATTCGACAGAGAGTTGCTTGCGATGTGGCGCTTGACTTATTAGCGAATGGATATATCGGAGCGTAGAATAGCGCAGTTACGCCCGTAGCGAATACAGTATGTGCATGGTTTGAATCCCGTTTTTGCATTAGGAAGCCCTTACCTTACGTCTATCCACATGCTGGCCTTTTAGACTAGGTACGTAATGAAAGCAAACGCGCACATTGGCGTCGTTATTATTAACCTCATCGCAGTGATCTCCAAAGTTCAAGGGGGACGGTATGGATGTGGTTTGCAACTTGCGGTGACACTACTCGAATGCAGGGCTTGAATACAGAGTTGAATACAACTGCCCATCCCGGTTCGGAGTCCGATACATTCTCAAACAGTAGCTCATACTTCTATCTCCTCCTTCCGCGCCACACTCAGCACCAGGCGTACTTCTCGTTAGCAACCCAGTCCACCTCGGCAGTTGGCTCCTCGCCATACCATCTCAAACTGGCAATACTGTCCTTGTCTCGCTTGACAAACTCGGACTCAATCCCGCACTTCTCAACCAGGCTCTTGAGCTTCGGATCCGGGTTCCAGATCTGGATATCCCGCGTCTTCCACTCAGCGGCCTCATGCTGTGCAATCTGCACAATCGACCGGAATCCGGCAACCAGCTCCTCATCGGGCTGGTTAGGATCTTCGACCACAACCCGCAGAACGTGCAGAACATTGCGCTCCAGCTTCTTCAGCCCGCCGTAGTACCCCCCATCCAAACCGCCCAGACCCTCTTCCCTGGCTCACCAGCCACCGCACCCCTGACCGTCGGTGTCTTCCCAAAGATCGACTTCGTCATGTAGTCTTCACGCATAAGATGCCACAGCAGGGCATCCAGCTCCGGCAAGATGGCCACATGCGGCTTGCCATCCCCACGGCGCGCCAGATCCGCCCTCAACAACTTCTCATCGACCGCGCACAGCTCCGCCAGCTCATGATACCCAAGCGCCTTCGCAACCTGCCCCTTCCCCCCCGCGACGGCCCCCTCCACCGGCCTAAACGAAACATGCGAGCTCTCAAACGGCGCCCACCCATGCCTCGCATAAAACGTCTTGCCAATATCGCTATACAGCACCGAAAACAGCGACCGCTCCTTCTCCACCGCCGCCTCCTCCCCGGCCAACGCCACCGCCGGCGCCGCCACCGCCGCCCCAGCCTGCCACCCCCTCAATATCTCCCCCACCTCCGCCATCATCCGACTCGCATACCCCCGCCCGCGGAAAGCCGGCTCCGTAAAAACGCTCGCGATCCCGTGCGCCACGCCCTCCACCAACACCCCCCCCTTCTCCTTAGCCGTAACAACCGCCCTCTTCCGCAGACTCTCGCAGCTCGACAGGATCGGCCGCCCGTCCGGCGCCATCCCCTTCACCGTCAGGATCCAGTGGGTGATGCCGCCGTCGCGCGCCAGCGGGACCGTCGTCAGGTAGGCCTCGCGGGTCAGGTAGTCGGCCTCGGCCAGCGCGAAGCCCCAGGTCGGGTAGGTCTGCCGCGCCGTGTGCTCGCGTTCCCCCGGTGTGGGGTGGGTGAGGATGAGGTCGGGGGAGGTGGCGGCGGGGAGGGTGGAGGGGTCGATGGTGCTGCCGGTTTGGGAGGGGACTGTTGGGGGGGAGGTTGTGGAACCCATTTTTGGTGTTGGTATTTTGTGTGAAGATTGGGGTGGGAATTGATGGGTCGTTGAGTTGGGTTGTTTGGTTGAGTTGGATGTTTAGTTAATTTGTGTTAGATGGGGTTGGTAATCGATTGGTGTTGGTTGGTGGTGTAAGCGGGATGGTTAGATAAGAGGGGGACTCGGGAAAAGATCCAGATTCACAAGCCTGGAGAAAGGAAGGAGGAATCTGGGGCGGGAACAAAGCAGGGAGAGATCCGGCTCAGATCCGGACCTTAAAGCCCGGCCAAGAGCGACTACAAGGGAGTGGAAACTTCAAAACACACACCAACTGAGGGGGATGTGGATTCCGCTTCTTGTCCGAGACTGCAAGGGGGCTGCATCGTGGTGCCGACTTTGACGTAAATAGCATGTTTGTGCAGCACCGCTACATACATGCTTAGCTCAGATTCTCCTCGTTGGGTCAAAGAAGACGGCTATCAACTTTACAAAGGTACATACAATCTGGCATGGGCTTGGTTCAACGCGCCAGAAAGCCACCAAACTACAAACTGCCAATGACTGCCTCCTCAAAGAGGAAGCCGACGATGCGGAGCAACGGGGCCACCACGCCTGTTGTGCAATTGGCTAGTTGCCCCGGACAGGCAGGTCAGATGCCCACTGCAACTCCGAAAAACGGCAAGGATAAGGAGGCGCGGGGCCGCTGAAAGACCGCGATTTTACGTCACCAGGGCGATGTCTGCGTCGGCTCCCGGCGGAACGGTCGGCGAACAGGCCTTCTTGCCGCACTGGCTTGGTCGGCGCCGGACACCGCTCCAGCCATGGAACGACGGAGAACAGCGGCAAAAGCGGGTTAAGCCGACGGTAGGCGGAGCCGAACGTTGCTGCTCGTGCGGAACGAGGTCACAGGATGGGAGTATGCATCAGGGATGTCAAAACAGATCAACAAAGTATTCGCGGCCATCTTCCACGTATGCAAGCATGTGGGCACGTCCAGCGAGGGATACGGCGCCCAGAACCCGAGGGCGGCCGGGTCCGCGCTGCCGTGAGGGACCAGTGATGGTTGGTTGTTCCAAAAGTAAGTTTGGTATTCCGGTATCTCTTGACCGTCATCCGAACTCTTTCATTCCTTTCATTATAATGGCATATCCGTTTAATGGTCGTGGCCGTCATCCTCCGCCTGCGGCTCAGGGTCCAGCTTGATCAGGGTATCAATACGCATGATGCTGATGCACGCCTCCACCGCGCTCTTCAGCTGCCGGATCTTGCTGATGCTGGGCTCCACCACGCCGGCCTTGATCTCGTCCACCACCTTGCCCTTCATCAGGTCCAGACCGTAGTTCTTGTACGCCTTCTTGCGTGCCACTGTCTTCTCGTCCTCGTTCGCCTCCCCTTCCTGGATGCGCTGCGAGAGCGCGTGCCTTGACCGGAGCTGCGCAACCAGCTCCGAGGCATCCTTGGCGGCGTTGACCGCCAGCGTCTTGGGGATGACGAGTAATGACTGCGCAAACTCGCCGATGGCGAGCTGCTCCCGCGAGCCGACTGTGCCGGCAAATTCCTCTAGGTAAATGTGCAGAGCCGTCTCGACCGCGCCACCACCCGGCACGATGCTGCCGCTCTCGAGCGTCCTCTTGACGGCGCACAAGCTGTCGTGCACTGATCGCTCCATCTCGTCGAGCTGGTAGTCGTTGGGGCCGCGGAGGATGATGGAAGCCGACGAGTGAGCCTTGGTACCCTTGACCATGATGCACTCGTCGTCCGAGATGCGCTCCTGTGCCACCTCTTCGGCATAACCAAGGTATGACGCCTCGAACTTCTCGTCGCCGTTCAGGTCGGAGAGTGTGCTCAGCAGGGTGGCACCGGTTGCCCTGGCGATGCGGCGGAGGTCCTCCTTCTTGCACCGACGCACTGCCATGGCGCCCCTCTCGACGAACAGCTTCAGGCAGAGGTCATCAATGCCCTTGGTCGTCAGAATAACGTTCGCCCCGGCCTTGAGGATCATTTCTATCCGCTCAATAACCATGCCTGCTTCCCGTTGCCGGATCTGCTCAAGCTGGTCCGGGTCGTCTATCGTGATCTGAACGCCCAGCTTCATCCGCTCCTTCTGGAAGTTTATGTCCAAGCAGGCAATCTTAGCATCCTGTACCCGCGTCGTCATCGCCTGCGAGGCCACAGTGCAGTTGAGCGCGTAGCCCTTGACGAGGACCGACTCGAGTGAGCCCTTACCGTGGGCCTTGAGGATGTTGACCGCCTTCACGGGATACTTGGATTCGTTCTTGTTGTTTGTTGTCTTCACAGCCTGCATGGCATCGACAACCATGTTCGCGAAGAAATCCGAGTCGGAGCCGATGATCTTGCTCGACATGGACGTCTTGGCGATGTTCAGCAACGACTCGCGACCCAGGTTTTCTACCTTGATGCTGACGTGCTCGTTCATGTACTTGACCGCCTCCCGGAGGGCCAGGCGGTAGCCCGTGATGATGGTTGTCGGGTGTATCCGGTTCTTCATCAGCTCGTTTCCTCTCCTCAACAGCTCCGCCGCGATTAGGACCACCGATGTCGTGCCATCGCCAACCTCCTTATCCTGTTGATGGGCCAGGTCAACTAGAATCTTGCCAGCGGGGTGTTCGACGTCGAGGAGGCTGAGAATGGTGGCGCCGTCGTTTGTGACAGTAACATCCTATTTCTTCATGTTAGGTCGCTGCTTGGCGGGGTAAGGAGGAAAAGGCGGGACGCACGCCAATATCGTCGACCATCATCTTGTCCAGACCGCTGGGGCCGAAAGAGCTCTTGACTACATTTGCAATCATCTGGGTAGCCATGACTGTGTTGGGTTAGCAGAGTCCATCAAGCATCAACCTCGGAGCTGCATCAGCTCCCAGGGTCAACTTCTTGACTGGGCAACAACCGACCATTTTGGTCCCGAATATCTGCACCCGAGATCTTTTGTCCGCCGAGGAACAGGGTGCCGTTGCCCGGCTGCTCAAACATGGAGGCCATCGTGAGAGTATTCGGCTTGTATGTTGACTAGTGGCCGATGTGGGATGGTTGGAGGGGGGAGGGGAAATTGATCCAAAAGTCGGGTATGTTGGACAGGCTCCAGCAATTTCGAAGCTTCGCTGCTGCTGCAAGGCGGGCAGCTTCAGGGACTTTTTCCCGGAGGGGAGATAATCCCATGCCGGCTGTCAACTGGATGCGAGAGTCTTATTGGTTGGTGACCCCACTATCCCCCCTGGCAATCGGTCGCGGCCCAGCCCACGGTGCCCCTCGTTTTGAAGCTGATAGCGGGTTGCTGGGTGCGGGGCATCAAAAAAGCAGCCCGCGTCTCCCCCTCCGGAATTTTGACTCACTTCTCGGCGTGTCACAGTTGGGCCTTCATAACGTCGCCAATTCCAGGAAATTCCCGTCGACTCGGGCCCATCCCTCGATCCCACAATTTCACGGACCACCGCAACTATGGAGGACGGAAAGGAGCAGTCCAAGAGCGCGCTGAAGAAGGCCGAGAAGCAGGCCAAGATGGCGGCTGCGAAGGCTGAGAAGGCCGCAAAGCAGGCATCTCTCCCTGTTGTTGGCGGCAAGAAAACCGACGACATTATCGGCATCACTGTCTCCAAGACGGAGAACTTTTCACAATGGTACCAAGAGGTCGTGCTCAAGGCCGAGATGATCGAGTACTACACCGAAATCTCGGGTTTCTTCATCATGCGCCCCGCCACAATGTACGTTTGGAACACGATCCGGAAGTGGTTCCAGGAGCGGATCGAGGAAATGGGTGTCGAGGAGACGAGCTTCCCCATGTTTCTGTCGCAAAAGTCGTTGGAGAAAGAGAAGGACCACGTCGAGGGCTTCGCTCCGGAGCTCGCGTGGGTAACAAAGGCGTAAGTCCGACAATTTAATGAACGGTCGCAGGCGTGATACTGACCTTTGATAGTGGTGACAAGGACCTTGAGGTTCCCGTCGCCGTTCGCCCGACTTCTGAAGCGGTCATGTACCCCTGTGAGTGACCCTCGCTCACGTCAACGCCATCCCCCTCTGACCGAACAGACTACTCCAAGTGGATCCGCAGCCATCGCGACCTCCCCTTCCGCCTTAACCAGTGGAACTCGGTCGTTCGCTGGGAAGCCAAGCAGACAACTCCCTTCCTCAGAGCCAGAGAGTTCCTTTGGCAAGAAGGCCACACCGCCCACCTCACTGAGCAGCTCGCCGGGGAGGAAGTCCTCCAGATTCTCGAGCTCTACGCCGGTATCTACGAGCAACTGCTCGCCGTCCCGGTTGTGCGTGGAAGGAAGACTGAGGCCGAGAAGTTCGCTGGTGGTTACTACACAACGACGGTCGAAGGATACATCCCCTCCAACGGGCGGGGCATCCAGGGCGCCACGTCGCATTGCCTGGGGCAGAACTTCTCTAAGATGTTCGACATTATCGTGGAGGACCCGAACGAGAAGGGCAAGCACATCAACGTCTGGCAGAACTCGTGGGGTCTGTCCACACGTGTCATTGGCGTCATGGTCATGATCCACGGTGACGACAAGGGCCTCGTCCTGCCCCCGCGCATCGCTAAGATCCAATCCATCATCATCCCGGTTGGCCTCACCGCGAAGATGACAGCCGAGGATAAGGAGAAGCATCTCAAGCATCTCGACGAGATCTTCTTTACCATCAAGAAGGCCGGCATCCGCGCCGAGGTCGACTCGCGCGAGGGCTACACCCCAGCGTGGAAGTTCAACGACTGGGAGCTGAAGGGCGTGCCTCTCCGTCTGGAATTCGGCCCCAAGGACGCGGCCAAGGAAGTCGTCAGCTACGCGCGCCGCGACACGGGCGAGAAGGGCACGATTCCGATCACCGAGCTGACGACCAAGATTCCGGAGCTGCTCGAGACGATCCAGCAGGACATGTACAACAAGGCCGAGGCCGCGTACCGGGCGCACCGCCTGCAAATCACCAAGTGGGACGACGTGGTCCCCGCGCTCGACGCCAAGAACGTCGTCATCATCCCGCACTGCCTGGTCCCGGCCTGTGAGGACAAGATCAAGGAGCTGACGGCCGGCCGGGCTGACGACGCTCTCGAGAACACCCCCGAGGGCCAGAAGGCCCCCTCCATGGGCATGAAGTCGCTGTGCATTCCGTTTGAGCAGCCCGAGGGACTGGCCAAGGGCGAGACCAAGTGCCTGAGCCCCGAGTGCAGCCGGCTGGCAGAGCAGTGGTGCATGTTCGGGCGGAGCTACTAGGCATCTAATGGAAAGAAACTAAATTTACCATTTCTAATCATTTGTCGTTTGCAATGGGTTGCGGTGCTATTAGCGGGCTAGGGGTGTAGTGCTTTTCTTATGACTGCTCAGGCCTATTTCCATAGGCGGAGCCTCGATACCTCTTATCTCTCATATTCAAACCTGTGATGTGACCAATGTTCGTTCGTGTTGGTAATGCCATCCATGGCATTGGTATGATCCGCAGAATGGGTTAAGCATCGCCGATGTCCATTCCATTTACAATATCCGGTATGTCATGTGACGGGTATCTAACTACCTATCCACGCAGGGAAGATGAAACACCATCTTCCCTGTTCGACATCCCGGTACCTCGCGTTGGCGAACGAACCCGGAATGTCATCAAATTTGAGCTGTTGCCGCTTCCCTCCTACGCATATACGCCCCCAGCTGCGGTAGACTTCCTCGGCCTCCCTCTCCCCCTCTTAACCCTCGTTCTGTCCTCAACCTCCACCTCCACCTCCACCTCCGCGTCGGCATCCATCTGCCTCTCTATGTCCTTACCCTTCTCCTTGTCAGCCTTCCTCGGCCTCCCCCTCCGCTTACCGCCAGAAGCCCCCTTTGACGGCCCCCTACCGCCGGCGTCCTCAATATCCCCACCCACAACCGCCGCCGCCGCCGCTGCCGCCTCAGCATCTACCTCCACCCCCACCTCTACGCTCGGCACCGACACGGCGCTTCGCGCGCTCTTCCTACTCTGCGCCCTTCGCAGCGCCTCGCGGTCCATGCCCGCGCGCCACTCGCACACGTCGCGGAACTCGCACAAGCGACACTTGAACCCGGCCTCGTCGGGCGCCACGCCGCGCGGGGGTCGCTCCCCGCGCCACCAGCGCATCGTTTCGGAGAGGTACATGTCGAGCGTCTCGGGCTCGACGAAGAAGGTGTGCGTGCAGATGACCGAGCCAGGTTTTGGTTCGGCGGTTTTAGCTCCAGCTTTGGGGGCGGGTTCAAGTTCGGGCTCGGGTTCGGGGTCGGGGGCGAGGAGTGGGTCTGTTTCTTCGTCGTCGCCGTCGTTCGGGTTGGTGGTAGTTGGGTCTGGGTCCGTTGTGATGGTGGTGGTGGTGATGGTGGGGCTGGGAGGTGGCGAGTCCCGCCCGCGGTAGCGGTACTCAACAGCTACTATCTTGCCGAGGTCTGACGCGCCGCGGGGGAAGGTGAGTGCCAACTCGAACTTGAGGAGGCCGACGAGGGTGCGGAGAGAGCCGTATTTCAGCTTTGGTTCGGGGAAATCAGCGAAGGAGACCTGCGAAGGGCTGGAAGGAGCCGAGACAAAATCGGCATTGGAGTCGACATCGGCGGCTTCGTGATCGCTAAGCGTAGACGCGGTCTCCGCGTCGGCTTCAGTGAAAACTTCGTCATGGACCGCACCGATCTGTGCTATGAAAGCGTCGGAGAAGGGCTCATCGGGGTCGAGGCCGTAGCGCTCAAACACACGCATGTAGTCCAGCCTGTCGGACGCCATATCCGATATGAAGCGATGGTATAGAAATAACTGGATGAGTGAAACCCGGACCTGCGGTTGCGGGGGTGGGGAGGCGCTGCTCCGGGTCTTGACATCGGAAATGAAGATCTCATAATCACTCGGAGTGCTCAGCTCGTAGGGCTGCGAGTTTGTGATGGTTTGACTGCTCCCACGGTTGCTCAAGACGTCCTCCTGCAGCTCCGCATCGGGGTTTTCCGTACTCATTCGGTCGATGACGCCGCAGACCAAGTTGCCCTCGACCATACCCCATACCTCGAATTCGCGGGTGAAGCCCCGTTCTCGGAGTGTGCGCAGACCTTGGATCATATTCCAGATCTTCAGGCCGAAGTTGTCTTCTTTCTTGGTGATCGCCACCTCGACGGGCGTGAAGAGCTCGCGCTCCAGCTTCTTGTGGAGTTTGGTGCCGCGTTTCATCGCCGCCGTACGTGTCTTCTTGCCGCCCGGGAGTCTGGTCAGGGTGTAAAAATATTGAAGCTCGCACCACGACCCAGCCGTCAGGTCCGACACGGAGAATGGCTTCATCGGGAACGTGCGAAAGCGCAACAGCAGGGACCGGCTGTCGTTGGTTGCGCCGTTAGTTTTGGCGTTTTCTAAGTGTGCAACGTATTGGGCGTCGGATAGCGCACGACTCACTAATCGCTCCAGGTCAGTTAGACGATTGCGCAGAGAGGCGGCCGGAGACAACTCACAGTCCGGGTAGCTAACGTCCGGGCCTGGAAGCAACGTAGGCATGGATCTAGGCTTCGTCGTAGCGACGAATGAAGCAAGCCCGTCATCGTCCTCTGCAACTGAAGGCGCGAGCCTTCTATCATGACTGTCTGGCGTGCTGTTGCGTGTGGCGGACTGCTGCACATACGCAGCGCCCTGACCCTGGCCATAGGCGTCATCGTTATCCTCCTGGAGCTCCGTAACATCAAAGCTCAGGTCATCGTCGGTGATAGCAGCAACGACTTCGTCGACAAGACTGGCATCGGGGTCGAAGTCGGGGTTGATGTCGGGGTCGAACGGGTTTGATGCGACTGTGTTTCTTGCAGGGGCTGAAGAATTCGTTCCGGGCGCTGGGGACTCGGGGACTATCGGAGCGGGACGGTTTTGTGGCGACGCTGCTGGGGCGAGTTCGTCGATAACCGTCCATATCTGCTCCTCATCCGACGTCGTCAAATCGTAGCCATAGTCGCTCTCGCTGTCCGACGTAAAGTCCGCCATTCTAGTAAACTTAATCCATGGTAGCAAGCCGAATTGCTATGTGCAAGCGCGATCGGGGTGTTGCAAGATATTCCAAGACAAAGGCCAAGAAAGCCTTACGCCAGGTTGCCTCAGGTTGCCCCTCATTTGTCGTCGAACGAGGCCCACCACTTCCAGTAACTGACCCCGGGTCCCTTTCACGACCTGAATTGCGGCCCGCGCGTGCTCACGTGGGGGGAATGGACCTTTGAAAGATGCCAAGCTTTGAATCGACTTCCACGGCATTGCCTGGGTCGTGTTTCAATGGGAATCCAGTGATTCGGCTGCATGCCTTTATGCGCCTCTGCGTACATCTATGTGAGCTCTGCATATCCCCCTTGTCCCCCCTGAGCCCTGCAGATTCCAAGTCGCTTTTCTGCAACCCCGAGCATCTCTCCTCTCTCCAATAGATCTCCTGCAACTCTCAGGGAGCCGCTCGACGAAGACGCCATGCGCTGGGCTGCCGGAGGTTGTGTTGCTCAGAAACGCACCGACCAACAGTGCCAAAAAAAAAAGCATCAGAGCAAGCCAGGGTCGTGCCTCTGTCTCAGTCTCAGAGGCGTGACAGTCCGAGGGTCTGACTGGTAACTCACGGTCACAAACACATAACTGAGCCCCTCTCGACGTTCTCAGCCGAATGCTGCAAGTCGTCGATCTGGATCTTGTGACTCGACAAGAAAGCCGCCGTGTCATCAACACTTCGTATTAGCATGTTTTTGCTGCAGCCTGCAACATCGAGTCACTCAAGGTGACGCAACTGTCCACTGTCAAAACTCCCTATTTGGTTTAGCCAGGCACCGGCTTGTGCCTAACAGGGGTAAAAAGAGCCTGACCTGACCGCTGGCCGGGGCATCCATCTCCCGAATCTGGGATCGCCTATCGCCAGGGCTGACCGACCGACCGGCCTGGCGGCCAAAAGGCCACATGGAACGCGGCTGTGTTTCGAGACGTTGGCTTCCTCCGAAATAGTAAATAGCAGGAATGAACAAAACAAAACTTAATAACTGGCCCAAGGCCATCCCATTCACCTCTCCTTCCCGCCGCCGAGGTACCGCGCCTCGCCGCACCGCACAACAACACCGCACAAAAAGTCCTGTCCGAGTCTCGACCGGGCCTTCCATCCCCGCCGTCTCAGCTGAAACCCACCCAACTCCCGAATCTTGCCCCGCAATCCACCAGCTGAGCCAACAACGGCGACCAACATGACATCCCTCGTCCGCCGCGTCCGGCAGGCGGGCCCGGCCGGATTGGAGAGGCCATCCACCGAATCGCAAAATTGCAAAATCACGCCCGAGGATGATGATTTTTCAACATTATCCCCGAGTCAACGAGCGGCTCCAGTTCGGAAGCAACGTCGCCGCCGAACCCTCGCAAGCCTCCCTCCCGAAATCCATCTACTCATCGCGGAACACCTCATCTACCCCGATGCGTTGTCACTCAAGCATACCAACCGCTACTTTTACAACGTTGTCGACACAGGCGTGGAGCTAAAAGTGGAATGGCTCATGGAGCGGCGGTTACTGCATTTGGAGTGCCCCAGTGATTCGCGCTGTGATCTGGGGAGCGACTTGAGGTTTTGCCGGGGCAGTGTCAAGTATGTTTTTATTTCATTCCCTCGTTTTCTATTTACACCACTTTGTTCCTTCCTTCTCGATATCAACTCCTCACATCGCGGTTGAGCGTGCATCGGCTAATATCGGAGACAGGCTGCTGATGCAAAGAAGGAGAGAGCATATCGAGTGCGAATCGCGGCCTGGGCTGGGTTGCCTAATCTATGGCACCAGTACGTGCCCGCACGCCAGGATGCTCAAGACGCGGGTCAAGAAGTGGATGCGACTACTCCGTGCTGTGGATCGGACACGGTGGGCATTGTTCTTGGCGTGGTTGATACCAGTGTTAGTCGGGTGGGCATGGATAGTTGGGGTGACGATGTTCTGACGGAACTCAAGCGGTCCCAGAGAGTGCTCAGGCAGGCCGGGCCCTTCCACTTTTATGAGCGCCACCCTCTCACAGCGGCCATAGTTGGCAACCTGGAATTGGCGTACATACCTCTTAATATCTCGCACTGGCTGGTTCCGGGAAGAGAAAATATCACGACGCTGGGTTACAAAGACTGGCAACGATTTCTAATATATTTAATGCGAGAAACATACCTTCATTTCACGGCTGTTCAAACTTCCGATGTATTGCCAGGCGCCATCCAGACTGGGGCGCTGGGTCGGTTCTGCTCGTGCACTGATCTTCTTCAGCCACACCGAGTCGTGGGTGAGGAAGGAGGGACCGCTTGCGATGTCAGTGAAGTGTTCTGATGTTAGTTAGGTAACTGCCTGGAGTGGCACCAAACTGATTGCCCGTGAGCTGCCCCATCACCTCACATGGCCACCGATGGATTGGATTTCTGCTCAGACGAAGACCTAGATAGGCGCAACAGGTTCTACTACAGGTACCAGGTACTTACTTTCTTTTCCATTTCGAGGCCTGAGTACACTCCAACAAACCAAACCGGACATGTCGCTCTACTTGACTATCGACGTGACATTTTTTCAAACGCAGGCAAACTGGGGCAGGCTTTCAAACACAGTGCTAACCGTAAAGCTTTCCCCATACCAGCCTAATCCGCCCACCTCTCTCCTTCTATCTAGCAAAAAGATAACCCGTTACCTCATCGTTAGCCCAAACCTTTCGGTTGACACAATCCATCAACTAACTACTTTACCAGTAGCACTTCCATCGCCAACACTCGTCCCCCTCTAACGACCGCGACTCTACATCCACAGCCATGAACCGCTGTACGAATCTAATGAGCCTGCCCACTGAGATCCTTTGTATGATCGCACAGTGGTCGGTAACGCCGTTCGACGAGATCACGCCGCTTGACCAGTATAACAGCTCAAGCGTCAAGGCCCTGTCCCTCGTAAATCGGAAATTCCGGGCCATTTGCCTGATCTTTCTACGTCGCGTCCGGATGTGGACAGACGAGGATAATTTGTTTGACCATATTCAGAGCATCCTCGCTGAGGGGAGAGGGCCAGAAGGCATCCTACATCAATTAACGTAAGTCGTTCCTTCTTCCCATTCCTTCGTATGATAAGCTAATGCAGCCAGGTCCCTCTCGATCAGAGGTGTCGGCCCCAAACGTAACCTCATGATCGGCCGCAGGATGGACATTCAAATGCGAGCGAAACTTTATATAAACCTGGATCATCTGCTGTCCGGAATGCCGAAACTTACAGACTTACGGCTCGTCGCAGATAATGGCAGGCACGGCCTAGAGCCGCTCTTGCGGTCGTTCTTCAACCCAACGCTCCGGTCATACCCTACCGTCAAATCACTCTATCTGCGGACGGCCAGCCAGATGAGCAGGATTTTCCCGTGCTTCCCCAACCTCGAGGCCGTCAACTTCAATATTCATGGAGATACGGGGCACGGGCAACCTGCCAAGCTGTCTCAGGAAGTCAAGGTGCTAAAGGAGAGGTTCCTGCGTCTCCGGTCGTTGTCCATCTTCAAAACAACGGTCCATGGATGGACTACCGCGGATATCAAAGGTGCGTTTCCCGTCTTGAGAGGGGGCACCAAAATAGCACCAGCCTAACCACATTAAACAGCTATTGTTAGACAATTCCCCGGAATCGAGCGGCTTTTCCTGGAAGGCTGCCTTGGCGTAGACGTCGTCCGCATGAATATCAACGTGAGTAAACCATGTTGCTCCTCGCCGCCATCCGCACGCCTCTCCTCTTTTGAGTTGTCCAACCGCGTCCTAGCAACCTGCAATTACATCGCGCTCTAAGAACTAACACCATGTATACAAGTCACACGACATCGCGGCGCTCTTCGCGCCCCTCCAAAACCTGCGCCACCTCGCCCTGACAGACGAGCTTTTCTGCCCGGTCACCAAAAACTACACGCGTGCAAATAAGCTGAACCCCGCCGATCCGTCCGACCGCTGGCATCAGATGGCCGCGCCTCTCTTCGCGACCTTACCCAGCCTGCAGGAACTCTGCATCGGGAGACAAGTCGATTTCAAGGCCCTCGTCTTCCGCCGCCCTCTTCCCGTGAACCTAGACCAAGCGGAACAGGCAGGCCCAGCCGCCGCCGGGGAGCTCCGCGTCGTCCGTTCCTACCGCGATGAGCCCGATAAAGTAAGGTTCAACTACCCGCCCGCGACGTGGAACGGCGACAAGCGGACCTGGTGGCCATCGTTTGGACCAGTCCCGAGCAAGGAAGATATGGGTACGCCGGACGAGGAGCCGGATGTGGTTCGCTTCCTTGAGGTCACAGATGACGATCCGCCGGTGACGTCGCTAAAGTACCAGGAGATGCTGCTGGATCTTTGTGATGTGGTATGTTTGATCTCTTTCCCTCCCGAGCCCTTTTAGCGCCCATTCCATGACTGAATTTAAATCACACACTGGGCCGGGAACAATTTGCTGACTTACTGGGTAGTCGTTTTGGGATGCCGAGTGGTTGAGGGTTATTAGATAGTTTGGAGGGATGGACGAAGAGGGGGCGGAGAAAAGCTGCGTTGATATTTGCCGGTTTATGGGTCTGGATCTATGTGCTAGGAAGGTATGGCTGGAGATTGGTTGGTTCATGATATGGCGGAGGAACAAGGCTCACTTGCTAAGCACATGTACCTACCTGGTGGACAAAGATAACTCACGTCCAGAAAATCTGACAACAGACGCAAGATAACTTCGTTCCTTTCGCATATGCTAGCTCCCGCTAAATCTATCGACTACTTTACCTAACCAAAACATTCCGAACATCTATCTACCTACCCATTTTCCGCCACACCACATTCAAGCCAACCATTAGTCGTCGCACCCTTTACTTCTTCTGCTTCAGCAAGCAATGTTTCCCCCACCTCCTCCTGAACCGCTCCGGCACCACCTCCCAATCCGGCACCCACAGCGCTCTCGCCAGGAAATGCGTCCTCTCCGTATCCAAGAAGGGCACGCACAGCACCTCTTCCCAGCGATCCATATCCTTGGAATAATCCGGCTCATTCGGCGGCAGCGGCAGCGGCAGCGACAGGCCCCCTTCCCCAACACCCCGCCTCTCAGGGAAATGGCTGTCCACCAAGAACACGCACGCCCTCAGGTCCACGTACTTGCCCACGTCCTCCTCGTTGCGCCCGTTCATCCCCGTCGTCGGCAGCCAGGTGCCGCTCCAGAACCCGAAGCCCGTGCGCGCCTCGGAGAACTCGCCCGGCAGCAGGCCGCGGAACTCGGAGCGCACGAACTTGGCGTGCATCCCGCGGGGCAGGAAGAAGGACGTCGGGAACCGGTACCAGTCCTTGCCCAGGCAGACGGTGTCGCCAGGGCCGGCTATGGCGTTGTCCATGAGGGGCGTGTAGACGGATAGCGGCGCGTGGTAGCCCGCGTGCAGGCCCCAGATGCGGGCGGCGCCGACGGCGGCGGAGGCGGCGAGGGTGAGGGTGACGACGGCGAGTTTGAGCTTGGCGGGGATGCGGCCGATGACGGGTGAGTGTTTGGGGTCGGCGCTGCCGAAGAGGGTGAGGAGGGTGTGCAGGGCGAGGGCGGCGTTGAGCGCGAGGAAGGGATAGGCCGGGTACATGAAGCGCTCTTCTTTGTGGGGTTG